>WOXC01003542.1:0-175182 GCA_011680675.1 Gymnobelideus leadbeateri | reverse complement strand
TTCTTTCTTTCTTTCTTTCTTTCTTTCTTTCTTCCTTCCTTCCTTCCTTCTCCCTCCCTCCCTCTCTCTCTTTCTCTTTCTTTCTTTCTCTTTTTTTTTTGCTTTTTGGAGGGGAGAAGGCAGGGTAATTGAGGTTAAGTGACTTGCCCAAGGTCACAGAGCTAGGAAGTGTCTGAGATCAGATTTGAACTCAGGTCCTCCTGACTCCAGGGCCAGTGCTCTATTCACTGCACCACCTAGTCGCCCCTATCTTGATTTCTATAAACAAAACTTAGACACAGTTGACAAGCTTATTCTGACTCTCTTGTTAGGGTACTAAAACTTACTCTCAGGACTGTAGATGGTTGGATTGGAACAATTTTGTCCCCTCCTGTTTTCCTCCCCCTTCAGTGATGATCCAAACAGGGGGAGGAAATGGAGGGAGTCCCAAGGGGGAATCATGTGAGAAGGTCCAACAGACTGAGAAGCGGCTGCTATGCCGGCCCAGGGGAAGCCTGAGTGGCTATAGAATGTTGCTCCCAAGAGGGTGACAGGTCAGTGGGATGGTCTTGCTATAAACAATGCCTGGAGTTATTGGCCAAGGGACAATCGACTCTTCAGAAGTGAAAGGCTCCATTAGCAGCCCCCATCCTTGTTAAAATGGGTAGCAGAGGAGCTCTCAGCCTTGGAAACTGAGTCACAGAATCCTAGGACTTTAGAGCCGAGAGGTCAGCTAGCCCAAACTCTATCTGAAACATGAACCTGCCTCCAGAACATCTCCAGCAGGTGGCCATCTGGCCTCCATTGGAAGACCTCCAGTGATTGGGAACTTTGAGCTTTTTTCCTTCTTTGTATTGATATGATTAATAGAGAGTTTTCTCCAGCATCATACAGACAGTATGTCAGTGGAGAGAGAGCTGGCCTTGGAGTCCAGAAGATCTGAGTTCAAATCCTGGTTCTAGATATTTAATGATTGGGTGGCCCTGGGCAAGTGACTTAACCTATTAGTCTTTGGTGAGTCCCTGCTTGGAACTGCCATGATAAGGCCCAGCTATAGTGGGAACTGGCCTCTTGAGGCTCACCCTCCAGACCTTTCCATATCTGTACTGTCAGGCCTGCCACATGGCACCCTACTTTTCTCCAGTGCCCTTTATGTTTAGCTGTATGTATGAATGTATTTATCATCCATACCTGAGACAAATCTTTGGGATTAGAGGTTGCAGATAGTAAAGGGAGTTTCTTTACCCAGGAGCTCCTTACACCATTGAAATAGCAGATTCAGGAACCCTTACTAACATTAAGTTAGTATAGGTGGCTAGTTGGCAACAGTGAATAGAGTGCCAGGCCTGGAGTCAGGAAGACTCAGATTCCTGAGTTCAAACCTGACCTCAGTCATTTACTGGCTGTGTGGCCCTGGACTAGTCACTTCACCCTGTTTGCCTCTGTTTCCTTATCTGTAAAATGAGGTGGAGAAGGAAATGGCAAACTGCTCCAGTATCTCTTGCCAAGAAAACCCCAAATGAGGCCATGAAGAGACTGGCCTGTCTTCTGCCAAAGGCGGTGGCCCTGAGGGAATCTGATGATGTCCAGCATCATGTAAACCATCCCTTTCTTTGTCTCCTTGAGCTTCAGGAATCTGGGGAGGTGGGTGGGTACCAAGGATATATTGGCCTTGGGCTTTCTGTTTGTTGAGGGCCTGGTTGGGACCTGACACAGCTTTCTAAAGTAAGGGTCTCAACTCGGTGTCTGGACACTTTGTTTTTTCTAATATTTTGATAACTATATTTCAATATAATTGTTTTCTTTTTAGTCTTGTGTATTTCATTTTATGCATTCAAGAACTTTATTCTGAGAAAGAATCCTCAAGCTTCACCAGACTGTCCAAGGGGTTCAGGACACACACAAAAAGGCTAAGAACCCCGGTCTAAAATATCTTCTGAGTTGATTGGTTTGGGCTGTTTTTTGTTAAATATACCATAGGCCAAGGAAAGAGTTACTAAAATGGAGGTAGGTGTGGGTGGAGGTAGATAGAGAAGGATGGAAGAGGAAGAGGAGGAGGAAAGATAAAGATGAGAGAGAGGGAGGGAGAGAGGGAGGGAAGAAGGAAGGGAGGAAAGGAAGAAGGGAGGGGGGAGAGAAAGAGACAGAGAGAGGGAAGGAGGGAGAGAGAGAGACAGACAAAGAGAGAGAGACAGACAAAGAGAGAGAGGAAGACAGAAAGGAGGAGGATAGAGAGGAGGGGGATAGAGACACAGACACAGAGAAAGGGGGGAGAGACAGAGACAGAAAGAAACAGAGGTGGGGGAAAGAGAGAGAGAGAGAGAGAGAGAGAGAGAGAGAGAGAGAGAGAGAGAGAGAGAGAGAGAGAAACACACTTCACAATTCCCTTCTCTGGCATTCTCTTACAGACTGTTAATGTTGGAAGGGACCGTAGAGATTATATTCACCCACTCACTTTACATACAAGTTAAATGAGGCCCAGAGAATGACAGTGACTTGCCCGAAGCAAGTTGGTGGCAGAGCTGGAACTCGAATCCAAGCCCAGTGCTCTTTCCCCTCTACCAGGCTGCCTTCCCCCTCCAGGTCCCTGATGTTGTCAGATCTGAAGAATCACCCTGGGCAGCCATAAAGAGAAGTGTTCTTTTCTTCCCCTGAAACTCTTAAGAATAAGACAGATGCCAATCTACAGTGGTTTGGTTGGGTTAGAGGCGGAGGGTTGGACAGGATGAGCCTCCTCTGCCCCCTCAAAGATACTGAGCTCTTCCTAGCCCTTTCTGTCGTGGCCGGCCTGTTTGAGAGAAGTTGATGGGGTGTCCCACAGGTCAGGTGAATGGGTTGCTGAGCCCTTTGAAACAGAGAGCGTGAGGGAGCCTCAGGGAAGGGGCTGGCTGTGCTCCCACTCAGCCTTCTGGAGGGTAAGAGGAACAGATGCCACAACCGCCAGATAAGATGCTCCTGGCACTTTAGGAAATCACAGAATTCACAAAAGGGTTGCTGCTTTCAGGGCAAAGTGGGGGTAAAAAGCTCGCCATGTGCAGCTGGGCTAGCCTCTGGGGACATGCTTCCCTTGAAGAGTGATGAGCTGGGGGTCTTTGCAGGCCACCTCTGGCAAGAAGAGGTCTCCATGCCTGGAGAATGAGCAGTCATCCATCCCAATGAATGTGGCTTCCTGTCTGTACTTTGAATCATTAAAATGGTAAGGCTGCCTCGAAGTCAGCTCAGCATTTCCCTGCCTCAGGACCTATCCAAGCCTAGCCCCAGATCTGTGTGGGCTGAGGAGCTAAGCAGAACACCTACCCCTCTCCCTCCCTGCAGAGTCCTTCACAATGCTGACACTTTTCCCCTGAGGGAGGGAACAGCAGGAGCTTGAACCTCTGGGTACTCTTAGTGACCTGGATTTGCCTTGTCTTCTTTAGGGGAGGGGAGGGAGCCTATCAGAGTCATAACTGTAAGGCTCTGTAAGGCTCTGTAAGGCACACACCACTGGAGGCAAGCAAAAACTCTCCACTTTTAAATGCATTTTTAAAAAAAGACAGGGGTGGGACTTGGATCTCAGGGCACAGAGCCCCATTGTAGGAGATCCTGTAGAACACAAGCCCATTCTAGAGACACAGAGACCCCGGGAAACTTCCTAGCCTAGGGTGTCATCTGGTAACTTCTTAGATTACCTAATTAATTCTTCCTAACTAGGTGCTGAACTCAGTGATTTTTACTTACTGAAGGACTACACTAGCTATCAGTGCTCTCTAAATTTTAGTGACTTGGGGCAAAATCCTGATTGCCCCACCTTAGTCATGGTTCTGGATGGTAACATAAGAGCAGAGAATCACAGGGAAGTGTTTAGATAGAAAAGAGGTTCACGGGAAAAGGGATCTCTTCCTGTCTCTACCATTAGCTAGCTGTGTGATCTTGGGATAGTCTCTTGATGTCTCTGGGTCTCATTCAGTTAGTTCATGCTTCTGTCAAATGAGAGAGGTTGGGACAGCTGATCTTTAAGATGTTTTTCAGTTCTAAAATGCTAATTCTTCTTGGATAAAAAGGAAACAGGTTAATTAGCTCTTTCCATTTTCCTGGGGGTGGTAGAGAGGAGAAGTTGGTGGTGAGCCCCACCGGTCAGGTGAAGGGGTTACTGAGTCCTTTGAAACAGAGAGTCTGAGGGAGCCTCAGGGAAGGGGCTGGCTGTGTCCCAACTGACCTTCCTCCTGGGAAGGAGCCAGACCTAAGGAAGGAATGGAGTTTGCAGACTCTGACCATTGGAATATCAAGAGCTGGAAAGGAAAATGTAGCCCAGGCATGTGCTGGAGCCAGCTCGGACCAGCTCGTAAAAGCCTATTGTTAAATTTCCAGCATGTCTAATTACACCTTAGAAATCAGTGATTGCATGGGACAAATCAGGGCTCAGTTGATTGCTTTGTTGACTGTTTAGACTTAGAAAGTTTTAATAATGCAGATTAAAGTTGAAAGTATGTGCATACACCCCCCCTCTTGCTTTGAAAATAAGTTTTTATTAATATTTTCTGTTTCTTACATTATCACAGTTATTCCTCCTCCACCTCCCAGAGGGTCAACTAATATTTTTTAAGAGGAAAAAGAATCAATACAACTAATCTCCACTTCCCCCACCCCATGTTAAACATTTACTAGCACATAATGTTTGAGGTGAGAAGGAATGCAGTGGAAGGCTCAGAGAATGAAATCATCACTAGACTGGAGGCCTGACGGCTATATGCTAATAGTAATTACAATAATAACTGGCATTTTAAAAATCCCACTTAAGGTTTGCAAAGTGCTTTACATCCATTATCTCATTTGTGCCTTACAACACTAGTGATCTCCTCCCATTCTTCCATTTTATGGGACAGGAGAAATGACTTGTCTAAGGTCATACCACTATAAAATAGCAAATCTAGGATCTGAATCAGGACTTCCTACTCCAAAGTCACTATGTTTTGTACTCGTCAATCTCATGCCCACTTGTTTTGAAAAGTTTTATAAGTGAGATTCCTGCTTGTCTTGGAAGGAGACTGAGAGATGGATGGATAGCAGGAAGACCATTCCCATCCACAGAGACCTGGGATTAATGATTGTTTCAGTTAAATCTTTCTCATCCTGAAGAGTAAGCTCTGTTCTTTATGCCAGGCTCACTTCTTGCCTTCCTCCCCTGTTACTGGCAGTGGGCCATGGGAGCCTTGGCTGAGAGGCATACAGAAGTGGGTAGGGACTTGCAGAACCAGCCAAGACAGGCATTTCCCAGAGGAGGAGAGGGCCTGTCCGGGAAGTGAGCTGCACCATCGGCTAAGCTCACGGTTAGAAGGAAGAGGCAGGACAAAGGGTCAGAGAGCAGTAGACAGATACAAGAGGTCAGGTCTCTAATTTGCTTGAGTGCCATCCTTTTCCCTGTCAAAAACCTCTCTGCTCAGGCTGGACAGATGAGCCAAGGTGGAGCCTGGTAAGGGGGAGGAAGGTTTGGCTCTCCCTCCCTTCCTCCTCACTGGCCCTTGAGATGTGCTTTTTCCTTCTTTCCTGCTTGGTCTCCCAGGGCCCCTGGTCCATTGTTAGCTAGAAGACCCCAGGGGGCTGACTTCAGATGGAGGGAAGTGTATGTGTGTTTGGGGGAATGGGGAAATCTATGAACCAAGAACCTATTTGACTAATGAAGTCGTAATTACTCCCGGGCTCACTAACAGGATGAAAGTAGTGGGTTCAGTTAAAAGCCACTGATGGGTCCAGGGAGAGATTGACAAGACAGCTTTCCCAGAGATCTGACTAGAGAATTAGAAATGGAAGGTGTGTGTTGGGGGATGAGGGGGGACTTAATGGGAAGCCTCATCCTGAGGGCCCCTCTAGCCCTGGGGATTGAGTCTTGTGTACATTACAGGCTTCGGGCAGGACTGGTTCTTGGGCCCTACCATTCCTAACCTTTATCCATTCTATCCACTATTCCCAATACTGTTGCCTCTCAATTATCCACACTAATGGAGGAGAACAGTGCTAGAGAAATTCCAAAGCAACTGGAAATTCCCAAACCATTTGGTTTCAGAATGAATTTAAATGATTTTTTTTTGCAGCAAAAACTCCAATCTTGCTGAATTCAGTTTGTCTCTACATCATGTCCAATTGAATTTGCAGTTCCCAAGCAAGCAACAGTTAACAAAGAATGGGTAGGGTTGTGAGTAAAGTTGGGGGTGGTGTGTGTGTGTGTGTGTGTGTGTGTGTGTGTGTTTTAGGGATTCAACAATGGCCATGAAGGATCTTCTTGTAGGTAATTAGAACTATAGAATCATAGCCTATTTAATTCAATTCAATTTATTGATGCCAGTCACTGGAGATACAAAGATAACAAGGACCCAGTCCCTGTCCTTAAGAAGCTTACAATCTACTATGTCAGATAAAACATGTACACAGATTTGAGTTACACAGATTCAGTTCATTGAGCATTTATTAAGCACTTACTATGTGTTAGGCACTGGAGATACAAAAAACCTCAGTTGCATCCTTCGAGACTGAGGGAAACAACATCTATACAGAAAAGTAAACACAAAATAACAGGGGATGGGGAGAACACTAGTAATTGAGGGAGATCAGGAAAGACTTCCTGGAGGAAGAAATGCTTTGAGTGGCACCTTTTTGTAAGCTAGAGATTAGAAGAGGAAGAAGTGAAATGAAGAGGGAATGCATTTCAGGCATGGGCCACACAACTTATAGACAAAAGTATGGAGGCAGCTTGAGATGTAGGGTTGGGAACAAGGGCTGGCTGTAAGAATCTCTGAATGGAGGGAATAATGGAACCCAGAAGGGTGGATGAGATCACTAAAGGAGCTAGCATAGATCCCAGAGGGTCTAGGACAGAACCTAGGGTGCCAGCCACACCCTGGAAGGGGAAGGAGGAGGATGGCCCTCAGGAAAGAGGTGGAGAAAGAGAAGTCAGACAGGTAGGAGAACCAAAGGAAAAGCACTATTGGTCAACAGTAACTGAAAGCTGTCAAAAAGGTCATGGGGCATGAAGACTGAGCAAAGATTTATCAGTTAAGTGACGACATTTGAGAGAACAGTTTCAATAGTAGGTAGGGATTAGAAGCCAATTTTTTTTTAGAGCTGGAGGGGACCTTAGAACTTATCCAGTCCCACCATCTCATTTTATAGATGAGGCCTCCTGAAAG
This sequence comes from Gymnobelideus leadbeateri, assembly GCA_011680675.1. Taxonomy (NCBI): domain Eukaryota; kingdom Metazoa; phylum Chordata; class Mammalia; order Diprotodontia; family Petauridae; genus Gymnobelideus; species Gymnobelideus leadbeateri. The sequence continues at coordinate 168,043 of WOXC01003542.1, read as the reverse complement.
GCAAACAATTTATTCAAGGTCCAAAAATAGCAAGTAGCAGAATCAGAATTTGAACTCAGGTCCTCTGAATACAGGGTTATTTGCACTATATACTAAAACCTCACCGGATTTTTATGCAATTTTAGAGAAAATTAGTGGTTCCAAGAGAAGGGATTTTTTAAAAAAAAATATTATGTTGGGGCTAGCTCTTGGCTTAGAGGAAGGCTGACAGATTTCTGTGCATCTGAATCTCGAAAGCTTGGTGAATTAGCAATGGCCTTTCCTCAAATCCCCCTTTCCAAGGGAATGCTGCTCCCAAGAATTAGGGATATACATTACCAAGCCTTATCCCCAATGGCTGGTAGATATTGTACTGTCTACATTCAATGCCAATGTGTTCTGAGGATCAAATGACAATATGTGTAAAGTATTTAACAGTGCTTGGAACATAGTAGGCTTTTAATAGATTCTTCTTCCCTCCCTCCCTTCAATCAACGCATGAAGATTTATACCCTAAACCCCAGCACAGATCAAAATGCTACAGTTGTAAAGAGACCTTGGAGATCAACCACTGCAGTCATCTTTTTAGAGGAAGGAACAGAGACCAGAGAGGGAGACGTGACTTGTTAATTAATAGCAGAGCTGAGATTACAAACCCAGGCTTCTCATAGGTTCATAGGTCCAGGGGATGGCCCTCAAGAGTCCTTAAATCCAATCTCCTCGTTTTATAGGTGAGGACCCTGGGGCCCAGAGAATTCAGATAACTTGCCCAGGATTATACAGCTAGGAAGTGACTGAAGCAGGATTTGAATTTGGATCTCCCTGACTCTAAGTCCAACACTAAATACACCACTGCTGTTTCGTGTCCAGCACTTCATGCTCAATACTACTCTTCAGAAGGATCCCACATAACAATTTGTGAGCCATTAGCAGCCTCTTCAGCCAATATTTATTCACATTATTTAATGCAGATACACTGAACACACCTCTTGACTTAATCTGGGACCTCCTCAGCTCCTTCCTTCCTCAAGCCAACCGCCTCATCTATTATAGAGGGCTTGGTGTGCCTTCTCTAGGCTGTCTCCCAGTGGGACAGTGGCAAGCATACTGTTAGCTGGGGACTGTTGGCTTCAACCCAGCCCCAGCATGCTCTGCCCTTGTAAGGTTGGGGCTGCTGTTGACAGCCAATCTGGGAAATGGGGGGTAATGGTCCCTGTTGGGTCACAGCTGTGACTCCAAATGGTTTTGAGACCATAGCCCAGCCGCTAGTCCAGCAGGAGCTCACATCAAACAAAGGGACTCCATTGCATTAAGTCAGGGGGGAATGTGGAGGAAAAAAATGCCCCCTCCTCTCTCCTCTCTTAGTCTAGTAGAGTGTCTCTTGGGGTAGGCAGGGGGGCTTGATAAGAGGAAGATGATAATGAATTCTAACACCCCTAGCCCTCTGGGGGCAGCTAAGCAAGAGGGGCCAAAACCTTAGTTTTAAGAAAGATTGGAAGATGGCTTGTCCCCTCCCACTGGGCCTGCTAATCCTGCTCCATCCCAAAGTATTTGCATTTCTAATAGGTTGAAAGCCTTGCTTTTAGAATTCTGGGATGACAGATATTCTGAGAAAATCCCTGGGGTCCTAAAAGGGGCCAGTCCTCTGTCTGATCGTAGAATAGAGTTTAGCTTTTTGTAAGTAGGATACTACCTTCATTCCATCTCCTTGTTCTTCCTTTCCTAATCCATACCCAATCTCTTGCCAATTAGACACTCTCAAGGCACAGAGATTGGTTTCAAGAACCTACATTTCACTAACCTAATTGTTACAAAGATCATCCCATGATGTTGGAGCAAGGGTATTTGGGATGACTTCCCATATTATTGTTGGAGAAGCTAGGGACCAGAGATGTTAAGTGACTCTTCTCAGGTCTCACTGTAAGTCAGGTGAAGCAAATATTAGAAACAAGATCTCCAGACTGGGAGTCCATTGTCCTTTCTACCGATATTAGCTCTCGAGGCTTTACTCTGTGCAAAGGACTTTTGGAGGGTAATTAAACCAGGTGGTGAGAACTGATTATGTGTGTGTGGGGGCGGGGGAGGATTGTTTGTTTGTTTTTGGTGTGTGGAAAGTATGTCTCACTAAAAGGAATCTGCTGTTTTGTAATCTTAGTTTGTCCAGCATTTCCAATTACCCCCTAGTTAAATAGAGCCCCAAGCTCTTCCAGAAACAGGGCCAATCCTTTTTTTTTTTTTAACCAATCTACATCACAAGGGAAAAAGGGGAAGAGTGTTCTAGAGATTATAAAGTGATTTTCTCTCCTATCCTAGAATGTCAGGCCTGGAAAGGACCTTAAAGATTATCCAATTAAACCTCCCTATTTTACACATCAGCTGTGATCCAGCTCATAAATGTCCAGAGTTTTTATCTAACGAATAAATTGGCATAAATAAATAAAATAAAAAATAAATAATAACTAACCAACTAAATAAATGATAAAGGCATAGGAGGCATCTTTGTTGAATTTGATGATGGACCCAAAGCTAGGAGGGATGTCCTCATACTTTAGGTAACAAAAATCAGGATCTGATAAGATCCTGACACGTTAGAACATTGGGCCAAATCCAGTAAGATGAAATTTAATATAATAATTCAATTTAATATAATTACAGTAATTTAATAACTTTTAATTTAAAGTCTTACACTTGGATTCAAAAACTAATTCCATAATAGGCATGGGTAAAAAGCATTTTATTTGAAAAAGATCTGGAGACATTAGGTGGACTCAATATGAATCCATGGTGTTTTTTAGAGTTTTTAGAGTCTGCATTTTAAAGAAGGCATGCTGTCCAGGATTAGGGAGGTAAAAGTTCTGTTGTGCCCTATTCTGCTCAGACTGAGTCTGGAATATTGCATTCAATTCTGATTCCTACTTTTAAGGGAAGACATTGGTTCAGAAGAGGATAACCAGGATTGAACCATATGCCTTATGAGGATTGGCTGAAGGAACCAAGGGAAGTTTTAACTCCTTTCTCCATATCCTAAATCTCTTTCCTTTTGTCCAAGACTATTAGCCTTTTTTGAGCTGGAAGGGATTTTAAAGATTAGCTGTTCTTACCCCACTCCTTTAACAGATGAGACCCAGAGAGAACTTCCCCTAAGATCCCACAGCAAAGCTATGGGATCTAATTCACAATACTGTGGTCTTTCCACATTTGCCATATGAAGGATCCCTATTGTGATGTTACATTCTTCTGTGTTCTAGAACTGAGATTTCTGTCACAGAGGGGACTCTAACCATGATGACTAAAATATATTTGATCCAAAGAAATAGGTAGCAGTCTTAATAAAAGCCAGATAATGGTCCTCAAAGAAACAGGCTTACCTCTGCTTTGACTCTCTGACCCTTTTCTTATGTGGGGGTAGAACTCTTTTGAGGGAGGGGCCTCAGTGTGTCTACTTGTGATAGATGCTTGCCATATCTGATCTAAGAGTGATGGAAATAGGAAAAGGAGGAGGAAAGAACTGATGAATAATTTTCATGGTTGGTCCAACCTACTGAGCTCAATCTGGTACCCTTGCCCCCCAGTGCTCACTTGATCGGGTATGTGTGGATGCACACACATGTGCTCATACACATACAGGTTTATGGAGTCAACCTCTATTAACCATTTTTACTAACTTACAGATTTCCTTCCTTTGAAAACACATATATGCATATCAAATCATGGGTGTAGCTCATGCAAATGAAAGCTGTGGCCCGATAGGCAAGAGGAGACCCTATGCAGGTGTCCTTGGATGGAGCTCCAAGGTGGTGGGTGAGGTCTGTCATGTTTTCTTTGGACATAAAAGGCTGATATGCAAAGAGACTTTGTTTCTGAGGACTTCAGGTTAGTTTGACCTCCTCTTACTACAATGGAAAGCACACTGAACTGAGACACTATTGGGTCTATCTCTCTGGACATTTATCAGCTGGATCATGGCTGATTGGCACAGAAGCTTTGACTGGCTCCATTTCTGACCTGGACCATTTGGATCCACCTTACACAGCCTGGTTCCACACCCTAGCTCACCATGTTGGTGCTGGGCTTAGTGCCCTACATCTCATTGGCTTTAAATATAAATATTGCAGCTCAGAACTCCCAAGCTCAAGGAATTCACCAGGATCAGCCTCTCTGGTAGCAGAGAACACTGATGTGCACCACCATGGTTGGCCTCTGAATTGAGACTTAAGAAAACTTGATATCCTATCCTGGTTTTGCTCCTAACTTCCTTCATGGCCTTGGGTAAGACAGATGACTTCTTTAAGACTCAGTTTCCTTATCTGTCAAATGAGTAGGCTGGACTAAGTCAGTTTCTAAGGTTCCACCCAGCTCTGATATTCTATGATTCAAAAGTCACCTGATTTCTGAAGACTGAAGGTTTATGGGCAAGGGTGCCTTGTACTATACATGTACTGCACATGGAACATCTCCATTAATACTTTAACATCCCTTCATTGGTCTAAAGGGAGAAAAAAGACAAACTCAATGTAGGGAGTTGGTTTTGAACAATTTTTATTATACGTTTAGTGTTCTCTATACAAAAAAAATCAGTTGGGGTTTGTTTGTTGTTTTTTTTTACAGTGACTCCAAAAAATATCTGAATAATTTGGCCTTTTCATTGCTCATGCAGTCAGTTTATAAGTCCATGAATTAAACAGTTCTCCATGGCCCAGAAATCTTCCCTGCTGTAGGTCACTCGTGACAGCCTCTGATACTCATCTACTGCTGATAAAGTTGGTTAATGCAAAATAACTTAGAAAAAGGGGGAAAATGTGTATGTGAGAGGCGTTAAAATGAGGTCTGCCATGGAAAGTTAAATATTTAATTAATGAAAAAAAGACCAGACAGATGGCAGAGAGTGGGAGACTGAAGGAGAATAATGGGGAAAACTTCTCCCCTAGCAAAGAACTAATAAGAATTTGCAGTGCAAATGGGTGGGGTTAAAGAAAAGCCGGACAGGCTTCAGTAGGGAGGTAGGGGGAGAAGGACAAGGGAAAGAAGACATAGTGGACAGAAGGAGTGAACATCGAGGGCTGCAGGGACCAGTGTAGAATATAACAGGCTCTGTGATAGGCGACAAATCCTCCAAAGAAGAGGAGCTCATGGAGAAGTTGGCAAAGAGCTGGGTAGCTGGGCATAGGGACAACACTGACTGAGGAAGTCTCTTTCTGGGAACAGAAAAAGACATAGGGACAGGTTCATCCGTGTGTGTGTGTGTGTGTGTGTGTGTGTATGTGTGTGTGTGTGTGTGTAAAGAAAAGGGTTGCTAGTACACAAAACTCTGAATTTCTTTTCCCAGATTTTTGTGTTTATTGCTTAACTGAAGTCTTTTTGTCTTGTGCTGACAGGCTGGAGTGGCCCAAAGCAGAGCATCCCATTGCCCTTCAGCTCCCTGCTGGCACGAGCACAGAATGGCTGGAGGCCTATCCCTGGAGCATACATGGGTAATGAGGGTTGGATATGTAACAGAACAAAAAAAGCCATCCTGGTAGTAGGCACCCTAGCCTGAACCCCATGGTATGCCCTCTGCAGCTAAAGGACCAGTTCATCTTTTCCTCTGCAAGTCATTTGACATATTCATTCTCTTATGTTGTCCTGGGAGGGTTCCCAAATGCAAGGTTGGGCTAGCCATGAGTCATGAGAGAATGAAATTGAATCCCTAGAACCAGAAGACTCCTATCTGCAATCCATCCTCAGGAGGGGCAAGTCCATTAAGGTAGGAAATGTCTGGTCATCAGGGTCCAACTTGAATAAAGGGATTCTTCGAATGAGGTGAAACTGGCAACCTTCATCCATGTCCATCCTTGATAGAATATCCACATAATACTGATGTGATGTAAGGAGGGCACAGGTCCTACAGTATGGCTGGGGCACCTGGGACCTCTCCACTGCCTGAGCCTATCTCAGAAAACACTGCTCTTAAACAGGAGAGAACACATTAGTTGATGGGCCCTTCACCAAATGGTTTATGTGAGGGCCACTGTAGAGTCTGGGTACAAATCAACCTTTCTGGATGCCTTGGTTTGAACAAGGTGAGGAATGCCCCAGAGTCAGCCTGGAGTTGGGTTCTGTGTATCCCTCCCCTGACAGTTCAAGTCTTTGGAGTTGTCCATCCTGCATATCATGTCTGTAACCTGGCCTGTGGGGTCTTGCCATGATCCTTAGCTTCTCTCGAAGGCACCCTTCCCCTAAACTGGGCTATGTAGAAGATAGGGCCTGTGTCTTACATGAACTCTGCTGTCTCCTCCTGCACCTAGCACAATGCTTTGCACCCAGCATAGGCATTTTTAAAAGGTTTGTATTAGGGTCTGGTGGGAAAAAAGCTCTGGAATTGGAATCAGAACAACAGGGTCACTGAAATCCTGGATTAGACACATAAAAGCAATGGGATTAGACACTGAGAATTTAGGCAAGTAATTTCTCTGGGTCTCAGTCTGCTCATCTGTAGAATGAGGGCATCAGATTAGATGATCTCCAAGCTCCCTCCTAAGTGCTAAATCATATGAACCAACTCTATTAGGTTTTCTATGTATCTGTGTTTTTGGAAGAAAAGAGGTCATTGGAAGGAAAGGGACTTAATATTGCAGCAGTATTGGCTAACATGTTGGCTGGGTCTGGGGCCCAAGGGAAACCTGGATGCCAATTCAATATTCAGATCTAGGGTAAAGAAGTATCCCTCATCACCCAAAGATCTGGGTATTGGCAAAGGATTCTGATCCATGAAGGTCAATTTATACAATATGGATGGATCTACTCTCCTTGGTCCTATGGTTCTTCAGGACCCTACTCTCTCCATGTGGACTGTATGACAGATGCCCCTGGCAGCCAGAATATAAAGGGCTAACAGCCTTGTCTCAAGAGATTGAACGTTTAGCTGGGATGGGCAAAGGCCTAGAATGAGTTAAGCCTGGTTCCCCTTTCAGCTTGACCTCAATTAAAACACGAGATACAAGAAAGCAGACTCCTCTTTCTCTTCTCCCCCTCCCCCCCACATATATTCTAGCCAACAGCCCACAAAGCTTTCCATGGTAAGGCTAGGAGACACAGAGAAGGAACAGATCAGTACCTCTTATCACCACAATATCCATGCATTACCCCTGAAATCTCTTGGGTAGAGGCATGAGGCACAAGGGGCCCTATCAGCTTGACCAAGGTGGCAAGGCATTTCCTCTAGGAAGGGAACCCAGGAATTACCCTGCACCCCTCTTTTGGTCACCTTCAAGCTTATTTTCACTAAGAGCTCAGCTTATCCTCTCTGGTCTGTTCCTTGGGGCTTGGAGCCAAAGAGCTATTAAGCTTTCACAAGATGGGCTGTGGTCAACAGTTCAATACCTACTGTGTTCAAAGACAGGGGAAGTCACAGTCCTTGTGGTCTAAAGATGAGGATAAACAGCCTTCTGATAGGATTGCAGTGAGGACAATTTGAGAGGTGAGGGAAAAAGACATCCTGGGTAGCTGAATTTGGCTTTTCTCCCTAATAGAAGGTCTGATGTTGACACTGCTCAAGCCCTGGCAAGATGACCAGCATTCCCCCTGCCCCTCCCCGCCCAATCTCAGCCAGACTGGATGGCTGAAACACTTGTTTTGTCATGTTTTCTTTTCTTTTAAACTCTGGCACCGGCTGTAGTTATGTCTTTTGGTGACTACCTGAGAGACCCAGACCGGGAGAGAATGCTGGCCAATACTATTTGCCTGCTGACCTGGGGCTGATGCCAGCGTGGGGTTGTATCTGACCTGGTAGTTCCTGATGCTCTGCTTCCCAGAGGCAGCTGCCCACACTGCAGGGGACCTGCCCTGCCCCTGGTGAGCCCATGTGCTTTATGGATTTGATGGAGTACATGAAGCACGGGTCAGTCATCTGGGTATGGAGAGAACACTTGCTTACCCAGCAGCAGGCTGAATCCCCAACCTTGAATAGGCATCTCACAAATGAATCTGAGTGGGACAGCACCTTTACTGCCTTGGCAGTCAGGAAAATCATGGTTGTTGGAACACTAGAACAGGGGACCAAAGGAGGCTTTGGTTTTTCCCTCCCTCAAGGTCCTTGCTGGAAAGGTTCATAGATAGTTTCACAAGGATACTTCCCTCTGGAGGAAGACATCCTTCCCATTGGGGTCCCCTTTGCCTCTAATAGAATGGCCTGTTGCCTCTATATAGGAGCAAAGGAAGCCCTAACCTTTCTTCCCCCAGCCTTTCACTCTGACCCATTTTAACTCCGGTGAACAACTTCCTATGGAAATAGGTCTGGTGCTATACCAGTCTAGTCCATGGGGCATCTGGTCACTCTCAGGTTTGAACAATGCACCCAACCTAGCTCTCCGATACGTTTCCCTATCTGGCCTGTTGCACAGGACAGTTTAAGCTTCATTGGAATGATTTTCACATCAAAGTCGTTTTGCTGTTAATACCTTTGGGGCTTGGAGATGTGGCAAATGTCACTGAGAAACAATGGATCTGGAGGGCTTAGCCTTGTCACCATCAAGGCTCTCTTACCAACCAGTGGCTGGTTCAGGCTTCAGCATGGTACTTGATCCATGACAGATGAAACGGTCACATTCTCCGGAGATGTGCTGGAGCTGTGGAAGGGGTCTCCAGGACTGTGCTCGTACTTGCCATGTCTCACACGCAGGCTAGGTAACTTTGGTTTTTAAGAAATGCGCTCGCTCGGTGGGGACCAGGAAGGCAGCACCTCACCTTCACTGCTGGTGGGAAAACGACTCCTCTCACCATCGGTCCGGGCTTGGTGCTGAGTGGTCATTTCTTCTTCTGCTGTGAAGCATTGCATAGGTTGCCAGATTCTCCATGAGTCTGATGCCTCAGGGGCATTGGGGCTTGCAGTAAGGGACTAGGAACCCCCAGAACTCCAAGGATAGCTGGGATCTGGGTAAGGCATAGGAAGAACATTGCAATGAGAGAGATTCCTATCTGGACAGAGGTGGTAGAGCTGTTAGTATTGTTACCTTAGGGTCTTCTGATATGTAAATACCCCAACAGACGGATAACACCAGTTTGTTCTGTGGTGGGGGGCGGGGCAGACTTGTGGCTGAGGCCTTTCAGGAACCCAGTAGTGACCACTGTTCATGTGACATGTAAAGTATGAGTCTTGATACCCTCCTGAATGGGGAGCATGGAGATGATATCCAGTTCATTGGAGAGGAAACAAAGGAGAGCCATCTCCCACTTCTCAAACTGGCCAAGCTTATATAGGTTGTTCTGCCTGGGGCAAGGTCCAGTCTCCTCCAGGGCTGCCATGCTGGACTCTTTTATCATCTACTTCCAGGTCAGGGGTTGACTTGGATATCTTGGATGCTCTTCTTCGAATCCACTGTCAAATTTGGAGTTTTATTAGCAGGGGAGGAGGAAAGCCAAAATCCAGAAGCTACATCCTTTATTCTTTCTCTAGGCCCAAATCGTCCTACCTTTGTCAGGTACCAAGACCTAGTCACAGGAGTGAAAGACTTTTTCATTCAAGCACCACCTTCTTATTCCTATAGTCCAAAACCTCTTTATCAGGATAAAAGTAACTTCCTGTATTTTGAGGAGGCCGGAAAGTTATATCCCCACATCATAAGCAAGATGTGTGTAGAGCTCCCAACATGAACCAGAGAAAGGCATGAGACCCTGTTTACCCTCTCTCTGTCAAAAAATACTGTTGTTTTGCAGAAAGAAGCCAGCACAGGTCAGTGCTGACAAAGGCTGAAGAGGAGGCGATGGCGAGGGGGCTGCGCATATGGCTGGAAAAGCATCCTTTGGGAATGAAGGGGCCCAGAAGTGTCTGAATACTAGAGATTCTCTGTCCTATTGCGATTGATCCTTTTGCCAATCTCTTGCTTCTCTCTGGGGAGGGGCTACCCCTCCATTCTCTTCCTGGATCTATCTCCAAAAGAAAAACAAAAGTGGAAATTTTTTTTTGAAGAGAACAAAGGTCAAAGGGGGGGGGGGAGGTGGAGGTGTGTGAAGGGGAGAGGTACCATAATGTTTTAGAAGGAAACTAAAGGGTGAGATCTTGCCAAATGACTTGTGTACGTGTTGGGGGAGAAGTGGAGGGGACAGGGATGGTCTGGTTCTGAAAGCTCACACTGCGCATTTGACTGAGCCCCAGGAACCTGTTCCCTTCTGGCTCAGCTCAGGTCTGGTCTCCAGCTCTGTGATCACCCTGTTGGCACCTGAGGGGTGGGGGTGGGAGGGAGGGAGGGGAGAGGAAGGGGAGAAGCTTTGCTGTTGGCTGGGCTGTCACAGGTCCACACTGGCTCAGCTGATCCCCTGACACTGGCCTCTCTGATTGCCATGCCTGCCCTCATCCCTTTGGGTGGTGGTGGTTTAGTAGTTGGTCTGCAGTGGGTTTTTTCCTCCCCGCCTCCCCTCCCCCCATTGACTAGAGTGGCTGTGTCTGTATGGGCCGAGCTATGCCAGGGAGTAGATGGCATTGACTGGCGATGTGGCCTCTGAGCTTTCATTCCCTTCTGTCTCTTCCTTGTCCTTTTTGACTGTGTATTGGCCAATGAAAGATCCATCCTCGTTAAACTGTCCTTCTCCCCCCTCGCCATAGTCCACCAGACTGTCATCACTCTCTTGTTGTTTGATGGTGCCATCCAAGGATGTCTGGCTTCCTTGTAGGGGCTTGTTGTCCTCATCACTGGTAGGGATGGGAGAGGGCCAGGTGGAGAGGGAAGGGAGCAGAAAGAGACAGAGTGTTAGAGGTGGAGTCCAAGCTGAGAATTCCCTACAACAGTCCATTAGTGAGCACTCATTAAATGCTTACCATGTCCCAGGTATGGGGTGTATAGAAAGAAGAGCAAAAACAACAGATGCCTTTAAGGAACTTACATGCCAATTACTGGGGAAGACAACATGCCACTATCCCAGTACGTACAAGATACATAAAGTTAGAGGACCTGCCTCCAGCTGAATGCTCCTGCTATGCTCCAGAGGGGTGGTGGATAGCAAGCAATTACAATATGTGAACCCAGGCCACGACATTTCTGGAAAGAGGAACTACTGTTTGTTCAGAAGTCATAAGGCAGGAACTGTAGCAGGAAAGAATCCAGCTACAAAAAGAAGCAGGAGCCTAGGGCCTGAAAGAAAGAAAATCTCCCTTGCCTCTTTATGGAGCTCTGTTAGGTCAGTGAAAGGCAGAGGCATCTGTAGCCCATGGAGAGCTAGCCCCCAACGTGACTCAGTTAAATGAGTGATGGTAAAACTATTAATATGAACTAAGTTCACAAATATGAAAGATTTGGTGAAGCAAATTAGTGAGATATTGGGGAAACTGGCCTCTGGGGTCACATGACAATATGTGGGAGGGGAGATCTTCCCCCTCCATAAAACTGTTTCTGATCCTCTCCCGTTCAGACTGAATTGCTGGTCTGTACCTCTCCTCCCTGAATGGTGAATTGTTTCAAATTGGGCAGAGAAAGGGCATGTAGCTATTCCTCACCCCAACTCCACTCCCCTAAGTCAAAAGCAACACTCAAGCAGACAGGTAGTGGGTTAGGGGTGAGAAAAGCAAGTCTTTTTAATTTTTTAGGCTCTTAAAAGTGGGGAAAAGGACGTAGGTCTGGAAAGAGCTGACCTCTGTCCTGCCAACCCAATACTGGAAACAAACAAATACACCAGATTGTGGCTGGCTCTCCTGTTACCTGTCTTTCTACCTTCCAAGAGACCTTCCTGATCCATGTGCTTAGACACGGAGAGGGAATAGAGATTGGAGAAGCAGAGAGAGGTGGCATTCCAACTTGACCACAAAAGTGATATCAAGGGTGAAAACTCTTTCCTCCCGGTGGCCTTCCCTCTCCTTCCCTTGCCCCCCCCCCCCTGGTTCTAGGGTGCCAACTCTAGTCTGGGTTTGCTCCAGAATGGTAGATGTGATCAATTAGTTGGGGCAGGGAGGTGTTCTGTCCCCTACTGGACCTTCGTTTCCTCATCTGTGGAATGAGAAGGGAGAAGTAGGTGGCTTCTGATGTCCCTTCCAGTCCTAGAGTGATGATCCTATGGTCTAGTCAGGGGCTGCCCAAAGAGCAGTCTAACAGAGGATACTTGGTTCTATGGCTATGATTCAACAGATACCATATTGAGTAGGGTTGGCAGAAAAAAAACAAAGCCAGGCAGCAGGCCAGAACAAAACACACCCTGCACTGTCAAATTGAAAACAGAAAAAACAAAGTCCTTCTGTATCACCCTTTGGTTCTACCTCTGGGGAGGCTGGGCTTACCAAGGGTGACTGAGGACAGGGCGGGAAAGGAATGGGAAAGAACCTCCTCCTGGCCTTCACTTTTCAGGGAACAATGTGTCATGATGGAGTGGACAGACCTGGGCCCACAATGCCATGCAGTGGGCTCCTGCTATGCATTATAGTAATGGAAATGCAGACTTGAAGATCTTCCCTGCCCCTAGGCCCTTTGATTGGCTTAAGAGACTTTGATTGACTTAAGTGACTCTTGAAAACCTTCCTTGATTTCAAAATATATTCTGCCTCCTAATAGGCTGAATGTGGTCACATGGAGCCTGTGGTAGGAGGCTTGGTTTTTAGGAATGCCCACACCTTGATGCTGTGTGATTGGGTTGTGGGTCAAGAGGGTGGTTACATTCTCTGAGCCAGGAGAGGGCTATATAATCCCTGATTTGAGGCTTTGCTTTGGGGCTCACTTTGAGAAGTGTTGTGTGATTTGACCAGATGAGACTCTGGGAAGCCGTTGTTGAGAGCCCCCTGGCTTTGAAAACCCAGATGTTGATGCTTCCCTCTCTGGTAACTGTGATTTGGTATTGATGTAATGGTTGGACAGTTTGGAAGCCTGTCTGCTTCATCTGTTTGTTTCTCTGTTTTGAAACTACTGTCTGTATACTCTGAAGTTTGGGGTGCTGACCTTTTTCCCTGAACTAGGTAAATGATATATGTTTGTTTGATTAAAGTGGGCTTGTTAACCCATTTTGAGTTGCTTTCCTTTTGAAAAGCAGATCTAAGAACCTGTGTTGGCAGCTACCCTGGGGATATTGGGGTGCTTGCTGCTATAGTTGTTCTGATTGTCGATTGTTATTTGGGTCCCTGATGGGAACTTTGTGCACTGGGGCTGCCTGTGATGGTGTGGGCAGATGAGGCACAGCATAAAAGAAGGTGAGAAGAGGAGAGCAGGGGGCATCGGGGGCTAGGATACTAATTGAGAGGATGAGGAAAAGGAAAGGGGATGGACTCTCCGAATCCCCCATCCTGTCTGGGAGTGGGGTGTTTCTGTCCCCTCTTACTCTCCAGCTATTCCATTTTCTCTGTTCTTTAGGTTCAAAGAGGGCATTCTATACCTATGAGGTCCAGGTCCTTGAGCTTAGGTGCTCAAATAGGTGTGTGGGTTATATGGTAAGGTCTTTATTTGTAGGTTTCATGGACTCATGGGCTAGAAAGTACCTTCCAGCCCAACTCTCTCATCTTGAAGATGAAGGAATGGAAGGCCAGAGAGAGGTGACTAACTTGTGCAAGGTCACACAGGTAGGAAGTAGGAGAGCTGGGATTTGAGCCTGGATTTTCTGACTGCAAACCCACTGCTCTGTTACAGCATACCAATACGCAGGACCAGGTGGCTATTTGCAGAGTGGCTGGTCAGTTTAGCCCTGGCCAAAAGTGAAAGCCATTTAGGGGCATCCAAAACTGAATGTTAGCATGCCCTTTGAAAGAGGGCAGTAATACAACTGTCCGTTTATTCTCCATTTAGGAACAGTGTGAATAAGGATTTGTTTTGTTTGTCTCGAGTCAGGTGAATCTCGTAATAGTTTTGAGTGGGTAGATTGCACACCTGGGTTATACCAGAACTCATGTGTAAAACATAGAACCGAGGCTACCTATTTGTGGGGATCACATTTTAGGGCACAGATAAGAGCACTGGACTGGAAGTTTGTGCCCCTAGGCTATATTTCCCTCTCTGTCACTACCTTGTATTGTGACCTTGGGCAAGTTACTGCTCTTCAAGGTTTTTATGTATTTATTGATAACATGAAAAGGTTGGACCAACTAGTTTCTTTTTTTTTTAAATTTAAGTTATAGAATAAAACAAGTAATTCCATAACATAGTATGATAAAAAGATGATTGCATATGAAACTGTAACTCTATTATGTACAATTTGCTGTTCCTTTTAAATATACAATAAAGTTATCACGTACATTTCTTTTTTATTTCTTTCCACTACCCTGTGCCTTGCCCTAGAGATGGCTACCATTAGAGATGTATGTATAGATATGTAAAATTATTCCATAAAGCCTTCAATGTAGCAGTTCTTTCTCTGGGTGTAAATGATCTCGAAGGCTGCTTCCAGCTTTTAAGTCCTATGATTTTATGTCCATATGCCTCAGTATGGCTTTGGTCAGCACCCTACATAAGTGCAACTCCTCACGCTGCTGTAGCACACTAAGGTTAATGCTTTCACCATGGCAAGCCTTGACAAGCCTTAACAGTGTGGGATGTTATTTCCACTTTGCAGATGAGGAAACTGAGGCCCAGAGAAGTCAGGTAACTTAGCCCTAGTTTCCTCATCTATAATATGAGGATAATGCTAAGGTTGTCACGAGGACTGAATGAAACAATCTACATAAGGCTTTTTTGCAAACCTTGTGGTGTGGTATAAACACTCATCATTACTGTACTCTTCCCTCTTTTCCTGCAGCTTATGTGATGAGGGGCACATTAATTGCCAATAATCTGTATTCTAATCAGACCTGTTTATGTCTTGTCAGTCTCACAGCAGGGCTGGCTGCGGGTGAGACAACATTCCAAGTCAGAATTGTTTGATTGTAGATTTTTCAAGCTGGAAGAAACCTAAGTGATAACCTAAGTCCAACTTCCTCATTTTACAGCTGAGCAAGCTGTAAGAAGGCTTAGACAGAGGAAATGATTTGCCCAAGATCATAAGGAATCTTGGTCTCACAAGAGGATAAGAACACAGCTTTCCAGTGCTCTCACTGCCACACCATTATATTTTTGGCTGGCAGATGTGAATCTTCCCTGTGCTCCACCCTACGAGGACCATTTGTCTCATACCTCTTCCTAGGACCTGGCCACTGTATACCTTTGTTGGACTAGAATGGTTTCTAAGGTTTCATCTAGTGTTGAATCCCATGATTCTAGAATTCCAAGTTACTATTAGTTAGTGTGTCTGCCTTAGAGGGTCAAACCAAGTAGGTAAGCTCTGCTGAATTGTTTTGTACAGCATCTCGAATTAGAAGGTGCTTAATTCATGCTTTTGGATGAAGATGAGAATCATGCTAACTCATATTCATGTAGATAAGCCATCCCTCTACCCCAACCTGGTGCTCCACTCAAAGACATGCTCCAGGAAGGAATTCTAAGGATTGTGCTTACCACAAGAAGCTAATGCCTGAACTGAGGTTGGGAAGCAGAGTAAACCTGCCCATCCTCTTTGGAGGCTGCTTTCTTTTTAAAGGACGTTGGCTCCCAAATGGGGAGCTCTTACTCTTTCTAGACTTCAAGAGGCATCTTAATGACATAGAGAAAAGGGGTCTACTGCCTCATTTCTGTCACTGCTGGGGTTCTTTAAGATGACAATTCAAATCAATCAACATTTATCCTCTGCTACGTGTATGGCACTGGGCTAGGCCCTGGGAATAAAATAATAAAAAAGTCTTTGCTTGAAGACTACATTGTCCTGGGCATATAATCTTATGGAAGGGCTGGGTTTGGTACTGGAATGAGAGGGGAGGTGTGTTTATTATAATAAAAGTCTATACTCATATAGTGCATCAATGTTTGCAAGCTCCTACTTGGATCAGAAAAGAGGACCATAGCATTTATAGTTGGAAGGAACTTGAGAGATTGAGTGTGGAACTTTATTTGACTGATCAATCAATCAAACAAGCATTTACTGAGCACCTGCTATGTGCTAGGCACCGAGGGCACAAATACAAAGGACAAAACAATTCCTGCTCTGAAGGATCAGGGAGGACCTGGAGACCCAGAGATGTCAAGAGATTTGCCCAAGGTGACACAGGGAGCAAATGGGAGGGCTGGGATTTATACTGCCCCTAGGAGGGCTCATCACTTGTTTCTCCTCTGAAATATGGAAATGCCTTAAATCTTCCATCTGTGGAGGGGATGAGTGTCTTTCAGAGGGGACTGCCTTGTGCTAAGAAATTAAGATGAGCAAACTCTGTATCACTTGTCCTTTC
Organism: Gymnobelideus leadbeateri; assembly: GCA_011680675.1. Classification (NCBI taxonomy): domain Eukaryota; kingdom Metazoa; phylum Chordata; class Mammalia; order Diprotodontia; family Petauridae; genus Gymnobelideus; species Gymnobelideus leadbeateri. Next base: position 151,872 of record WOXC01003542.1, on the reverse strand, counting down.
CTCAAGGTGTTGTCAGAGAGGACAGAGATAAAAGCCTTATCAGAGAGAAAATCTATTTGGTGGCCTTTTAGCAAATCTGGGCAGTTCTCTTAAAGAGAAAAGGGGAGACTGGGGGGAGAGGACAGGATGACGGGCAGGAGAGGACAATGAGAGCCATGGAGATGTGGCTTTCCTTTTGGGTGGGGGAGGGAAGAGAAAACAGACCTGTAATCAAAGGAACCATCCTCTTCCTTCTGGTCTTCAGGGTCAAGGGGAACATCCTTCTTTTCTCGAACTGTAATTAGCAAGTGAAGCAAAGAGTCAGACACAATGCACAAGACATATGTCATGGACTTACCATGCTCTGGTCACACAGCATGTGCCTTGTCACATATGACTCGTCACACTTTCCAAAGTACTTTTATATATTAGGATTCCATAGATCTGGTCTTCACAATAGCCCTTTTAGGCAGATAGGGCCAGGATTAGGAACCTTATTTTACAGAAGAGGAAAGAAACGATGAAGAGAAGTAACAGTCAGGGTCTTCTGATTCCTCTCTAGCCCTCTTTTGAGTAGACTAGATTCAAAAACAAAAATGATACAATCCCTTGTCCTCAAGGAGCTTGTATTCAGCTGGGTTTATCTTGCATCAGGAGGACAGGGAAGCTGGACCAAAGAAGAATTTTCTGAAATGGGAAACTTTCCGAGATCTTTAGATCTTCTTTCTAAGAGATCTTTGTTGGAGCTCTCTGAAGAATTCATCTGTGTGTGTGTCCTCAGGACCACCTAAATCCCACCTTGGGGACACAGAGGTGGATTCAGTGATTCTACTTAAGTCTTGATGTCAAACTAAAGACCAGGTTAGTAAATCAATCAAAATCATTAGACATCAATCAAAAAGCATTCATTAATACTTTCTGGCCCACTTTTTGCCAGGCACTGTGCTAGGTGCTTGGGAGAAAAAGACCGAAAAATGAAACAATCTCTAATCTCTTACCCTTACACATTCTTTTGAAAAGAGAAAAATACTCATTGCCAAATATTCTTTGTCCTATCTCATATACTCAGATCTCTTTTGACCTCACTCAATCCACTCATACCTAATAAATGTGTATTAAATAGTGGACAGAGGAGTAGGATTGGAATCAGGAAGACTCCTCTTAATGATTTCAAACCTGGCTTTTGACACTTATTGGCTGTGTGACCCTGAGCAAGTCACATAAACATCTATACCTCAGTTTTCTCATCTGTAAAATGAGCTGGAGAAGGAAATGGCAAGCTACTCCATATCTTTGCCAAGAAAACCCTAAATAGGGTCAGACAAAAGAGTTAGACAAAACTGAAAATGACTGAACAATAAGAACCTATCAGTGCACAAAACAAAAAATCAATCCTTGCCCTCAAGAAGACAGCATTTTCTCCTAAGATCAGATGCAGAATTCTTTATAATCCCAGGGCATATGGAGAACTGGGCAGCAGGACTGAAATAAAAAGGAGGAGGAGAATCTGTTGCCATTGCCTTGGGTTTTCATGGAATGCTGGGGAAGGCTCAGTATCTGTTGGAGTTGGGTACTCTTGTGCTGCTAGAGAAAGGGAGGAGTAGAATGGATGCTGTTGGAACATAGGGGATTAGAATGCTTGAAAGAATTCCTATTCTGCTCCTCTCTGATGCATATATAATGCAATATTGCATATTATGGTTAACTGGGTATCCTATCCCCTTTCTAGACTATAAGGACCCCAAAGGCAGCAACCATCAAAATCTGAAAGTCTAGCATAGCACACTTAAGAAATTTCTTAAATGCAATTAGTTTTGCAGCTCATTGGGATTTTCCTGGCTATTGTTGTTTCTTACAGGGTCACAGGGTCAGAGATTGAGAGCTGAAAGGGACTGTGGAGGCCATCCTTCCCATCATTCTGGATCTTGCTCCCCCTTCCTCTGACAGATGTCACTGACTCCTGAAGACTGAGAGACCCTCATTCTAAGGACCAAAAGCACTATAATACATATACATGTACATGTACATATACATATACATGTACACACACGTGTGTGTGTGTGTGTGTGTGTGTGTGTGTATATGACCCGAGTTTGTTTCCACTGGAAGAGCTCAAAGTCCATCCTTACCCCTTCAACACTGTAGTGAGGAAGGGGATGCCCCTTAGGTGAGTAAGACAGGAACTCTCAAAGGGCTAACTGAGAGTTTCCTTTTCCTTCTCTACCACTTCTTGTCCTCCAGGGATCCTCTATCCATGAATCCTACAGAGCTGGTGAGTTCTTGACTGAGTCTCTTCTCCAGAGCATCCTTCATGTGCTCATTCCATCATGCCCCAGAATACTCCCCCTTCCCCCTCCCTCCTCTCTCCTCCCCTTTCCTCCCCTTCCTCTCTTAGATCTTAATGATATTCAGGATGAAATAAAGCTAATTCCCTAACAGATGGGGGTGGGGGTGGGAAGAAAGGTCATTCCTAACAGGAGTCAGTCATCTCCCCCCCTCTCCAGGGCTCCCAGGACCTTTTTGACAGCCCACCTTAGGCGAACTTAATTAACTGAAGTGCTTTCTGGCTGCCCTTAGATTTAGAAATTAGACAGGGGGGTCATATTTTCTTATTCAGCAAAGCTGGGCTCACTGAGACAGCTGAGCTCCCCTGGACCTGGCAAGCTGGGGGATCTTGTTGGCTTAAGGGAAAGCCTGATTGCTTTCCTACCATGGGGAGGGGGGTGGAGCTCTGTTGCTTTTTCCCTGGGTCTCTTACCTGGGTACTTCCCTCCTCTACTCCTTTTGATGAAGCAGACGATGAGTAAGATCAGCACCAGCAAAGCAATGGCACACATGAGCCCGATGAACCATCCCTGGGTGGCGATGTCTACCTGGTTCTTGGTGGAAGCTGGTAGGGAGAAAGGGACAGCAGGGTGGGGGTCAAAAGAAGACAAGTCAATAGGATTTGACAAGAGAGTTTGCGGAGGAAAACATAAGATTCATCCGAAAGTCCGTGTGGGTGTTTTCTCTTGGAGACTAAGCCTAGGGGTTGCCCCAGTCTGCTGGCCCAAAGTACCCATCAAAGAAAATATTCATTAAAGGAATAAAGAAACAAAATCCATTAAAGAGCAGAGGTCAAAGGATGAGGAAAAGAGCCAAAAGAAAGGGAAGGTGCCAGGTAGGGGCAGCTGGAATAAGAAGCAGAAAGTGGAGCAGGACCTGGGGAAAGCATGGGGTTAGGGGTGATATTGTCCAAGAAAATGGTGCTGGTCTGCAGCGGCCAACCTGAGCACCCCAGCCTGGTGTGGGGTGAGGGCAGCCAGGGAGAAGGCCAGCGGTGTGCTGATGACAATGAGGCCTAATGAAGACCTAGGGGAAAGAGGCACAGTTCTAGCAAACTTCCCACTGGGGGGGGGGGGGGCGGTCTTGACAATTCACATTTGTGTGGGTCCTCCAGGTTAATGAAATGCTTTCCTCACAACACCCCTGTGAGGTAGGTAGACCAAGCATTGTCAGCCCCATTTTACAGATGATGAAACTAAGACTTATAGAGGTGAAGTGACTTGTCCATGATCACATATTTTGTGATAATAAAAAAAATTTATATTCGCATAAAACTTTAAGCTTTATAAATCACTTGGACTTAAATCTCATTGGATCCTCACAACAATCCTTTGAGGTAGGCTGAGCTAATTTTCTCTCATCCATTTTTACATAAGGACCCAAGGCTCAGACATCTGGAGTAAGTTTACCAAGTCACATAGCTAGACAAATGGCGGAGCTGAGATTTGAACTGAGGTCATGGCCTCCAGACCAGGGCATTTTCCAACACGCTAGTCACTGAGCACGAGAAAGCTGGTGAGGGATTCAGAGGTTGTGGCTTGAAAGACCACTCCAGCAGAAAGAGCATGGCACCCATGAACAGTGCTTCCAGAGTTAACTGGCCACTCCTGGGAGGCAAGAGAGTCGCCAACTTTTTTTTTTTTTTGCATTCAGAATCTTGCCGGGACTGTTGAAGAGGCCCAACCTTGACAGGTTTCTGTGTCTTTGGCAAGCTTATAATTTCCTAGAAGTCAAGGAACTCTTCTTCCTTCATATAGTGCCTAGTATGGTGCTATCTATAGTGGAGGCCTATTAGGTTTTTAAAAATGACTGGGCAGGAACTATGTCTGCTTATTGTCATTCATAGAAAGACCCTTAATCGGGGCTCTTTGGCTGATTGAACCCTTGTGCTGCCAAAGATATGGTGTGAGGGGAGTTACAATTCTTCTGGTGACCCTGCCCCCCAAAACACACCCCTGTAATTTTCTTCATTTGTAGGAGACCAACTGAAATCAATTCAAGAGGAGTCCTAACCCATCCTGGCTCTACCCGGCTACACACAAATCCACATCATCAGTTTGGGTTTGGTAAAGGCCCTTCTATTAAGGTTGGCATATCTTGGTGTTGTGGAAGGAATGTTGGATCTGGAGTTAGATGATTTGGGTTTGAATCTCAGCTCTGATACTTACTACCGTGTGACCTTAGACAAATCACTTAACCTGTGTGAGCTTGTTTTCCCTCTGTAAAATAGGGGGTTGGACCAGCTGATCTTCTAGCTCTAACTCTATGACTCTATCATTTTTTGAAAGGCATGAATGAAGACAGTCCCAAGTCTCTTGACCTAAGAGCCCACTGGTGCTTTGGCTGAAAACCAGAGGGCTGATTGGATTTGGATCTACAGACCAAAGCATGAGAGCAACTTGCCCTGTTACTCAGCCTATCATGGCAGTGATGACTTTCTTGAGGCCTGGGAATTCAGGGAAGAAACAACACAGATACAGAGTAAACACAGAGCCACCCCAGCATGTAGAGGTTCCCAGGCCAAACTGGCCACATTTCAGATATGTGGATGACTACAATCAGTATCCCATATTGTTCTCACAAGGTAGACTGGGAGAGACAAATCTTCAAATCTCTAAGCTGGCCAGTAGCTCAGAAAAGCTGGGACTTACAGAGTAATACTCCATTACAATGCAACCTAATACTTGGATTGTGGTAGAACGCACCATCTAAATTCCATCACTCAATATCTCCACTCTACCTAGAATTTCCTAGTTAAACTAGACTTTTTCCACCTCGAAGTCCACTTTAGTGTTGTTCCATCTATAGCACTTTAGACTCCCTCCCTCCTATCATGCCCTTTCATTAAGCCACCATCACCACTACTCAGACATCTCTCATTGACTTGGCAGCACAAGCTTCATTGTGGTTATTCCAGACCTGATCTCCCCTTTGAAGAACCTTGCCTCCTACTTCCTGAAGAAGATTGAATATATCTGGATTGAGTTCCCTGCTCTTCACTTCAATACATCCCTGTCCCTAAAGAGAAGTCTCTCCTCTCTAAAGCTATATCCTGGACTTTTCTCTTCCCACCTGTTCATGAATCTTGTTTTCTCAAACATCCCATCGCCTCGATTTTCTTTTACCCTTTTTGCAGTTCTTTCCCTTATGTTTCCCAATATGTCTCTAACATATTGAAATCCTTTCATTTTAAATCAAAACAACAACAAAAATCTTCATTTGACACTTGATAATAGCTACTGCTCAATTTTCTCCATCCTTTTATGGATAAATTTCTTGAACACATGGACTTCACCACTGCTTCCACACCCTGGCCACCATTTCCTTTCATATCCCCAGCAATCTGACTTCTGGCCCTGCCACTTTAATGAGGTTTCCAACAGCTTTTTCACGGTCCTCAGCTGCTTTATCTTAGAGGTATCTGATGCTATCAGCTCCACCACTCCCTCCTTCATGACAGAACACTTTCCCTGTTTTCCTTCTATCTCTCTATTTGTTCTCCCAATCTTTTTTTTTTTTTGGCTGGCTTCTCTCCCCGCCCCCCATCTGTGGGCACCCTCCAAAGATCTCTATTCTTCTCTCTACATTCCCCACCCTTTTCATGAATTCATCCATACTCATGGCTTCAAAAATGATAATAGACAGGATGGCTATAATGGATGGAAAGCTGCCCCGCAAGTTATTTAACCTCTTCCCCAGACAACTCTCTAAGACTAATTTACAGATTAGGTGCCTGCCCACATTGATGGAGGAAATCTCCACAATGGGAGTCCCCTATATCAATGGACTCACAGGCCCAGTAAAAAAAAAAAAAGATAACAGATGACAGAGAGTTTTTAAAGCTTGCAAAAGGCTTTTCATCCATTGGCTCCCTTGATCTCTGTGAATGTCTCTGAAACCTGCAGTGCAAGACATATCCCCTTACCAATCCCCTATTTTCAAAGTCTAGAGATTCTCCCTATTTGGATGTTCTGTCATCACCTCAAACTTGATATATTCATCAAAGTGATTTAATGATCTTAGCCTCTCCATCACCTTCCCTTTCAAAATACCCCATTTTTGTCAATGTCAACATTCTCCTGGATTGCTAGCCTAGAAAATTCCTTCCCTCTCCTAAATCTCCTATTATCTAATCCAGGGGTGGAGAACCAGAGGTCTCAAGGTTGCAGGTTCCCCACCCCAGACCTAATCTATTCCCAAATTCTGTTATTGTTTCCCTCCACTTTAAAATGCCTCTCAGTGCCCATCTTGTTCTCCATTCACATGGCCACAGCCCAGACCCAGACTTTCATCTTTTTATATCCTTATCTCCACTCTCTCTAATCCATAATGCATATTCTTGCCAAAATAATCTTTCCACAATAGCACTGTCACCATGTTACTCATGTCCTATGTCTAGAACCTAAAATGGTTCCCTAATTCCTACCACAGCAAATATCAACTCCTTCAACAGACTCTCAAATACCTCTACAATCTGATGTCTCTCTACATAGCCAACATGACTTCTCACAACATGTCAACAAGCATTTGTTCTAACTTTCCAACACAGGCTTTCCATACTAGGCAGATTGCTATCCTTGTCTTCCACACATTCCAGGTTCATTTCAACTTCTGCCTATTGCTGCTTACCCAACTGGAATTTGCTCACTCTTTCCTTACCTCTATCCAAATCCTATGTATTCTCAGGTTTCAGACCTAGATGAAAAGTCTCTTTGGTCCCTGCAACTTACAGTTACATTTAGCATTAATACCAATCTATTTGACATTGAATTTTTTTTATTATTTCAAATGTAATAGTTTTGTACTCTTAACTAGACTATAAGCTTTTTGAATTAAGAGTTTCTTCAGTATCCTTCAGAGCCTAAAATGATACTGGGAACTTCATAGGCAGTTAATACCTGTTGATTGATGGATTCCCCCAAACATAACATGATGTAGTGAAAGTCTAATATAACATGGCTTAGCCCTTAGTAGAACAGTAACTCTGTCTATCCATGCCAGCCTTATAAAAGGGTTTCCCCAGAGTATCTAAGTGAATATGGCTGTACCCCTGCTTAGTGGGAAAGATGAGGACTGATTGCTTCTAATTTCCCAAAGGCTATCTGACAAGAATCACTTTGAAGTCAAGACCACAAAGGCAATGAACTGAGGTATAACTTTGATTTATTTGCAAACTGAATTAGAAAGGAAAGTAGGCCTGTGTTTAAAGAAAGCTAGTCCTTTCTTCAAAAACTCTGCCTCTTCTAGGGGTGACCCCTATCCTTTGGATATAGTACCCTACTTCAAGGAGATGAGGGGGATGGAAAGACAGAAGACAGCATCCCATCTGATCCATGGTACATACATGTAGGAATCAAATCCAGACATATTAAAGCAGGCTAATTAAAAAGCTAGAAAATGCTTCTGTGAGTTCTGTATCTATCCCTGTACTTGGGAATAGAAGCTACTATAAGGTAAGCCTTCCATAGATGATTTATTCAAGCATAAAAGGGACTCATTATAAGACGGTCTCACATCTTGGACTCCAACAACAACTTTCATAAAGATAGTTCAATGTTAAGTAAATCTGAATGCTGGTACCAAACTCAAAGGATTAATTCCATTCATTTAAAGATTACAAGCCCAATGCGATAAAACCAAACTGCCAAGACCTAGCTGCATTCATCCTTGTCCTGCTCTCCAGTTCCAATGGATATAAACTAGGACACACCCCATGCCCTCATACTATATGTAACACGAAACATCTTACAGACTCGGGCAAAAACCTCCTGTTGCCACAGAGATGATGAGACAAAGTTTTCTAAGCTACACCAGAGATGGAAAATTCCCAGACAACAATTCTGATGGCTTCAATTCTAACCAGATCAAATGGACACAAATTTGAGAGCTGTTATTCAATATTCAAAGAAAAATTACATTTTAGAAACAGGAGAGGGTCCTCTGACTGATGGGATGGAGCTGAGATTTATTCAAGAGAGCACTCTGACTTCGCTGACATCAACCAAGAACCATTTCACATTTCTCCCTCTCCAACTTGCCCCACCCTGGGTTGATGCAAGAAAAATAATTTTCCCCTAGCTGCAGTGAATGAAAGATGGACTGACCACAGATAAGTCTTTTGACTGCCCTCTGCTTTTCTGTGGTCCTGGAACAGTCCTTAGGGTGCTCAGTCAATATAGCACAAGTATACCCCAATGATGTCCCCTTTGTCCCTCTTATCCGAAAGGAAGAACAGAAAGGCTTCTGGAATCAACCAGGGTTATATGTTAATGGCCTCTGGAGTCCCATCGGCCTCAAGAGCTTTATGTAGGTGATTAACTTCACATGTGTGATATTTGTGAGGTGGGCCAGAGAATCTGATACTGTTTGGTGGTTTCCTTATTTTGCCTTGCTGAGCTGCTAAGCGACATTACTTTTCATTAAATGAAAAGATGCCCTGTGCCTACCTAAATGATCAGTGGTTAGGACCTGTCAACCTTTGCTCTCTTTTGTTTTTATGAGGCTTGGGATTGGAGGAACACAGAAAGCATTCTGATGCCTCTCTCATCTCTCCATGCAGGAGTTATGTATTTTCTAAGAAAGTAAGCACATTCACACACAGCTCAATGTGTGGACACTTCTCACCCTGTATGTGAACCTACGTCAGCAGGTATGGGATACGTGTTTTATTTGCATCTCTTCCTTGAACTTGTTAATAACAACAACAACAGCTGCTAACATTTATGTAACATTTTAAGGTTTGCAAAGCACTTCACAAATATCTCATTTGACCTTCAAATGGTAGGTGTCATTATTATCCCCATTTTACAGATGTAGAACCTGAAGCAAACAGCAGTTTCAGTGAATTATCCAGGGTCACACAGTTAATGTCTGAAGCTAGATTTGAGCTCAGATCTTCCTTACTCCAGGTCCAAATACTCTATTACCATACTATAATTTCCCTGCATCTTATATCAACTTTGCATCACTCCTATAACCTAACACAGTGCCCGGCACACACATATTTAATAAATATTATAATTATGGATTTAGAATGTATTAGAATCTTAGAGATCATCTGTTTCAAACCTCTTAGTACTTGGAACTGCTCTCTTTTGGTTTTCTTCCTACCCAGCTGATTACTCCTCAATTTCTAAGACTGGTTCATCATCCATATCCTATTTCCTAACTACCAGGGTGGGTCTCTGTCTGTCTGTCTGTCTCTCTCTCTCTCTCTCTCTCTCTCTCTCTGTCTCTGTCTCTCTCCATTCTTTTACCTGGTGAACTCATTTAGCTCCCATGGGTTTCACATCTACATACAGATGACTTCCAAGGCCTATATATCTGGCCCTGGTCTCTCTTCTGGGCTGTAGGTCTGCATCACTATCTACCTACTATACATTTTGAACTAGATGTCCCATGGGCATCTCAAACGCAACATGTCTAAAACAGAACTCATCTCTTCTCCAAAACTCAACGGGGTTTTATAACCTGCTGAACTTTCCTCTTTCCGTCAAGGGTACCACAATTCTTCTAGTCACTCAGGCTCTCAAACTCAGAGTTATTCCCAACTCCTCATTGTCCCTCACCCTTTATATTGATTCAGTTGCCAGATCTTGTCCTAGAATTTCTACCTCTTTAACCGCTCTAGCATTTGTCCTTTTCTTTATTCAAACAGCCACCATCCTAATTCAGGCTTCATCACCTCTCACCAGGACTATTGTAATAACCTCCTAACTGGTCTTCCCATTTAGAATCTGTCTCTGTTTCCATCCATTCTCCATATGGCTTTCAAAATAACTCTCCTAAAGTGACAATCTATCCATTTAACTACCCTACTCAATCAACTCCAGTGGTTCCGTATTGTCTCTAAGACCAAACACAAACTCCTCTGTTTGATATTTAAAGCCGAACATAATATGTTCCCAATCATCTTTTCTAGCCTTAACATATCTATATGCATCTATGTACACATACACATATACTTATAGACATTTTAATATATACACATATGTATATATAATGTATTCATATATACATATATACACACATATGTATATATGACATATATATTTTATATATACATATATACACACATATACATATATTACTTCCATTCTCACATTCTGTTTTCTAGTCAAACTGGTTTTCACAAACTGGTCCCTCTCCTCCCATCGCCAAGCCTTGGCACTCTCTGTCCCCAGTGCCTGGAATGCATTTTGTCCTCACCTCTCACCCTTAGAATCCCATTTCCTTCAAAAATCAGCTCAAATGCCACCTTTTACATGGAACCTTTCTTGACCTTCCAGATCCACCCCCCAAATTACCTTGTGTGTGTTTTGTTCATAGTTATGTATGTGTGTACATTGTCTTCCTTGATAGAATGTGTTCTTGTTACCTAGCACAACATCTAGTACATAGCAGGCATTTAAGGAATGTTTGCTGATTGACTGATTTTGCAGATGAGGAAACCAAGGCCCATAGAGGTTAAGTCAAGGGCTATCACACAGGTAATAAGTGGCAGTAGCAAGATTTGAACCCAGGTTCTCCTGACCTCACATCTAACCATTCTTTTTGTGGTGGCAGGCTGCTCAGTCTGGACCATACAGTAGTCACTGATGACCAGTCTGCAGGATGACTGCATTGAGTGTTTGTTCCATAGAAACTCCTCCCTCTAGACTACAGAGGCAGGTTTCTGAGGCGGACACTCAGAAGGTCTGTCTTCTCTGGTCCCTTTGAAAACAAACTGTGCTTGCATTTACAGTGTTGTCTTCCCCTAGGCAAGGCTGGGCACCATTTTCAAAGATCATTTTTCTGAATCCAACTCTGCTTTTTCCCTCCCCCTCCCCCCAGTGTCAGCTTCAGGTCTGTTCTGGACCAAAATCAAACATATGCACCAATGAACAGCAGTCCAGAACCCCCACTGCTTCAGAGTCTAGCCACCTGCACTGCATTGTCATTCACCCAGATGCCATGCTGGCTTCCCCATATCTCTCCTCTGCTTCCCCCACCAAACTCCTGTGACAGGGTGGGCCCAAGTAAACACTCAGACATTCAGCCTCAGATTGGCCCTCCAGGCCACAGAAGCCAGCTGGGCAGCTAGACTCTCTGAGCCTTGAGGGAATGAATATAGAAGTTTGTATGGTACTATGGAAAAGACACTATCCCTAGTAGGTTCAAATATTGCCTATGATACTTAATGCCTATAGGACCATAGACAAATCACTTAGAGTCTGTGGGCCTTCCTGTCCTCATCTGTGAAATAACAGGGTTGAATTAGACGCCTGCTTGAGATACTTCCTAGCTTGAAATTTGTGATCATATGATTTATGTCTAAGCTGGGAGGTATTGGGAAGAGACATTTATCTCTAATGGACAATGAGCTTCCTTTAGTGGCTGAATCTTTATTTCTCCCAAATGAGACCTGGGATAATCATCTGAGCCAAAAGCTTTAGTTACACACAGGAGAAGGGAAAACATTTTGCAAACCAACTTTCATCTTAAAGTGAGTTTTTCCTTCTGTTTGTGAGTCTTCTATCTCCATTGGACAACGCACTACCTGAAGGTGGGACTATCTCCTCCTCCTTCTGAATTTCCCTGTAATCCCTTGCACACAGGGGAACTTTTAAGATGTGATGTGGACTCTCAGACTGAGCTTGAGTTTACTTTAACACATGGTCTCCTGGTGGGAAGTGGCCCCTTGCCAGCCTATCACTTTCTTTTCTGCTCCATTCACCGAGAAGCTGGACACACCATGATACTACAGGGTGAGGAGTTTGTCTAATCATTGGCCTTGGCAGGCATGTGCCTCGGTACTGGGGGACATCCTCCACTATGCCAGAGTTGCAAAAAGTCAACCAATTTTCAGCCATGCTAACTTTGGGGTCAAAAGAGAAACATGAAATAAGCCTTAAAGATAGTCATTAGACTGGGAAAGTAGAGAAGTGAGGAGGGCACAGACACAAGATTTTGTTGAAGCTGCTAATAGGAGAAAGGATTTTCTGGAGGGCCCAAGGTTACAAATTCCTATCTGATGGGCAGAATTTTCAAGGTGGCAGGTTTTCATCATCACACAAGAATGGTGGTTCTAGCAATTAGATTTGTCCAAAAAGGGAACAGGGATGCCTTGTTGGGCAATGACAAGCAGAGGCTGGATAGAGGGTATTTATGCAGCATGTAAGAGATTCTTTCCAACTTTAATAATAATTATATTGACAATTATATATAATATATATAAAATATATAATATATAATATAATTATATAATATATAATCATATATTATATAATAACAATTATATTAACAATAAAAACTATAACTATATTAAAATAATAACTGCAAGATTCCTTCCAACTTTAATAATAATTATATTAACAATTAATAATATGAATACTTGGTATAGTGAAAAGAATATTAGCTAAGGAGGCAGAGGACCTGGGTTCAGATTTTGCCTCTAATAGTACACCATATATATGATGCTGGGCAAGTCACATAACTGACCTATATCTCAGTTTCCTCAACCGTAAAATGAGAGGGTGGGATTAAATGACCTCTGAGGTCCCTTTCAGTCCAAGATCCATGAACCCATGATTCTGCAGCATAGATAACCAAATATGTGTGCACAAGGAAACACTATATATATAGCAACCCACAAAACTACACCTGGAGACAGTAAGCAAACATGTGCACACCCACTCACACACACGTGCACAAATATATATAAAACCCTTTTCAAATATAAGTGTATACCAAACATTCTTCTCTGCCTTCATTAGAAAGCTTCTGGTTTCCTTCTATACCTCCAATCATCACTCCAGGGACAATATCATTAGTCCCCCTCCAAACTGCACATGCCTCGTATTCCAGTCTCTGGTTTTATTTGTTCCTCTCCCGTTTCTAGGAATCTTTAGACTCTTGTAAGTATGACAAGAAGAGAAGACAGCCATGCAAGATTGGGGGTGGGGAAGTCCCAGTTCTACTCTCTATGACAAGTCAAGCCGGAGATGAGAATGCAATGCCTCATGCTTGTCGGGGGCAGCTCAGACTGGCCAAATCCCCTCTCACCTGAATCAGCGGTCTGAACAGTGACGAGGGAACTGGTGATAGCAGGCCTGTTTTGGGAATAAACCCGGAACGAGTAGTAAATCCCGGGATTGAGGTTGGTCAACGAGTAAGAGCGGGCCTTAGAGTGAATTTTTTCTGATCGGTTGCCTGAAGAACAGAAATCTTAGGTCAGCTGAATGAGCAGCCAGAGATATGGCATGGGTCCCTGGCCACCTGTCAAGGATAGAGCTGGGCCACTTATAGCTGGGACCACGTAGAGTCAGGGTGCCCAGGCACTCAAGCCAGCCCCAAACAGAGACCACTAGACTGACCAGATGAATCCTTCCTGTCTCATAGTGTTGACTCTTCAAGATCCACATCTATCTCAACCCTGCAGTAAAGATAAAGGAGGACACTGTTCTCCTTTCCAAATTTGTCACATTTCTTTGACTTTCTAATCCTAAACTTTTTGGGGGGTGTTGGAGTGGGGTAGGGAGGGAGACTGGACCTATGATTTCATTGATATAAGGAATCCCTTTTGAGGAAAACCCCTTTACCAATGCAGACTGGTGCCTGCTTGGCAACTTGTAGTCTTAAGAGAGTTGCCTAGGGCATTGAGTGTTTAAGTGACTTGCCCAGGGTCACACAGCCAGTATATATAAGAGGTGGGGCTTGAACCTGTGTTCTCCCAACTCCAAGGTCAGTTCTTCAGAGCCCCAACTTTACCAATAATACTAATCATGGGTAATTCCTCAATCTCATTTTGGTAACCAGTATAAAACAACCAACACTCCATTAACCAGGGACTGATGAACCTGTGCGGTATGCAGATTAACAAAGCCTCTCTCCCTTCCCACCCTCTCCCTCTCATCCTTTCCTTTTGGCTGCTCAAGTGCAATGTCTAGAAGGATTGTTAGAGAGGTTCTTTTCCTTAATACCACCAGGAGTGAGTGAGAAAGTGTGAGTGTGTGTGTGTGTGTGTGTGTGTGTGTGTGTGTGTGTGTGTGTGTGTGTGTTCGAGCGCTCCCCTGGGAGGTGGTGTTAGTAGAACTTTGAAAATATAAACAAAATGAAGGACTTGGAATCATCTGTGGATTTAAAACTCCCCACTCCCCTTGACTATATATGGCAAAGTTGGCTGTGATTTATCCTCTGCTTATAAGTCTCTGGGGAAGTTAGATCTGTTAGAGGATTGTTGTAAATGAGACCATGCTCCTGGGTTTGACCCCCTGTGGACAAGTCAGCATCACGTAGAGCATAGGCAGCAACCCGGAAAAGCTGGGGAGACCTAGATAGTGAATGTGGCCAGGTCAAGGCAGGGGCTAATCTTTTTCTTTCCAAAGCAATTTGTAATCTACTGAGGGTCCTTCTTTTCTGTGTAGGAGATCACTTTCCTTCCCAGGACCAGGAGCCTGCCCTGTGGAATTTAAGAAAATCCTTTCTCCCTGCTCCATGAGGAGCCCAGTGCTAAGATAAGGTCTAGCTTACCTGGCCTTGTCCCAATGCAGGGAAGAGACCCTGGGAAGGGGTGGTGGCCCATGCATGCTTAGCAGACTTCTAAAGACTTTATCAGCCTTGTGTTTTTTTCCTTCTGACTATTTCTATTGCTATTCCTCCTTCCCCCTTCCCCAACCCAGCATATATATTGATCTCACTAGGCCATAATTAACCCCAGGCTAAAAGGCCTCTCTGAGCCTCAGACTTAGAAAGATCTTTTAAATGGCATCCACCACTATCCCCCTGCTGCCATGCAGGCCAATGCTTACTGTATGAATACTCAATCACAAAGTCAGTTCCTGGCTCGAGATTGTGGTCCCATGTGAGGTTGGCCGATTTACTGTTGGCCTTCACCGTGAAGTTCCATATGGACTGTCCATAGGGGGCTGGTGAATAGGTTAGAAGAGGAGTTAGTAATGATGGGGGAAGGCAGGGCTGGGCACACTCACAGGCCAGGGTCTGCTGGGAAAGAACAGAGAGTCAGAAATTGCCTGGTATACATGGCTCCAACACAGTTCTAAGTCTCAGCCTTGGGTGGCTGAAAACCCGTGGGCTCAGTGTGTGCTAGAGAACAAGCAGGCTGACCCTGGTGTGAAGGGAATAGCTACCCATGGACAGCTGGATTGCCTCTATTTGGTGCAAATGGGAATTCAGCTCAAAGCATGGTTTCTTATTCAAACTTCCCTATGGTGCCTGGGTTCAGCTCTGGAAAGGCCTGGATCTCCAAACAGGTCCCACTTCTCAGAGGAAGGGAGAAAAAGCCCTCTTCTGCCTGGGTTGGGCATAGAAGATGGTCTTCTTTGTCCTTAAAACTACTAAAGTTTTTTTTTTTTTTGTGATGGTTAGAGTAGCTGCTTAAATAGCCAATGGAAGTCATGATCTGTAATGGGGTGCGAAGTGACAAACAAGGTGGAGGGTATTTTCTTATGTTGGGAGGTAGGAATGTGTGTATATGGAGGGGGAAGGGGTATGAAGGGAAATGGAAGGCTTTTCTGGAGTACAATTTGGCAGTATGAAAAGTTACCCAAGTAATCACATCCTTTTGACCCAGTAGTTCCATTCCTGGGGGAGACCCCCCAACATCATAATTAAAAGCAGCAGCAGCAATAACAAAAGGTCTATCTTTTCAAAGATTTTTGTTGTAGGGAACTGTAAATAATAAGATACACCCTGAACATACAACTACAGGGACATGGTTAAAAGAATGGTAGTGTGTTAATGGAATGGAATGTTTCAATGCTGTTGAGATGGGCAAGCAGGATGAACAGAAGGAAATCTGGAATGGTCTTTATGAAATAAGGCAAAGAGAAAAAAAGCAGACCCAGAAGATGAAGGATGATTTATAGGACTTCAACCATAGGAAGAGAAATGAACGAGACTGGACAAATATTCCTGATGGGGATTTGGAGTGAGGGCTCACCAACTGTCATCATGTTACTTTATGGCTGGAAAGCAATTAATTTAAATGTAAATAGTACATTTAGTTTTTTTGTATTTATGTTTTCAATAAGACATTTAAAACTATTTTTAAGGGAAAAAAACCCCAGAGGTACACTGGGAGAAAATCCAAGCCAGACAGTCCTGAGGGAGGGCTGTTCTGGTTCAGAGACACCTTGGGAGATTCTCAGTCTAGCATACCTGCTCAAAAGGAATTTGGGTCAGGTCAACAGCCATGAACTCTGCTCCCTTCCTCCTCATCACTCAAATGTTTTCTGATGGTCTGGGCCTACACTTTGAAAGACCTTAAACCCATCAGCAATTCTTCTTCCTTCTTCCCAGCAGACCACCTTGAGACTGGCCCAGAACACCTCCCTTCCCTGGAATCCTTTCCACTACATTGGATTCTTCCCACTCTAGCTTCTTAGGAAGAGGGTGGGGGTGGGTGGGTACGCTCTCTATGCATTGGACAAGGCATCAATTACCCAGCTTCTAATAGCTGGGAGCTCCACTATCAAAGCCATTGCATCGAAGACATCACTAATCTTCAAACACAGTCATTTTTCAGGAGACTCGGCAGCCTGATTACCCCATTTCCCAGCAAAGATTTAATAGTAGAATGCTAGCATGAAGCCTCATATTTCAAAGACTTTACAAGCATGGCTCCTGTATATTTTATTAGCATGCAAGGGGGTACTGTCACCTACTCACTTTTCAAAAATAAATGAACCAAGTGCACTCAGTACAGTCTGTGTGGCATATAACTCAGCCCGCAGGGTTCAGAAGTTACAATGGGCTTCCTGGTCTTTCCTAGACCTAGAGTAATGCCCTTCCCCTGAAGACTGGAGGATAGCATTTGCTGGGTAAGTCATCAGAAATTTGGTTTCCTGGCTAGAACTACCAGGGACCCTGCAAGAGGTTGTCAGGCTGGTCCAAGTTCCATACTTTTCTTCAAGGCTTTTTGCCTGAAGTGGTTGCCTTAGGCAAATCTCAACTCTGAATTGCATGCCTTCAGGAAGGTCACAGTAAGAGCCCCTTATCATTTCTGGTGACAGCTGGATTGGGCTTTCTATGGTTGGGGTAAGGATGTTCATTTCACTAAACGCCTCCAGGCAAAGTTGAGGGAGACCTGGGGTTGGTCTAAAGAAAAGAAACTAAAATGATAAACTGGAATAGTGGTATTTGAAGGGTTGGAAGAGGGATTCTCCAGGCCTAGAAAGATGAAAGTGGGGGAAAAAATCATCAAAGTTTATGGATTAAAGAGGGTGATGATATTAAGGTGAACTCAGAATAGTTCACCAAATCCAGAATACCAGAACCAGAGAGGCTCCCTTGGAAGTCTGAAAGGAAGTTGAGGACAGATGAAAGGAAGTCCTTCTTTTAAAAAGTCTATGGAACTTGTTACTTTCCCAAGGAGTTGTACAGGATGAAAGTGTAAATAGCTTCCCAAAAGGCTGAGATGAATTGGTAGCTGAAAGAGCCAGACTGGGGTGTGAAGAGAGATTAGGAGAGCTGGAAGACATTTCTAACATCTGAGGCTGGGTGGAGGGGAGGATAGCCATGCGTTCCCATAAAAGGTCCCCAGTGGCTTTGTCACAGACAGAGCTGCCTGGATGGGTCATTGTCTGGGCCCGTTATGGCAGTGCTGACTTTCTGATGTCACCAGAGGGTAAAATCAAGTCATTCTTCCTTGTCACTCTCTATGTGCCTTTTCTGAGAAGCTAATTGAATGATGTCAGACTCAACCTCAGCAACTGAACACTTTTTGCTATCACTCAAAAAGTACACTAATCACCAGTTAGCAGATGGCAGCTCCCAGTGATCTTGACAGGGTTTTCCCTAGTCAATTTTTGTTCTAAAGGTCAATATTACTCCAACACTTCAGGGTTACACTTCTGGAGAGACAGCTTTTCCAAGGTCAAAGGAATGGTTAGTGTTGTAAACTGACTTTGAGTTAAGATTTTTACCAGTCCTCTGAGAGCTTAAAGCATTTTATCAACTTCTCTCCTCCCCTGCAAATCCTCATCCTACATAAGGCAGTGTGGTATAGTGATTAGAGTGTTGGATTTGGGGTCAAGAAGGTCTTGTGGGATTCAAACCCTACTTCTGGCACCTTCCTAGCACTGAGACCCTGGGAGAGTTGATTAACCTTTATGTGCTTTACGCAAATTCCTCTCCATCTGCTCAACACTTAGCACAGTGCCTTGTTGACCGAATTCCACACACTGGCAAAATCAGATTCTTCATAGGAAGAGTGGTGGTTGCCCTTAGTCAACCAAATGGGGGCTGGGAGTAGGGCAGAGAGATCCTGAAAGGTGAAGGCACCTTTGCCCCAGGTCTCACAACTGGTTAAGACTACAGCCGGGGCCAGAAGGGGCAAATCTGCTCCCCTTTTCCTTGTCTGCCCCCCGTCCCTACACCCCCCCTACCCTTACTGTCTGTCTCATGCTGACTTTCCAGCTGGCACATTGGCTCCATAAGCTAGAGACCCTTCCTTCTAGGCAATAAAAGGCTGTTTGATGCTCAGTTAAGAAGTATTGCTGAATTCCCCAAGGGATTTCCTCATACTGGAAAAAACAAAGCTTCCCGTCCTGACTCCTTTATGTCTTATCCCAGCAGGCTGGGTCTTAGATTGATTTTTATGAGCAGCCACTAAAATGGCCATAATTTTACTTCCACGCATTACAGAGTATGGGGAACATCAGTGGAAACAGCAGCTTAGCACCTTTGGTCATTACTAGACTCCTTGATGGCAGTACCATTTCCTGGAGCTCATATAATTGACTCTTTTAAAAGGAAGGGGGAGGGGGAGATGAGAACCAGGGATGGCCCTATAAGGGGCACAGATCAGGTGCTCTGGGCATGGGCTTGTCTTTTGGGGGATCCCTTTATACACTTTACAAGCTCCAATCCTCAATGCAGAGACACAGATGCTGCTGGTGACAAGTGGCATCAGAGAGTTTTGCTGCCTGACTGGTCCTCTACCTAGCCTCATGCCTTAAGAGGAAGGTTCCTCTCTGCCTTGGGATCCTACATCTATGATGCAAACCCTTCTCTGTTTCACTGCACTTAGCACCCAATGCAAACACTGTGGCTTGAGACAGTCTGGACATGTCATTAGTACACCTGGGCAGGATTAAAAAAACTATGCCTCCCTGCATGGCAACATTTCACCAGCATGTTTTGCTGTTCACTGGGGGCTTTAAGCTTTCATTGTAATGCATGTCACATTACAAAATAAATACTTATGGCCCACGGAGTGTGGCATCTTGTGGCATTAAAAGTAGGCACATTTAAAAGAAACTTAGAGGACTTAGAGCTGCAAGATACCTTAGAGATAATCTAGTCTAAATCCTAGAAATAATCTTGTCCTTTACTTTGCAGATGAAGTCCAGAAAGGTGAGTGACTTCTCTAAGGTCACATAAGAAGCAGAATTGAGATTTGAACCTAGGACCTCTGCCTCCCAATCCAGTGCTCTTTCTGCTACATCACACTGCCTCCCATTAAACTCCATGAATATTGGGCTGTGACTGCCTTTCTTGCCCACTCCCAGGCCCAGATTTGGTCTGGATGACTGGGCATCTCTGGGTGAGGACCTGTGCTTGGTATACAATCACCTGTTTGAGGTGGGAGGATCCTACCCATCCCTTTATCACAGGTTAGAGAAGCTAATGATGATGATTGGTGATGATAGCTCAGATTACACAGTGCTTTAAGGTTTTGCAAAAAGGCCAGGAAGGGTGAGGGATTATGATACAGGTGAGGGAGGAAGCCTAGGTACAGAATTCAGGTTCTAGCCTTTGAGACCTTCTTAGGACCAGGAATTCTGGGGCCTCCTGGATACCTAGACATGAGTCTCATCTTTGGATACGTGATTCGTTGGCCTAGAAACCACCGAGGTATGGCCATAAACATTAGGCCCAGTCCTAGCTCTTGTCCTAGGAAGACTATGTATGTGTCTCTACTGAAGAGTAGAGAGAAGGGATGGGATGGGGCAGAGGCTAGAAGGGAAGAGGGAGTGTGTGTTCAGCAATACCAGTGTCCTGTATCTTAGTCACGGCGGTTGGAGGACTCTCCGTGGTAGTGGTGGCAGCAGTAGTGGTAGTAGAAGCAGTTGTAGCGACGGTGGTGGTGGTGGTGGTGGTGGCAGCAGTGGGGACAGTTGTGGCAGCGGCGGTGGTAGCTACGTCAATAACATCAGTACCGCTCACAGCACTTGTTGCACTGACTGTAGTTGGAGGCAAGATGGTGGGAGCTGAGAGGGAAACGTAAAACAGCCGGGTCTGGTTGGTTTGGTAATCTCCAGGTTGGACACACCTCCACAACCCTGCCCCAAGAGGCAGGAGGCCCCAGGGGAGAAGATGTGGCTTCAGGAGCTAAGATTTCCCGAGTGAAACAAAGGGTATGTTGGATGAACCATGATGGCCGAGAATATAACCATGTGGAATGACGAAAATGAAGCTCGATAGTGTGTTTCATTTTCTTCTCGATGGTCTGCATGGCTCAAAGCACCCAGCATGCACCCAGCAAAGACAGGAGAAGGGGATAGAGGATGCACAGAGTCTCTTAGACCCAAGGGAATGAGAGTTAGAGGGAAGAGCAGCCAGGAAGACACAAGACCAAACCCAAGCAGGAGCCACATCCCAACCCAAGCCCACTCAGCCAGTCCCGGGGGGTGGGAAAGTAGAGGGATCCTCAGTTGGGTGGCCCCTGGGGCACACAGACAGTCTGCCATTCCCAGGGTACAGGTAGGGACAACTGTATCTCCTCCTGTCCCCCAAATTACGCTCTGCCACGTCTCATTTGGACAAAAACAGACTCAGAAACTGGAGAGTTTCTTCTCCATTCTCAGAAATGGGCTAAGTTCAGAGTTCTCTGGCTTCTGATGGACCTGTCTGCTGATCTAAACTCTGTTTTATGATTTTTGACCTCTCCCAGCTATTCTCCCTGACCCAAGACAGTGCAAGATTACATTATCCTTCTTGGCTTCCACATCTCTCTGCTGACTCAGGCTGAGCTAGCAGCCCACTAAAACTCCACGATCTGTTTCAGAACAACTGCAGCTGTTTATCCATATCCTGGTGTCCCCCCCACCCCAATCTCATACTTGTGAAGCTGATTTTTTTTTTTTTTGTACTGGTGTAAGACTTTACATTTATGCCTATTGAATTTCATATTATTAGACTCAGTCCGATGCTTTTCCCTGTCAACATCCTGGCTGTCATTCATTGTGTGACTCTCTGAGAGGACCCTCCAAAGACTCAGTGGAAACTGGCCAGGACCACTGTGGTAAACAACTCTGGGGGCATTTCAGGCCCTATCACCCCTCTATGAATGATTTTAGTTCCTGCTGTGAATCGTTGGAAAGTGTCTGTGGCTGGAAACAGTGGTGGTCAATGACTACCTCCCCATGGACACTCCCTTCTTTCTGAAGGAATGGAACTCACTCAGGAGTGATGGCATATGCTGGGTTTCTGTGTACCCTTCTCCCAGCCCTGACTATCCCACAATGAGGACTGCAGAGCACCACTAGGCTGTGGAAGAGGGTAAGAGCCATCCTTTGCTTCTTCTCTAGATACATGAGGCAGCTGAGGGCCTGGGAGTATTATAATATTCACGTCTTGTGGTCTCTGGTCCACTATCTACCATTTATGCCAATAGGGGACCAGGAACACCACCTTAAGAGATCAACAGAGGCTGGGTGACTCTCATCTTCCTGGAGACTCAAATGATTCCAAAGGATCACAGAGACAAGGGCCTCACCCTACCCCAGACCTCTGGCATCACACTGTCCTTCAGAGTAGAAAATAGCAGGCGAGTCTCCCAGCTGGGTGGTGCCAGTGGGGCCTACCAGGGTCTTTTCCCTCTTGGCAAGAATATAGGGATCTTGAGCCTTCTTTTCTTAGCCCTACTCTAAACAAAGACCTCTTTCATTTGCCCAGGTCATCCAATTACAAAACTCACATAGGAAAAAGAAAGTGGATTCCTGGGACTGGAAGGCCTGGCCCCAATGGGGAAGATCAGAAGTATTTATTGGGCCCTGAGGGTAGAGTCCACAGAGGGCATACTGGGAGGCCAGCCAGCAATTTTAGATTCTTCCTGAGGCTAAAAGATATGGCATTACATTCCCCTTCGTACCAAATAACCCTCAGTCAATGGGAAAGTCTTAAAATACATACATACATATATATTTATATACATGCATACATACATACATACATACATACATATTTCAAACCCCACTCTCACGCTGTTTTTTAAAGGACTGAATGAATAGCTACCCTTTGCCAAGGTCCCAAATTATAAAACACTTTACATATATTATATCAGAGTAGCAATGTCAAGGATTCATACTGCACCACCTCCCTTCATCTTTGAAAAAAAGATATGAATGGGAAATTCTGGAAAGCCAGGTCAGCTCTGCTCCAAGTTTGGTAAATCCTCATTAGTAGTGGGTCCCAGGTACCTCTGTAACCATTTTATCATGAACTGGGGGGTTAGTGGAATATCTGAGTGGTCATTTTGACCTCCAGAAAAGACTGCCTCAAAACCTAATATTTTTTAACGATTTCTGGAACGACAAGCCTTTACAACCATCTGTCCCCAGGTCGGATGTCACAGAACAATGGAATTTAATGACTCAGAGGTCATCTAGCTCAGCCTACACATCTGAGACCTTGGGAAAGCCTAGGGTCAGTTCTTCTCCAAGTTTGACAATTCCTAATAGAATCCTGCCACACAAAGAGTAGGTCTCAAATACATCTGTGACCCCTGCATCCTGAGGCTGGAGGTGGGTGTATGGGTGGGTGGAGGTTCTTAAGTATAACCCACACATAAGCACTTCATATAAAGAATTTCAAAGTTGGAAGGAACTTCAGTGGTCATTCAGTCCAGTGGTATCAAACTCAGCTTCTTGCCATCCCACATATTTACTGAGAAAACCACAACTCAACATTATCTATATTGTATTTTTATTTATTTTGTTAAACATTTCAAAAAGATGGTTTAATATGGGTCAGCTAGCCCTGCAGACTGTGAGTCTGACACCTCTCTGTGCCTGTTGAATTTGTCCAGCCCTTACATGAATGGAAACCCCACTAAACATAACTGACAAGGGTCCCCTCTAGCCTCTGCTTGAAGACTTCCAAGAGGGAGAAGCCCATCGCCTCTCAAGGCAGACCATTACACCTTTAGGTATCTGTGTTAGTATGTTTTTCCTAATGTTAAAAAATGATTATTTAAGACCAACTGACAGAAAACTTATACAGATGTCCTTGTAACTTCTACCTATTAACCTCAGTTCTGCCCTCTGGAGTCAAACAGAACAAATCTAATCTTTCCTCTATCTGACAACCCTTCAAATACTTGAACTCAGCTATCTTGTCCCCCAACTCAGTCATCTTTTCTTCAGGCTGAATATGCCCAGTTCTTTTGATTGTTGTTGACCTTCCCCAACTGGGTTGCTCTCCTCTGGGCACACTTCAGCTTATTAATGTCCTCTTAAACCATGGCATCTGGAGCTGAACACAACACTGTTGACGAGGTCTGATGAGGGCATAGTACAATGGGGCTATCCTACCTCAGTTCCTGGACACCAGGCCCCTCTTAATGGAGTTCAAGATCATTTTGCCATTTTTGATTTCCATATATCATGGTTGACTCAAGTTGAGCTTGTAGCCCACTAAAACTCCCAGATCTTTTTTTTTTTAAATTTAGAACTGCTGCTATCTATACATGCCCCCATCCCCTTTGATTTTATTATACTTGTGAAGCTGATTTTTTTGTACCTAAGTATGAGATTTTACATTTATTCATTTATGAGATTTACATTTACATTTATTACATTTACATAGATTCAGCCCAATGGTATAATTTATCTAGATACTGGATGTCATCCATTGTGTAATTCTGGGAGAAGACCCTTTAAAAACTCAGTGGGAACATGGCCAGGACCAGTATAGTTAGCAGCTGTGGATTTGATTTTCGTGAGATGTTTGTCAGAAATCATTATTATACCAATGGGACCAATCTGGGAAGGGAGTCACTTCCCCAACATAAGGTCTGGAACAGGCATTCTTAACCTGGAGTCCATGAATTTATTTGTTTAATATTTTGATAACTTTATTTTACAATTTTAGTATTTTATCCCCCCAATTACATGTTAAAACACTGATAACTATATTTAAATATAGTTGGATTCCTTTAGAATCCCATATGTTTCATTTTATGCAATTAAAAGAATTATTCTCAAAAGAGGATCATGAGCTTTATTACACTGAAAAGAGGTCCCTAACACAAAGTGCTGAAGAACCCATAGCCTGTAGATAATACAACAGGAAAGGGGCAGAGGGTTCAAATACAGACTCACATAGAATCTCAGAATGGGGAGGGACCTCTGAGAGTTCAAATCTGGAACTGAACAACAATTCCCTTTATACCGTCCTTGAGAACTGGTCATTCAGCCTCCTTTAGAAAACTGGCAGTGAGTGGCTCTGCCACCAGGGGCAGCCCACTCTACTTCTAGTGAGCTCTGCCCTCGAGGCAAGTAGGTGGCACCAGGCTTAGAGAACTGGACCTGGAGCCAGGAAAACTTGAGTTCAAATCCAGCCTCAGATAGTTACTAGCTATGGAACCCTAGGCAAGTCACTTCACATCTGTTTGCCCTCAGTTTCCTCACCTGTAAAACAGGGATAATGGTGGCACCTTGTTTCCCATAGTTGTGAGAATAAAATGAGATATTTGTAAATCACTTGGTACAGTGCCTGGAGCACAGCAGACACTTAATAAATTCTGGCTTCCTTCCTTTCTTCTTTCCCTCCCTCTCTCCTTCCTTCCTTCTTTCCTTCCTTCTTTCCTTCCTTCCTCCTTTCCCCCCTTCCCTCCCTCCTTCCCTCCTTTCCTCCTTCCTTCCTTCCTTCCTTCCTTCCTCCCTCCCTCCCTTCCTTCCTTCCTCCTTTCCCTCCTTCCTTCCTTCCTTCCTTCCTTCCTTCCCTCTTTCCCTCCTTCCTTCCTCCCTTCCCTCCTTCCTTCCTTCCTTCCCTCCTTCCCTCCTTCCTTCCTTCCTTCCTCCCCTCCCTCCTTCCTTCCTTCCTCCCTTCCTTCCTCCTTTTCCCCCTTCCCACCCTCCTTCCTTCCTTCCTTCCTTCCTTCCTTCCTTTCCTTCCTTCCTCCCTCCCAACCTCCTTCCTCCCTCCCTTCCTTCCTTTCCTTCTTCCTCCCTTCCTTCCTTCCTTCCTTCCTCCCCTCTTTCCCTCCTTCCTTCCTCCCTTCCCTCCTTCCTTCCTTCCTTCCTCCCTTCCCTCCTTCCTTCCTTCCTCCCCTCCCTCCTTCCTTCCTTCCTCCTTTCCCCTTCCCACCCTCCTTTCTTCCTTCCTTCCTTCCTCCCTCCTCCCTTCCTTCCTTCCTTCCTTCCTTCCCTTCCTTCCTTCCTTCCTTCCTTCCTTCCTTCCTTCCTTCCTCCTTTTCCCCCTTCCCACCCTCCTTCCTCCCTTCCTTCCTTCCCTCCCTCCCAACCTCCTTCCTTCCTTCCTTCCTTCCTTCCTTCCTTCTTCCCTCCCTCCCTCCCTCACTTACAGAATCAACGAATTTCAGAGTTGGAATGAACCTCAGTCCATTAGTTCATTATACCTGTCTCCCCCTGCCCTCCCCGCTGAGCCTGAGTATACTACACAGCACTATCCTGGGCCTTCTCTCTTTTCAGAGTCTCATTGGTTCCCACCTCTATGCAGGTAAGATTCCCTGACCTACACACCTGGATCTAATTTCTCTTCTGAGCTCTAAAACTACATTACCCACTGTTATTGACTATATCACTCCATGTGCCACAGGCAGCTCAAAGTCAACATCTCTTTCTCTCCAAATCCACCTCTCTCCCTAATTTCCCTGCTTCTATTGAGCACATTATCATCCTTCCAGTCATCCAGGTTCACACCCCCCACCTCAACTCAACTCTCCTTTCTTTCACCTGGCCTCCTTCCCAGCCAATCAGTTACTGAGTCTTGTAGATTCTACCTCCATGACATCTCTTCCATCCATCCCTTCTGTCTCCTTCTCCCCACTCACAAAGTGACCATTTCTACTTCATTTCTTTTCACATCTCATCTGGACTACTGAAATAGCTTCCTAATTGGTCTCCTTGCTTTCAGTCTCTTCTCACCAGCCCACACGGCTGCCAAATTAACATGACTAAAATACACGTTATTCCCCTGCTCAAAAAATTCCAGTGACTCCCTGCCCTCACGAGGACCAAACACAACCTCTTCTCGTTGGCATTGGAATTCCTCTGGAGTCTATTTTGAGCCAATCTTTCCAGGTTTTTTTGGTTTTGTTTTGTTTTTTACACATCATTCTCCATCACACACACTATGTTTCCACCAAAAATCTTCTTTTGGCTGCTCGGACAGGAGGCTCTTTCCTATCTCTGCATCTTTGCACAGTATTTCCCATCCTTGGAAAGTCCTTCTTCCTAATTCACTAGCGTAGGAATTCCTAGTTTGCTTCAAAGCTCAGCTCAAGTACCGCCTTTCATATGAGGCTCTTAAGTGACCCCACAAGATGCTTCTGCTCTCCCAAACCACTTCATATTTACTTCCCACCTACTTTGTACGTGATGTGTACAAATTCTGTCCCCCAATAGAGGGCAAGGACTGCATTATGTCTGATTTCATATTTCCAGTGCTTAGCATAATCTTGGCACCCAGTGGGCTTGTAGATTGATCAGACTGAATTAAAACTGAGATACATGAACTATGAGCTTCCTCTGGCCTACACATTCATAAAATGTTGAAGCTGAAGGGGATCCCTAGAGGTTATGTAGTCCAACCCAATCATTTTACAGATAATAAAACCAAGGCAGAGTGAGCAAATGACTTGTCTAAAGTCACAGAGTAAGACAGTGATTGCAGCTAAAGCACAAACACCATTGGGACTGCCTCTTTCGTTCCCTCTGCTTCCCCTTCCCTGGGCACCTCCTTAGACTGGTTCTAGCACTGAATGGCAACCAAGAGCCCTATGCAGACTAAATGGCAGGGGTGGCATGGTAAGTTGCTGTAGGGGAGGCGCTAATCATGGGCTTTGATCCTGGTCTCTTTATTCCCAGTTGCCTTAGCCCAGGAACTCCCTGTTTATGTCTCTGTGTGCACAGACTCTGGTTGGTCCTAGGTGATTTAGTGGAAAGAGTAGCAGGAAGGACAAGCCCAGGAGGGCACAAATCTCTAGCTGACAAAGAACAGGGCTAGAATACAAACAGAAGGAAGCAGGAAGAGGCAAAAGCAAAGAGAATTAACCCAAATGAGGGTGGGAAAGGGAAAAGGATGGGAAATAACCCAGTGGGAAGAGATCCAGCATTTCTCTCTGAGTGGAGAAAGAGCAATATCTTGAAGAAAACTCTGCTCTTGGATTCCCAATCTGCTCTTTCAGGGTGTATACCCCAATCCCAGGACTCCTATACTGACAGTTCTGGATCCAATACCCTGATCTGAACCTACTCCCATATCCTAGATAGTAAAACTGAGACTCACATGGAAATTCAGGCCAAAGCTAAGGGAGGGATCTCAGGAGACATTTGCCCTATTTCTCTAGATTGGGTTCAGTGGAGGGCTCTCAATTAATGGCTCTCAAATCCCAATGAGAATTTGTAGGGAGGGATTGGGATTCAGCCACCCTGGCTATCATTTTGACCACACCCCACCCCCATTCCCACTGCTCTCTCCCATTCAAAAGCTGCCTTTTAGCTTCCTAGACTGGGGGCTTCCCTCAATGCTTAGAGAAGGTTGGCTTCCTGGGGAGGCAGAGAGCAATTATCACTCAGGGACCAGTAGGACTGGAGCTCCCACTAAGATCGCATGTCAGGCAGGGAAGGTCTTATTCAAGACTGCATTCATGGGGACCTCAATGAGTCAGCCCCATAGCTAGTAACAAAACCAGCACTGGGCACCCATGCAGCATGCACTGTCAGCATGCAGACCACTCTTACCCCATTTCCTTCTTTCAGTGGCTGGAAACAAGACCAGGGTGGAAGGGGCCTGGGGTGGCCTAACCCCTGACACCACCTGTGACCTGAGCCCGGAGGGCAACTCTCGGGCAAGACAATTGGTGCTCATCCAGGCTTCCACAATTCAGGGTCAGTAGCTGTCAAGGTTATTGACAAGCAGAGCAGCCAGCAGTCCTAAGGTCTAGGGTTTGGGGAAAGAGGTCTATCCCCTTTAAAGCTGTCCTCCACTCTTGGTGCAGTCTCTGGGAACTCATCCATGGCTTAAGTGGAGAGACTGTGTTAGGTGCCTTTGAATCTTCCCTGGCTAAGGCCCTTTCCTCTGGGCTTTGCCTCCAGCCACTGAAAAGGTCAGTTGTGATCCATGCTTTGGTATTAGGTCCTCCCTGGCCTCCCCCACCCCAGTTCAGCCTGGGCTCCTCCTGCACCACCCCATGCCATGCTGGTTACCTCCTTGGCTGGTACGATACCTGGGGTTGGAGTAGCTTCAGAAACAGCACCCAAGTTGGGGGGGAGGAGAGAGAAAGGCAAGGGAAGGAAGAGAAAACAGAGGCACAGGTGAAATCACAGGACAAGCACATGGAGAAGGTCTGGAGATAAATACTGAATGGTGGGACTGAGCGAGGACACTGGTCTGTGGCCCTCTTTCCACTTTGCCCATAGGCCATGTCCACATGAACACCAGCTAATGCTTGGAAAATGCTTCCAGGTCCCCCCAATCAGGATGGAGGAGCTTGGACATGTTTGAACAGATTTCTTTCCTCCTGGGTTCTGGTGCCATTTCATGAATTAGATAGTTATCTTTCTAGGAGGTGAAGTTGGGTATTGGTCTGTTCTAATGTTCCCCCAGTCCTGGCTTATCTTGGATTCCTTCTCCCCTCTCAGCTACATGCAGGTCTTTGAGGCCAGAAAGTTACAAGGATGGGTCAAGAAGCCGACTCCACTCCTTCCTATTATCTATAAGAGTGCCGACATGGTCAAGGTGGTTTGACCATGATTTAGTGGGTGTGGAGAGGACCCCATGATATTAGAGCAATGGAGAGACTAGCCATAAGAATGGTTCTTACTACACTAAAAGCAATAGACTGGGTTTTTGTTTTTTTTTGCGGGGGTGGGGGGGAGGTTGAAGGGAGTACCGATAGCTTAGGCCACTCCCAGCTCATCCCTGGGCTGCTCAGTAGAATAGAGATGCTGAAAGAGCACCTTTGCTTGTGTTCTGCCACCGGGTTTTTTCTCAAACCCATTAGATTGAAGGGCCCTAAATTACAACTCAGGCTTCATGGCAAGTACCCAAGCCTGAGAGAAGGTCTTGCTTTGTACACTTGTCCCCTAGGGCTGCTGAACTTTTTCTTTGCTAGTCACTAGGTTTGGACAATGGGCCTTTATCGGCTTTTCTGCATCTGATCTGGGGCAGCCTGGGGCCCAGGAGGAGGAGGAGGAGGAGGAGAGTCTCCCTCCCTCCCCAGCAATGTGCCTGCCAAGGGTGGGGGGGGGGGCAAGTGACCAAGCTTTCTTTTGCTGATCATGCTCTCCAGTTTACAAGACCAGAGAAAGCATTTTGTCATCAGCCTGTTTCCAAGCCAGCTGTGTCCTCTGTTTCCCTCATCACCTGCCATTGCCCCAGAGTTGGATTGTTGGGCAAAG
Organism: Gymnobelideus leadbeateri; assembly: GCA_011680675.1. NCBI lineage: Eukaryota > Metazoa > Chordata > Mammalia > Diprotodontia > Petauridae > Gymnobelideus > Gymnobelideus leadbeateri. The sequence goes on along the minus strand of WOXC01003542.1, from coordinate 121,978 downwards.
GCAAAGAAGGAGGGTTGCAGGTCCTCTCAGGACCCAGGCCAGTAAGGGAGCCAAAAGGCTCTTTGGGGGTGGGATGAGGTGTGTTCCGGATTTGTGGGATGTCTGGTTAGGTCCAAGGACACTGATCAGGGAGGCCGGAAGCTTCCTGAAACTTCTGTAGCAGACCTGGGATACTGGTCTCTGGAGGTGCAGAGGGGTTCTCCTCCTCTACAGACTGGATCTGACAATTTGGTGGCTTTAAGAGCCTACCATCTCCCCTATTCCTCTCCTGGACAAGTCGTTTTCACCATGGAGAGTGGCAGGCTGAAGTCCTATGAGGAGAGCTAAGCAACAGCTCCCAGTTTTCCCTGAAGATACAACTTGGGTCTTGGGGCCCCAGGTGGCATGCAGCTAAGCTCATCCTTCAGGGCAATAGAACCAATGCTAGTACCTTGAGCTACTAAATGATTTGGGCTCTTAGGGCCCCTCAGTCCACTTCCTCCGAATGCTTTCTTCGCCCATTAGGATATGAGCCCCTTGCCTTTCTTTGTTTCCCCAGTGCTCTGAACACTACCTCAAACATAGTTGGTATTTAATAAATGCTTGTGGACCGACCTCTCGATCTCACCCAGGTTGCACGGCTGCCTACATCCATCTCTTCCTGAAGAGCACCTACAGAAGGAGATCTGCAGCCTAGAATCTCCTTCCGAGGTCGTCACTGCTTCCTGTCCATTCTATTCCAAGGACGCCCAGACCAAGGCCAGAGTTGATCCTGGCCAGGCACTGGCCCCTATGAAGAAATCTCTGGGCCCCAGGGCCCTTATGGATATTATTATCACTACTGTTATATTCTTAGGTGAGTAAGGACACATATTACACAGGCATTCCTGTAATACATTTACTTCCAAAGCAACTTCCCTCACATGTCAATGCATTTCATCCTCCTAATATCCCTATGAGAGAAAATAGCCATTAAATTACTTTTATAAGGATCCAAGTTAGAGCCAGAGTTGTTCCAGAGTCTAGGTACCCAACTCAGGCCCAGTGTGGAGCTCCTTCTAACAGACTGAGCAAATATAAGCTCTCTAGCTTGGAAGAAGCCTTCTAGGACTTGCCACCAAGAATGTAGCAAAGATGCTACATCTAGGATATAGGAGAAAAAGATGCTTTGGTGCATACCCTTGGACAACTGATTAAATCAGGACCATTAGTTTCTGGTTCAAGCTGCACTGTCCCCACCAGATGCTTGTCCAACTTCAAGTTGGCTCACCATACCTACCTTCATTCGGTGGAGGCGGTGACTCCTCTGTGACTACTTCCCCGTTTCCCACTTGGGTCCTGGCGCTGAGTGAGAAGCGGTATCGGGACACAGGGTCTGCTCTCTGTATTGAGAACTTAGTCTGATTGGGAGAAAAGGTCTCAACCACAGCTTTCCCTGTCTTGGTTCCATTAACTGGAGAGAGAAAACAAAGAAGAGTCTTCTCACTTTAAGGGTTCTTTAACTATGGAAAAGGAAGGTGAGGAATCTGCCAAGTGACCATGGAGACTAGGGGGGCTGGCCAGCTTAGGGGCACTTGGGTTTGAAGGCAAGGGCTAAGACACGATGATATCTTGAGCTCTCTTCCAAGATTAGGAAGCCACACAGTCCCTATTTTCACCCTGCTATCCTTATCCCTAGCTCAATGACAAATTAAGGAATAGCTGCTATTTAGACCAAGTCTAAAAGGCTAAGTTTACAATCTTTAAAAAAAAAAATTTTTTTTTTGCTTTTTGGAGGGCAATTGGGGTTAAGTGACTTGCCTAAGGTCACGTGGCTAGTTTTTGTGTTAAGTGTCTGAGGCCAGATTTGAACTCAGGTCCTCCTGACTCCAGGGCCAGTGCTCTATTCACTGTACCACCTAGCCACCCCTTAAGTTTACAATCATAAGGTCTCTGCATTTAAGCATTATAGAAGATATATCTAAGTTCTGAATATATCTTTATCTTAAAAAAACCACCCAAACAAAACCTAGTGCAAAGTCACTGGGTTTGATTTCAACCATTACTGGCATCTTTCTTAAAGGATCCATTCAATATACTTCAAAGGATGCGGGCTTAAAGTCCCATTCTGAACAGTACAAAAAAGCCCATTGTTAGATAATTGTAAGGCTCAGCAACAAAGTAAAAGACACTTTAAGCTTCCTGAAGAGCTACTGCACCACCTATTTTTAGTTCTTAGAATCTCTGGAGACCTTCAAAAATAATGAACACCCCTCTGATACTCTGGGACACCAGGGGTAAGCCTCAGGGGGGAAGTGAGGTAACTGCTATTCAGGTGGAGGGAGGCTAATCCCTGACTCCTCATTCCACATTTCCTTAGCACCTGGGTTCAGTTCAGTTTGCTGTGCTATGATTTCTCTCTCTCTCTCTCTCTCTCTCCTCCTTCTCTAGCCCTCCCTTCCCCTTATCTCCCCCCTCCCTCCCTCCCCATCCTCCTTTCCTCCCCTCTCTCTCCCTCTCCCTTCTCTGTCTTTCTCTTCTCTTCTCTTCTCTTCTCTTCTCTTCTCTTCTCTTCTCTTCTCTTCTCTTCTCTCTCTCACTCTCTATCTCCTCCCTCTCTTCCTTCCTCTCCCCTTCATCCCTACCTCTCCACTTGTTTATATGTTCTTTGAAAGCCACTGGGTCTTGGGAGCCTGGGTCCTTTTGCCTGTATCTAATGAATGTTCCTATGTCTCCTATCCCAACAGTCTGGGAATTTGCCCCAAGTCAGGCACTATTTCTAGACTGGGAGTTTCTTGTGGGCAGGGACTCTTTCTTCCATCAGACTTTGAGCCCTGTAAGGGCAGGAAGTAAGTATCTTTTCTTTAAATCAAAGAAGAGGGTCCTCAAAAATGTTGCTTAGTATGAGGGGTTTGGTCTGGTTCCCCTGGCTGAGAGATTAGAATGGAGTTTGTCTTTCCCAGATAAAGAGGAGGCATGGGGAGGATGAACCATACATACAGGCAAGGTATCTAAGATTGTATCCTGTCAGGATCCCATTGGGGTGTTCTGGGTGATCCCATTCCAGGTTGATTGTCTCCAGGTTGGGCTGCCGGACTCGGAAACGTCTGGGGGCACTGGGTACTTGGGGAAGGAGGAGAGAGCAAGGGACAGGAGTGGAGGGGCAGGAGGGCAAAGGGAAAGACAGGAAAAACAAAACACAAGCATGAAGGTAGCTGAAACTGCTTAGCTACTAGATCAATATATGTTGGACTAACATACTGTAAGTGTGAAGAATTAAAAACTAGAGGACTGTGAGTTGAAGTCCATTGCTTCAGGCTTGGGAGTGGTGTTCTGGGAAACACTGGACTTCACATCTTTGCCACTGAGCTTAAGAATCAGCAACCAACGCGTAATCAATTAAATGAAGCCTGAGTGTCCACCATTCCCCTAGCAGAATGCTAAGCTCTAACCCTTATTAGAGGATTCTTTTGAGGTTGAGCAGGGCTCCTCCTTTGAGGAAAGCCAATTTTTAGCAATTTTACATGGTTTTACAGGGTGGGGTTCTGTCACTGGACAGAAACATGGGATGAGTTTACTGGGAGGCAAGAAGCTGATGGAGGACTTCTCTCAAGACTGAGAGGAGAAAGGGAGCAAAGAGAGACAGACCCAAGATGGGAGAAAGAAGAGAAAGAGAAAAGGAAGAGAAGAGAAAAGGGAGAAAAAGAGAGAAAGAAAAGAGGAAGGAGGGAAAAAATCAGGAAAGTAGAGAGAATGGAAAGCAAACAGAAAAGGAAAGAAAAGAAGAGGTGAGAAATGAATGCCTATGATCATGCTCCCAGGCGAATTCTAGCCTCCTAAATAAAGCTGGTTCCATTAGCTAATAGGCTTAATCTGAAGCATATGATATGATATGATATGCTATATATGATACACTATGCTGATATAACATAACATAACATAACATAATATAATGATATAATAGTATAATATAGTATAATATAATATAATGTAATATAACATAATATGATATCTAGGGACCTGGGTTCAGACTTCAGCTCTGCCACTTGCTAGCAAATTACTTAATTTCCCTTCACTTTCGGTTCTTCACCTACCTATAAAATGGAGGTATGACAGACACTATCTTCCTCAAAAAGATGCTTCTGAGGGTCAATAGGATAACATAAATAATTGATTTGTAAACAAAGCATCAACCTATTGGTCAGTGATGCTCTGATTCTCATTCTGTTAAGAATCTGCTGTGTGGCGTTGGGCAAATCAGCTTAACCTCTCTGGGCTTTGATGTCTTTATGTACAAAATAAGGACACTGGGCAAGCGACTCCTCAGATTCTTCCCAGCTCTAATGTGGTGTATCTTGCTTTAGGGTCCCTGTGTTGGGGAGCCCAAATTAAAGGCTTTATGGTGATGAGAGAGAGGTCAGGAGATACAAGAAAGCTGCTGCATCTTTTTTGAACTGGGGTCCTTCAGGGACTCAGGGCTGAATGAGCTGTTTGTCTCTAGTCACGGAGAGCCTGGGAGCCAGTCAAGGATCTAGGCGGTCCCCGTGGGAGTCAGTCTGTAACATCAGATCTGGAATTGTCCCATCCAGTCCTGAACAGCTTTCCTCTCTAGGGCCTTTCTGCTGGAGGTCACCCAGACCGTGAAGCCAGTCAAGGAGATTCCAGAGGGTCCACGGGTTCCCCCGAGGTCATGTGAATGCCGACTTGCATCATCCTGTGCCAGGTGACATGGAAGCAATACCAACTTGACCAGGGTTGGTTAGGGTGGCAACCCTGATCTTGCCTGACTGGTATTGCCATGAAGACCTACCTCCTTCTGGGGTGGTGAACTCCTTGACTTCACTGCGAGGCCCGTCACCTCTCCCATTGACCACAACCATCTCCAATTTGTAGTTGCTGTAGGGAAACAGGCTTGACACTACACCCCGTGCTCGGTCGCTGGAGAAACTGGCAAACTGTCTCTTTTGAGACACCCACAGGCCCTTCAGCAAGCTGCTCTCCCTCCAGAAATAAGCCTTGGGGACAAAGGCAGACCAGTGAGAGGCTGCCATTCCAGGCACCTGGTTAGTTGTTAGTGGTTGGTGGTGACTGGCCTTTCTTTGGCTCGCAATTTTCTCCAAATCCCTGAGGAGCATCGGGCTTCAGCACAGCCTCAGCACCCCAACTTGAGGGTGGTGGTGCAGCCTTGAAAAGGCTGAGGTGAACACAAATTTATGGCAGATAAGGAAACAGTTTGTTGATCCCATTCATTTTCTGATCCATGTCACCTCCCAAGGGGTGGTAGGTAGGCAGAATGGCTAAATGTGTGTCTGTGACCGTCCACCTTGGGGACTTATTTACAAGACTCTATTAAGCTCTGTTCAGTGAATCAGCTACAGAGTCATAAATAAAATCCAGGAGTCCAGAGTAGAAAGAACTTTGCTTTGTGCTCAAGACCACACCACCTCAAGCCAGATTAGTAGGTTTTAGATAAGAAACAAGTGAAGAATTTTAGGTAACATTGAAAATCTGAATTTGGAAGATGCCAATCTAGTCTCCTGACACCAAATAGTTTCTATCCAAACCCTTTGGTGATCTTTAGGAACAGGCTAAACAACCACCTGTCTGGGATAGGTCAGATAATATTCTTTCTAGAGACAGGGGGCTGGATGACTTCAGGAACGTTATCAAAACGAGGCTAAATTTCCCTTTATTGGGGGTATTCTGGATATATCAGACATACGGTTTAATTGAATGACTTCCCAAGCTTCTTCTAATTCTAGGATTCTGACCTGCAATGTTGTAACAGGGGAAAGTGAAAATTCATGGATTTGTTGCAAATGGTTGCATGAAGGTGGTGATCACTACTCCCCATCCCCGTTCCTCACCTGCCCTCCTTCACCCCCTTGCCAGTGTTATTTGGAATTCTCAGGGTTCATTATGAAGCAAGTTCAGGCGTAGGTGGGAAGGAGGTCAGAGTTAGACTGCTTTTAGTGCTCTCAGCTCTGGCTCTCCCAGGAAAGTAGGTTGTGTGAGTATATGAGCAAACAAGCTTTGAGTTAAGAATTTTTTCAAGGTCTTTCCTTCTCCTACTTACCTATGTTATTTCCCAGGAATGGGTATCTCTTCATTCCCACCCTGACCTGTCCAACAGCCAACTCTGAATGATTCCACTAGTCACAGATCAGGCAATTCAGAACCCAAAGATGGCTTCCACTAATCGTTTTAGTTATAAACCTCCCCCATGCCCACTCTTACTTTTACCTAAGCTACACAAGAGGAGCCTTGGGGTGGACTAATTTGAGATGCCCCCCTCTGCCTTCCCCTTTCTTCCCCAGCCTTCAGAAGGAATGGCTAATGAGCAGAGGTGTTACAAGAGAATCCCTGAAGCTGGGGAATACACACTCCAGTCAGTCAGTCCCTGGATAATTGAGAGTTGGCTGTGACCATACCAAGGAGTTGGAGGCCTCTGAGCTGCATTCTCAGTTAGTTTTGGATTTAAAAACATCTGCTTGGGCGAAGGGAGAGTTAAAGAGATGGGGTGAGGAGTGTATCAGACGTGGCATAGCATCTCATCTTCCCACCCATATGTGGGCTTACACATATCCCGTGGGTAATATGTGAGAGCCTGCTATCTATGCCAGTCCAAACCTACTCTCCATCACTTTCGGCCCTCTGCTGGGCAAATTCATTCCTCCTCAGAAGCCTTAAAGGAGATTGACCTGGATAGTTATTTGCAAAAAGAATCTCAGGTACCCACGTTTTCTAAGATTAGCTCTCCCAGCTGGGTTGGCAAACCTGCCCACCCCATCCAGAATTAGTGTACCAGCCATCTGCTGCCCCCCAGCCCCTGGTTAGTCAACTGGGCAGTTAGGCATGGCCAGGAGGCTGGCTTGCTCACTCGATACTCTCTAAGCTGACCCTGGACCGTGTCCGGGTAGACTCGGTTCCACTGAAGGCCGATGGCTGTGCTGTTCAGGACCCGAACTTTTACATCAGTGGGTGCAGCCCTGGGATCTGAAATGTGGGGGAAGAGAGACGAGGCCTTGGTTATGCAGGTGGAGTTGTGGTGACTCCCTGTGGCCCCTCGAGATCCCTTCTGGACTATTTTTTCCCATAGTTACTCCCCCAGCAAACTGTGAAAAAAAGAGAGGTTGTTGCCCCAATCAAACTAGGAGGTCACCAAGGGCAGGGAATATCTTTTCTTTTTCAAGTACTGTCCTTGGTGCCTGGATGTAGTGAACTTCAAGGTGTGTGCGTGTGCGTGCGTGTGTGCGTGTGTGTGTGTGCATGTGTGTGCGTTTGTGTGTGAGTGTGTGCATGTGTGTGCGTGTGTTTGTGTGTGCGTGTGTGTGCGTGTGTATGCACATATGTGTGTGTGCATGAAAGTTTTCAGATGGAAGAGCTTCCTCCTACCTGCTGGAGATTTCTTCTTGCCTTTCCCATATTGTCTATAGCCTTCAAACTTCATGGCCCAGGCTAGTTTACTGATCTTCGGTGACTACCCTGGAAAGGAACCCTTAACTCCCATCCCCTCCACTGGAGACAATGGCCTTGGAGGGTCTCCATCCTCCTGGGAAGAAGGTCACATTACTCCCACTGTGCTCTAGATGGCCATCTCTGCCTCTTCTCCCCTTCTACTTTACCAAAGGAGTGGAAACAAGCATGAACAGAGGTCCTGATGGGCAATAGGGACGTGGGACTATGTCTTTCTATCTGGAAACTTTGCCAGGAAGGCAGGAAAGAGCCACATGGACTTATATTCTGTTGGTTTCCTCTATTTATGTCCCCAGATGACCACTAAAAGCTCAGTCCTGAGTCAAGCATTTCTATGAAGCAAGGCCTCCCTCCTTCATTTTCCATTTTGTCAGCATGGACACAGCTGGTCTCATCCCAATAGGCCCCCTCCCAGACCAGACCTAGTCCCCACCAAAGAGAGATGAGTCACCCCAAGCTGTCCCCACCCTACTGTGACAGGGCAGTGTTGGTCACAGTTCCTCCTGACATGAGATGATATTCCAGAGACCTTAGTGATTCACTACATCTAACACTGGGGTTAATCCATTAAGAGACCAAGTCATCTTGGGGTGGAGAGTTCAGGGCCAAGCGTAGGCAACCACATGAGTGTTCAGGCCCCTGCTGTTTCCCCTGCAGATCATCTGTAAGACCTGTGGAGACCCTAGCTTGGCACTAGCCCTCAAATGCCTCTGCCCTCATCTCTTCCATGTTGAAGGCTCATGGCTTGAAGTGATGGTGAGATTCGAAGCAAGATTGACTACCATTTTCTTCTGCTGCCTTCATTTGGGTCTCCATGGCTAGTGCCTTGAGGGCATTTCCTATAACCCATGGCTTCCCCTTGGGCACCAGCAGGCAAGGTAGAAACAGCACTTGATAGAAGTACTCTGGTACTAGGCACTTGGTAGGGCCCTTGAGAGAAGAAGGGAGAGGAGGATACTCACAATCTTCCCCAGAGTAGCCGATGACAGTGTCTGGCTCTGGCCCCTTCCCAAAATCATTCTCTGCCTGCACTCGGATCTCGTAAGGCACGTAGACTGGGGTCTGCACCACCGTATACCGGGAGCCCCACACTGTGGCATTGTTCCAGCTCTCCCTTCCTTCCCGCCGCCTCCATTTCACAATATAGCGGAGGTTGGGTCCGAATGCAGATGTGGCGTTCATGGGCTGAGCAAAAAAAGAAAGAGACCAGACAGAAAGGGATAGGGAGGAATCTGGTCACACAACTACTTCCCATCCTTCTGCCTGTGGCCAATACTCTTCCCTCCCCAAGCCTCTGACTTACAAAGTAAAGCAGGAGCCAGTGGCCCCTTCCCTCAGTGAAAGCTGAGAAGACAACATGTACCTTAGTTAGCATTCATCTCAACATGAAAGACAATATGGTGCAGCAGTCAGAAAGCTGGCTTGGGGGTCAGGAAGACCTAGGTTCAAATCCTGCCTCTGAACTTTGCTGGGAGATGGGACCCTGGAAAAGCCCCCTAGACAGGTATACAATAATCTAATTACTGATCCCCATTGGCAAAGAGGGTTTCTTGATTTGGATATTCTCTAATCCATTTAATCTCAGCTTGATGCCCTATATCTATATAGGGGCAGTTAAGTGGTATGCTGGGCCTGGAGTCAGGAAGACCTGAGTTCAGATTCAGCTTTAGATTCCTATTAGTTATGTGACTTTGGGCAAGTCAATGAACCTCTGTTTGCTTGTTTCCTCATCTGAAAAATGGGGATGAGAACAGCACTTGCCTCCTAGGGTTGTTGTGAGGATCAAATGAGATAATAATTACAAAAATTTAGCAGAGTGCCTGGCACATAGTAAGTACTATATGTATGTTAACTACTGTTAGCTTTTATATTTAGTATCAAGACCTAATTATCCAGTAGAGGCTTATCTGTGGCAAAATTTTGAACTAAGTCCAGTCTTTCTTCACCATCAAGGATGCTTTCCATTTGTACTTAGGAAATGTAAACACATTTTTATAATAGGGATTTAAGCAAATCTGACTTTAACAGGCAATATGGGCAGGTAGGTGGCTCAGTGGGTAGAATGCCAGGTCTGGAGTCAGGAAGACTCATCTTCCTGAGTTCAAATCTGGCCTCAGACATTTACTGGCCGTGTGACCCTGGGCAAGTCACTTAACTATATTTGCCTCAGTTTCCTCATCTGTAAAAGGAGGCTGGAGAAGGAAATGGCAAATTACTCCAGAATCTTTGCCAAGAAAATCCCAGATGGGGTCACTTTGAGTAGGACGTGACTGAAATAGCTGAGCAACAATATGGGGGAACACAAAGAACTTTGGATTTGGAGCCACATGACCAGAATCATGGGCCTGACTCTCATTCACTGGTTGTGTGATGGGAGATAAATCACTTAACGTCTCTCAGAACCGGTCTCCTTATCTGCAAAATGAGAATAAGATTTGCCTCTCAGGTGCGTCTCGAGCATCCAGTGAGATGATGTAGATAAAGTGCTTCATATCTGGGAAGCATTTGGACCTGGGGTTCCATTGGTTTATAGAGAGTCTCTGATGAGGAAACTACCTTTACCAACACAAATCGGATCTCAGTCTTAGAGAGCTGCTTGGGAGCACTGAGTGGTTCAGTGACTTGCTCAGAGTCAGAGAGAAGTGTGTGAAAAGGACTTGAGCCTGGGTCTTCTTGACTTGGTGGCTTGCCTCTCAACATGGTCCTATATAGCTGTCATCTCTTAATAATACTAACTCAACTGTGCTGCACTAAAAGGCTTAGCCCAAGAGCCCCATGTAACGGGGAGTATCAATATGATCCTGATTTTACAGATGAGGAAGCCGAGGCTCAAAGAGGTTATATGACCTGCCCATGGAGAAGAAGCTAGTACAAATGTTGGAGCCAGTCTTCAAATCAAATCTGATTTTCCTGCCTCTAAATCCAGTACTAAGATTTTATTAAGCTGCGCTGCCTTTCAGCATGCATATGTTTAAGATGTTGTTAGTACTATGATAAAGAAAGCACATCTGCTACCCCCAAAATCAGAACATGTACTCAAAGGCCAAAAAAAAGACTCTGGATTATCCACTGTTTTGGCTTAACTATGCTATTTTATTGTGGTTCAGTTCTTTCAGTCATGTCCTACTCTTTGTGACCCCATGTGAAGTTTTCTTGGCAGATTCTGGAATTGTTTGTCATTTCCTTCTCCAGATCATTTTACAGATGAGGAAACTGAGGAGAATAGGGTCAAGTGACTTGCCCAAGGTCACACAGTTACTAAGTGTCTGAGGCTGCACTTGAACTCAGGTCTTCCTGCTTCTAGGCCTGGAGCTCTACCCACTGCATGAGCTCACGGCCTCCACACCACATCTCAGCATGCATGTCCACTTCTATCTACCTTTCCAGATTTCCTTTATACATTGTCTTCCTCCATTAGCATGTAAGCTTTTTTTTTCTTTTTGAAGAGGAGAAGGCAAGGCAATTGGGGTTAAGTGACTTGCCCAAGGTCACACAGCTAGTAAGTGTGTCAAGTGTCTGAGGCTGGATTTGAATTTAGCTCCTCCTGACTCCAGGACCGGTGCTCTATTCACTTTGCCACCTAGCTGCCCCTAGAATGTAATCTTTTTAAGAGCACAGATAGTCTTGTTTCCTTGTATTCTTAGCACTTAGCCCAATGCCTACCTAGCATGTTGTAAGTGCTTAATAAATTCTGTGTGTGTGTGTGTGCCTGTCTTATCTCCCTGCAAAAGTTATCAGCTCATAGAAAACAAGGGCTCATTCTTTATTCTTTATTCCAAAGTCTAGGCCTTGTCTCTTGGGATAAAGCTGACAGACATTTAGAGGACAAATTACCCTTTTGGGGGCTTTGGGCTCTGGGTCTCTTAAACATATATTTTACTAGAGCCCCTTATCCTAAACATGACTTATGGGAACAAAATACTGACAGTAATCCCAAGCACAAGTGGGTGGCGTTTTGTGATACTAGGCTTAGAAGGAATCTTGTAAGGTTATCTAGGTTACTTCCTGCCTTTAGGCAGTCCTCTCTTGAAACTATCCTAAAGAATTGCTTCTGTTTTGTTCCAGAAATATATTCCAGATATGCTGGGGAAATATGTGCAGCGTCATATTCCAAGCAAAGCCTGGACGTCCTTCTTAATGTCTAACCTGAACTCCCCCTGGTCCAGTAGAAGACAATTCCCTTGTGTCTTACTTGGTGAGTTCTTCTTGGCCACCAATAACCAGACAGTGAAAAGTCCTTTGTCCTTTCTCCTTTCCCATACTTTTAACTGTGTTTCTTCTCTGAAATCTCCCTGTTTACTTTGTAAGATGCCCAGCATGGAGAGAAGCTAATATCCTCTGGAGAAGGGCTGATGGTCTGGGCTATATTGGGCCTGAGCGGGCATCACATCACCAGAAGGGGACAGGCATGGGAAGTGGTGCAGTGAAAAAAAAATCTTACCGTCCATGTGATTTCCATGTTGTTCTTTCTGGATCCTGCTCCCTTGACATCACCCGGATTGGATTCTGGGGCTGAAACCCAAATGGACATAGTTTATGTCTAGTGAATACCTCTCACTGTTATCTGACTCAAAGCTCACCTCCTCCAGGCTAGTTCCCTGAATTGCTCTCATAAATAATTATCTCTGTTTTTCTTCCTCACAGATGCCCTGCCTTCCTGTGCATGGATTCAGATGTTGCTTTGTAAATGAACATTCTTAAGTTTCTTTTCTGATTTCATGTTTTGTTTCCCTAACTAAGCCTGGCTGTAGACAGGGGCTGTAGCATTTCCCACATTATTGTCTATTTTTTTCTTGTAGTCCTTCACTTTAAAGACTACAGGAGTGTACATTGTGGGGTATGTTCTGTTCACTGTACAGCCAACTCTCCAATGTCCACTTAGGTTCATTCATCTTTCTGCTTTCTTTATCAGAAATGTTTAAGTGCAGGCTGGCTTCCCCCGACACCTGGGATTGTCTTGGGATACCTCCTCCCTTACTGCTACCACAAGATGGTTTGAACTCAGGAAATTCAAATTCAAGGAAGCAAAATATTTAGAAGACATGGTGCCTGGAACAATGCCTGGCACATAGTAGATGTGCTCAATAATGATGTTTGGCCATTGTCCAAAATAACTTAAATCACTTATGTATGTACCACCAATCATCTGATAATAGGAGTCAGAATTAGACTGGACCTCAGAAATCATTTAGCCCAGCCTTCTAAATCCTTACAAAAATTGGATTCAGTCAAAGGGCCATACGTAAGGATTTAGACTGCGACTCATGGTCTTAAGGCCGCGGGTTCCCTACCCCTGATTTAGCCCAGCCCCCTCATTTACAGAGGCCTAGACAGGATCTGCTGTCACAGAGCTAATAAGTAGTTGGCTTGTTCAGGGAATTCTAAATTCAGTGCTCCTTCCATCACAGTGGGACCCCCATCCACTCTCACAGTTAACGTGTTAACAATTAGCCTCTCTCTTTCCTTCCTCCAACCCCCAACAGAAAGTCTTGATCTGATATTGTCTGGCCAAAGGCAGGGACACAGAATGTTCTGTAATATGCCAGGTACTGGGGGTGGCCACAGGACTGGAGGCAGGTGAAAGGTCTCCACTCAGACCTATCCAATTTATAATCAAATATACCTTCTTGTCAATTATTTACGCTATTTTCCCTTGCTCCCCGCAAAAATCTGACTTTTGCACTGTGCTCCCTCGGATGTTAGGGTTCTGTTGGGCTGGGAAGGGGGTAGGTGACCTCTAAGCACTCACGTGCACCACTGGTCCTGTAGCGCTCAGATGGGAGGCTAGGATGACTGCTTCCAACATCATTGACAGCGATGACCCGGAACTGGTAGTTGACATATGGGGACAACTGGAGGACTGCTGAATTGACGCTGCCTGGGTGTTTGGAATGACTGTGCCAGACACCAGGCTGGAATTGGTCCTCTTCGAATTGGACAATGTACTCTGAGTGGGGAACAACAGAGCAGGGGAGCTGAACCCAAGCTCTTCCTCTCCTGGGGTTCTCTCTTCTTCCATCCATTTATCACATCCCCAAGAGAACAAGGAGTGGGCAGGGACAGTTACTCCCAGATAGAGAGGGAGAGCCTGGGGTTCGGTTATGTTAACAGCAGACTCTCAGAGTGGAGAGGAGCCTCTGCAGTCACCTCATCCAGCCCAGCCCTGAACAGGAGGGAGCTGTCCAAAGGCGGACAGAGCCCCTCGGGTTGGCAGTGGGTCTTTATCACTGGAGAACATAAAGAGCACGAGGGTGACCACTTGGCATGTAATCAAGGGTCTTCCTGTCCACAGATGACCCCCGAGGATCCTCACTGCTCTGAGAAACACCCCCAGGGATGGCAGTGACCTACTCTAATTCTACATAGTGCCAATCATTAGGGAGTTTTCCTCATATCAAATGGAAACCCACCTCTCTGCAATCTCCATACATTGCTCCTAGTTCTAGCCTTTGGGACCAAGTCAAATTCTAATCTGTCTTCCACATGTTGCTTTTGTTGTTGTTCAGTCGTGTCCAACTCTTTGTGACCCCATTTGGGATTTTCTTAACAAAGACACTGGAGTAGTTTGCCATTTCCTTCTCCAGCTCATTTTACAGATAAAGAAAACGAGGCAAAAAGGGTTAAATGACTTGCCCAGGGTCACACGGCTTGGTGTCTGAAGCCAGATTTGAATTCAGAATGAGTTTTTCTGACTTCACTGCGCCACCTAGTGCCTCCCTTTCACATGACATCTTTCCAAAACAAGACAATAATCATGTGCTTGAGTCTTTTTTTTTTTTTAAGCTAAATGGACTTCCTTTCTCCAACTGTTCCATATATGTCATGCCTTCTAGCTCCATATCGCTAGATTACTTACTTAGACAACTTTCAAATCACAAGGGTCTTCTAGGCCGGTGTTTTTCAAAATTTCTGGTCTCAATACTCCTTGACATTTTAAAAAAAATTATTGAGGATGCCAGAGTTTTTGTTTATGTGGGTTATATGTATCGATATTTACCTTATTAGAAATAAGAAATCTTAGTATTATTATGAAAATAATGTTGTCCTTGCCATTGGGGATGCCCAGGGTCCACAGACCACACTTTGAGAACCGCTAGTCTGGGAAATGGACCAATCCATTCAGTTCTGTCACTGAAGGGCCTCGGAGTCCCAGAATACCTAGAAAGTTCTGTTAGTGGCAGACCTGGGGCAGAGTGTTCTATGTGCTAGATTTTTCTGAAAGACTCTTTTAGCTTGGAAGATGTCTGATTAGGGAACTGAGTAGGGAACAGGTATGATGGATCCTATAAAAACTTCATTCATAACACTTTCATTTGTCATTTCTTTTTTTTTTTTTTTTTGGAGGGGAGAAGGCAGGACAATTTGAGTTAAGTGACTTGCCCAAGGTCACATGGCTAGTAAATGTTAAATGTCTGAGGCCAGATTTGAACTCAGGTCTTCCTGACTCCAGGGCTGGTGCTCTTTTCACTGTGCCACCTAGCCATCCCGTCATTTATCATTTCTGAATAACTCAAGGGCTCCACATAGGTGTGGCACAAATAGAAATGGAAAACAATTGTCCTCATATACTGATGGGGAAACAGACCTACAGAGGTTCATTGGTTTGCCTGGGTTCATGAAGCAAGGGAGAGACTGGACAGGTATTAGAAGCCCAACACCCAGGGGACCAATGCCCTTCTGTACACTGACCTGTGATGGGGCTGTTGTTGTCATCTCCAGGGATCCAGGTCAGTCTCACACTCCTCTCCTCCAGGTCAGTCAGTTCTAGGTCTTGAGGAGGATCTGGTCGCTCTGTCAGCAGAGAAAATATGCCCACCACATATCTCAGAGTTAGTGGAATGATTCCCCACGCCTACCCTCTTCCTCAGTCTGTCCCCAGCTACATTCTGCATGCAGAATGGTCCATCACTGGCTCAAGGTAACCACCCCCAAGCTGAAATTGCTACTAGGTTTGTTCTCCTGGGTCAGTGTAGGAATCATGTACTTGGGAAAGACTCCAGTTCTTCCCAGCCCTTCTCCATTAGGAACTAAAGCTATGGAATGAAAAGGGGGCATGGTAATCCTCCAATCACCAAAACCAAAGTTGTAGGCAAAGAGGGAGGACAGTGTTACCTTTCGGTAAGATAGTGTGTGGTAGGAGCCTTTGAAGAGGGAGACAATGAGAATGTCTCTCTCCCCACCCCCAGTGGATGTTTTTAGAGGCTCCACATCTGGTAAAGTCTTAAGAGTTTCTGCATTTGATCCTTTTCATATAGTTTCTGATGATAAAACTGGGCCATGGGAAGGGATGAGGGAAGGGGAGGAGTATGGATGGTGGTGCTAGGATATAATGTAATTCTCCTTAGGGGAAAAATCACTCTTCCTGGCCATCTAACAATATCTCCTTCTGCTGAATTAGGACAGTACAGGAGAGTCAGTAAAGTGAGCACCTGGCAAGAAATTCTGAGATTGGCAAACCACTTGGATGATAGGTCCAGAGAGGGAGGAAGGAGACAGAAAGTCACTGGAGGGAGTTCTGAGGCTGCTCAGCAGAGGACACTATTAGTACAACCCTTCAGTTTAAGTCTACACTGGGAACACCTTCATTCTGGGGGGTGCAGGAGTGTCTACCCTGCATGGTCTTAAGGAATCAGACTAGCGTCAGCAACAGCAGGAGTTAATATGGTGGTTAGAACAATCCAGGTATCTGGATGCTTCCTTCCCATTAGCTGTTAATAATAATAGGTGATATTTACATAGCTTTAAGCTTTGCAGAGCACTTTGGAATATTGGGGGAGAGAATGTTATCTCATTTGATTGGTATTACTACCAACCCCTGGATCCCCTTCCCCCATTTTATAGATGGGGAAACTAAGTCTCAGAGAGATTAATGAACTTGCTGCACACACCACTAGTAAGTGCTAGAATCAGGTTTTGAAACTGTCTCCTTTGTCTCTAAGCACCACCCCCTTTCCCCTGCCTTCTGTGTGACAGAGTGCAGTGTGATTTGGGGGTGAGAGGTAGGTGAGGTTGTGCTGTAAGGAGTAGGGATGGTAAAGTGAAATAAGAAAGGCCACACAGGGGTCTCCGCAAGCTCTCTGCCTTGTCTCTAATGTCTGCTTCAGTTAGCTATAGACATGTCTATACACCTATGTATGTATACACATCTGTGTGTATATCATATATGGCACATATTATATATGATTTAATAGTTATATAGAAATAACACATTATATCATACATATTACACATACATATATGTATGTGTGTATGTGCATACCTACATACACACATATTATGTATACACACATATATAATATCCCCATTAGTCCATAAAGTCTAAGAAGGCAGGGATCATACCTTTCAGCTTTATATCTCCTTCACTGCCTAGCACAATACTCTGTTCTCAGTGACCTTCTATTAATGCTTGTAGAATAGAATGAGCCTGAGTGAGACATTGGGGAAGAGAGGAGATAGGGTTCACCTAAATGATAAGGCCAGGGGTGGGGAAAGCCTTTTGGAGCTTGGGGCTTTGAGGACAGGATAAAGGATTGTTTCTAAAAGTGATCCAAGGCTTATGGAGGACGTAAGGCTAAGGGTTAGGGACAAGGGGAACCTGGAATAGACAGGAGATAATATGAACAGAAAGATGGAAACAGAAGCTTAAAGAGGGGTGAGAATGAGATGTTCCCTCCCGAAAACTAGGGCAGACCAAATCCCTTTCCCCCCATCTCCCATCCTCCCACTCTCCTTCCTCCCACCAGGCCCACTCTCCCCATCTCTTAGAGAGGGTGATAGTAAGGAGTCTACTGAGGTTACTACCAGTTACCTTTGGGCAGGGGAGCCATACGGTTAGTTGGAACAACCTGAGCAGCTGCAAAGGTAAGACAGGTTAACCAGGTTAGTGGTATTGTTTAAGTTGTTCTGGAGGGAGACAAACAGGCATCCGGATCTTGTCTCTTCCCAGTTGGGCAGAGCTGTTCTCATGCTGAAGGCCTTAGGGTCCTCATCATCCTTGCAGGGAGGGCTAAGGACAGTCTTAACAGCATGCTTGCACAAAACCTCAGGGAGCTTGGCAGGGGTGATCATTAAGTCCATTTTACATATGAGGATAGTGAGGCTGAGGGCATTACCAGCTAGCTTTTAGTCACCTCCACTAGGGAGTGACAGAAGGACTCAGACTGAGTAGGCAGAAAGACCAACATCAGGAGCCGTCCATGAAGAAAACTTGGAAGACAATGCAGTTGATGACTTCCTTTCTAGGGGGATTACTTTTCCAGGAAAATGTACCCCATCAGCATGTTGGATTAGAATAGTAGTGGGAAGCATGAACAGAGATTGGCTCTGTGGAGCTTTAGGAAGTTCTGATTGAAAACAGGGTAGAAATGGGAGGGCAAGGTAAATGGACAAACCCAGAATTCATTCTTCCTTTAATTAAAGGCTGTTTAATAGTTAATCAGCTTAGTTGTACAGGGTTAGCTGTAAGGGATGGGAAACAAAACAAAACAAAACAAAACAAAGGAAGAAAACGCTCCCTACCTTCTCTGTACCAGTCAGGCATCACTTAGCTGAGTTACTGGGGGAAGCTAATTATTTAGCTAATGGGATCAATATTGGGTTTTGCAGTATTCCTTAGTTAGGTTTAGATGTTCTGAAAGTGTTGGCTTCCTTGTTGCTAGATCAAACAGTCCTTATATTTAATTGGACCTTACTGAATGTAGGCATAGCTCTCTGAAGCTGGCCTGTGTGTGTAGGTGTATGATGGGGTGGGGAAGGGTGACCGGTTACACTAAACACAGGGGCAGTTACCTAGCACGGTGAGATAGGCCTTGGCTATGTCTCGGTCAAGCTCTGTGCTAGCCATACAGGTGTAGCTTCCTTGGTCCCGGTCTGTTACGCCAAAGATGGTGAGGGTGTCCTCTTCTTTCTTCATCCTGAAAAGAAGGAGGGGTAGGAGATATAGGGAGGTAGGCAAGTAATCAGGCATTGAGGGGTTGAACTTAAGGAGAAATTTTCCTTCCTTCCTAGAGAGGGAAATAAAAACTAAACACAAATGTCAATTTTCTTCTAGGTGCTGAGTTCAAATCTGTCTTTTTTTGGAGGAGGTTAAGGGGAAAGTGGCAAATAGTATTTTAAAATGTTTAAAATCAAAATTAAAAAGAGGAAACCAAGATGGTTTGGGCAAGAATGGCTATAGCCACCCTGACCTTATTCACCGTCCCCCAAATCCCACCTTCATTTTTACTTCTTTGCCCGTCATGATGTCAAGCACATGAAATGCCATCCCCCTACTCCTCCATCTTTCCAAAGCCAACAGTGGAGGTCTTGCTCAAAGGACCACTTTCCCCCCCATAAAGCCCTTCCCTGGTTATATAGGATCAAACTACTCTCCTCTGAACCCCTATAGCCTATATGGTCTCACACTGATCTGCATCTTACCTAGTACTGTTCTCTGCTATGTTTCATGAACATTAGTCTAACCTCCCCAGTTAGGCTTCCTGGAGGCAGGGAGCCTATTCTATACCAAGCATACAGTAGGCCTGCAATAAATACTTGTTGATTCATCATTGAGAGGCAATGTGGTACAGTGGAGCCTGCTGAATTTGGAGTCAGAGGACCTGAATTCTAATCCCGGCTCTATTTACTCCCTGGGTGACTTTGGGTAAATTATTTAGCTTTTGGGGGCCTCATGTACAATGAGTAGTTTGGATTTCATGGTCTCTGAGGTCCCTTCCAATTCTAAAATTATGATCTTATGAACTCATTTCTTCTCACACCTCTAGCCCACGATAAACCTTAGCTTGCATCTCCTCTCAGCCCTGGGGTAGAGTGAGGTCTAGCTCTGAGTTGCATATATAATTACCTCTAGACCTAAGAATATCTACCATTGAAGTCTTTGGGAAAAGGATACTATAGATATTTTAGGGAATAATTATCATCATCAGTTAAGTACATGCAAAAGGCCTGAGTACTACACAGTAATAAGAGGCCTTGGTACAAAGAGGGATGGTTAGTTGATGAGGAGAAACTTACTCCAGGGGGATCTGGTTCTGGACAGTTACCAGTAGGAGCCAGCAAGAACAATAAAAAAAAAACCCTGTAGGGCAGCCTGGCTTGTCATATAAGACTCAGTAATCCCTGAGATTCCTGGCCCCAAGATGGTTAAGAAGAGAAAAGCTGCAATGACAAGCTGAACTACAGACTCCCCACTCTTAAGAGGTCCAGATAATTAAACAAATAATCCAAGGATGGCTTGAACAAGTCATTCTAGAAGATGACTTTGGTCAATCCTGCCCTCTACTGGAGGATAGGGGCACTGCTAGGGTGTCTGA
The DNA here is from genome assembly GCA_011680675.1 of Gymnobelideus leadbeateri. Taxonomy (NCBI): domain Eukaryota; kingdom Metazoa; phylum Chordata; class Mammalia; order Diprotodontia; family Petauridae; genus Gymnobelideus; species Gymnobelideus leadbeateri. The sequence goes on along the minus strand of WOXC01003542.1, from coordinate 102,233 downwards.
GAGATGCTGGAAATTTGTGTCCCTAGTGAAACATCAAATAGTACTAAGGGATGCTTATGAGGATCACTGATTCACAGACATGAGACAAAGGAGGAAAGGGAAAAGGAAGATCATGAAAAAAGGAACAGAGAGGAAGAAAATAATGACAAGAGAGAAGAATACAGGAGAAAACCAGGGAGAAGCAAGAAAAAGAGGCGAGAATGAGAAATAATGAGGAAAAAGAAGAGTGGAAAAGAAAAATAGAGGGAGAGACGGGGAAGAGAAAGTGGCAAGAGAGAGAAAAGAGGGAGAAAGGGGGGGGGAAGACAGAGATCGAAAGAAAGAAAGAATGAAGAGGGAGAGGCAGGGAAGAGAGAGGGGCAAGAGAGAGTAAAGAGTGAAGGATAGAGAAGGAAAAGAGAGAGATCAAAAGAAAAAGAACGAAGAGGGAGAGAGAGTGAAAGAGGGAGAGGAGACAGTGGTTCACAGTGAGGTACAACAGAATCTAACAATATTTATCCTCCGGGTCCTTCAATGAACCTGTGATACTGGATGTTTATCATTGAGTTACATACCATGTGTCCCCCAGACATGAACCTCAACATTTCAAAGATCCCTGAGTTTATCAGAGGAAGGCAGGAGTTAATATTTCCTCCCCCACTGCAGATAGCAACCATTAGTCAATTGCCCAACCTTTTGCTGATGAATATCTTTGAACTTAGTAGGCTGACTCTCAGGAAATAGACACTGAGGGCTGTTGCTAGATCTATATTTGAAGACTTTTCCAGCATGGTTGAGCCTGCTAGAGTTTGTAGTCTGCTGGCATATCCTTGGAGAACCTACGATGAGGGCCTCGCAGTAGGAATTTAGTGTAAAGTTGGGTGGGGAGAAGGCCATTCAATTTGGCCCAAGAAGCAGGAGGGAGGAATGGGGGACCTGTTTCCAATGTAGAGCGGCTCATCATCCTTCAGCCAGTTGACTGTAAGCTTCAGGGTGGGGTCATGCTTCACTCGACACTCCAACACGACGTTTGAACCTCTCTTGACCACCTGGTCCTCAGGCACCCGAATTATCCGGGTGGGGTCTGTGGGGAAGTACAAGAAGCCCATTGGCCCACCATCCTCAGGATCACAAACTGCCCTAGAGCCTCAGGCCTGTCACATAGGTTGGAAGAAATCAAATTTAGCCAACTCCTGGATATCTGTATTAATGGAGGGGAATCACAATATTGTCCACAATAGTGGACAATCCAAAAATAATTTATATTTGGCTATTTCTCCTTCTTTGTGAGGTTCAGTTGGGAATAGCAGATTTTTCTTCCTAATTCTACTTGGCCTACAATAACATAATGAGTCTGCATTCCTGGAACCCATACCATCGGCTGAGGGAAAGAGCTCAGACTTGTTTCAGGGTAGGGGAAGATGGCCTGAGATTGAATATTTTCAATGAGGAATCCCCAAATGGATCATCCATACATAGGCATTGGAGATCCAGTAGCTACATCTCCAATTTGGCCTTGATTCAATTCAACAAGCATTTATTAAGTATCTACTATTTGCCAGGCACTGTTCTAGATACTCAAAATAAAACAAAAATGAAATTGTCCCTGCCTCAAGAAACTTACATCTTATTGGGGGAGATAACATGTACAAATATAAGTATAAAATACATGCAAAGTCATTTCCCAGGGGAGGGCATGAGCACCTGGGGGATGGGGTGGGGATAAGAATAGGCTTCCCAAAGCTTCTGCAATGCAGTATGGCATTGATTGGAACTTTGAAGGAAGCTTGAAATTCTATGAGGCAGAAGTAAGGAGAGAGGGCATCCTAGGCATGGGAGATAGGCAAAGGCATGACATGGGAGATGAAATGTCATGTTCAAGGAGTGGTAAATAGGCCGATGTGTCTTGGATGTTATGTGTATGGAATAGAAACTGTGTAATAAGCCTAGAAAAGTAGGCTGCAGCAAGATAGTTAAAGGCTTTAAAATGTAAACAGGTATTTGCATATTAATCCTAGAGGTAAGGGAGAACCATAGAGATTCTTGAGTGACATGGGAAGGCCTAGATTTTGGGACTATGGCTGTATGTAGGGTTGATTGGAGAAGGGAGAAATTAAAGCCAGGAAGTACAATTAGGACACTATTGTAATGGTTAGGTGAGAGGTGATGAAGGTCTGAATTAGGTGATGGCTGGATGAGTGAGAGAAGGAGACAGATGTCAGATATATCGGGGAGATAAAATTGTCAAGACTTGGCAACTAATTAAATGAGGTGAGGGAGAGAGAAGACTTGAGGATGGCCATGAGCTTGCAAACTCAGGTGATTTGAAGGATAGTAGTGCACTTAAGAGAAATGGGAAAATTTGGAAGAAGGGATGGTTTCTGGGTAGAGATAATGAATTCTATTTTGGAAACATTGAGTTTGAGATGCCTATGAGATATACAGTTAGAGATGCTTAAAAAGCAGTTTGTGATATGGAGTTGGAGTAGCAGCTGAATCCATGGGACTTGATGAGTTTGCCAAGATAGAGAATGTAGAGAGAGGGCTTGGGACAGATCCTTGGGGTTCACTCATCAGTAGGCAAGATTGACGTTCCCCAGGAACACTTAACATAGACAGTCTTTCCATCTGACTCTACCTTTGACCTCCAGGCGGACTTGGTTCTCTGCTTTGCCCAGAATGTTGGTGGCCACACAAGTATAGATGCCTTGGTCTTCTTTTCGGGCCATGGTCATTTCCAAGCTGCCATTCTCATGGACTTGGTAGTTGCCACCATCCAGGTTGCTCCCCTGCCCATTCTTAAACCTCGCAACAGAGCAAAAGAGACCACAGCATAATGAGGCAGGAGGTGGAAAGGGTAGCTAGGGATAAGGAAGGGAGAAACAAATAACCAGCCCACAGGGGAATATTATAACACAACAGAAAGAACAGAGAGAGGGCAGCTGGAAGTCAAGAAACCTGACTCTAGTCCTGCTTCTGTCACCAACTCACTATGTGATCTTGAGCAAATTATTTCCCTTCTCTGGGTCTCAGCTTTTTCCTCTGTATGACAAAATTGGGTGGTCACTAAGACTTTTTCAGCTCTAAAATTCAATGTTTTTTTAAAAAAATTTTCGGTATTTGCTCAGGGCTCACTCCTCCCACGCAAGGAATTGTGGGTTACAAAGGAGACATATGTGACAGTGTTGCCCAAAGAAGGTGGGGCCAGGCACGACCAGAGCTTACCATCGGAGGGTGGGTATTGGGGACCCAAAGAAAGGACAATCCAGTCGAGTCCGGTTGTAATGGATCACCTTGATGAGCTGGTTCCGAGGAGACAACATCCGAGGGGGCACATCTGAAACCCATAGTGTACCTGTTTGAGACTGCTGGGGCAACTGGCTCCTTCTTTCTTGGATCCTTTTTTGGAGGGGTGGGAGGACAATCTTTCATCTTGGACCAACCTATCATCATCTCCCCTGTACCCATGTACCTTCCTCCATCAATTTCACCATCTCTAAGGAGCCTTTCAGGATTGGGTGAGAATTGGATAAGGATCGCCATAGTATTCGGTCCAATTTTCCAGAATTAGGAATAGAGACTAGACTTATGATTTCATCAGTATAGAGAGCTCCCAGGTAAGGGAGCTCCCACTACCAGGGCAGGTTGGTTGAGGTAAGGTGACTTGTCAAGGATCACAAAGCTAGTACATGTCAGGGAGCTTCCTGGCTTTAAGACCATCTCTCCATTCACTGCCTCTGCTTTTACAGAATTATTCAGTACTAAATATTGGATGAAATACCCATAGCACGTCTTTGTTCTAAAGTCCACGAACCCTTCTAACTATTTCTCTCATTCCTCCTTTCACTTTCTGTGAATCACTTTCAGTGATTATAGAAAACACATTCACAGTTATTCTTCAATTCTGGACTCTGGTGCCAATACCCAGATTAAGAGATACAACACAGGGGTGGATAGGTGGCGCAGTGAATACAGCACCGGTTCTGGAGTCAGGAGGACCTGAGTTCAAATCCGGACTCAGACACAGAACACTTACTAGCCATGTGACCTTGGGCAAGTCACTTAACCCCAATTGCCCTGCTTTCTCCCTCCAAAAAAAAAAAAAAGATATAACACCCAAGGACTTAAAATGGCAAGATACATTCACTATCCCATATTCATAAGGGTGGACAGTAGACTAATGTTTATTTTCATGGCTGAAGTGACTCTGCACCCTTCTGTCTACTCAAATCTCCCTTTAGTGGGAATGAAGAATTCTCCCCCTAATCCAGAAAAATCTCACATATAGTCCCTCATTCATCTCTGATCTAACCCAATCACCAGACAGCTCAGAACTATGCTGGTCTGATCCCCTCTTCTTAGAAGATAAGGGACCATCTTTTTCTCTTCTATGAAATAACTAAGCACAAGGATGATGTCGCTGTAACTGAGAACAAAAAGAAAAGGGAACAGAGGTTGGCTCACCCAATGCTCCCATGCCAACAAGATCACCCTCCTTCCCCATTGCTCACACACACTTCCAGGCATCCTCTGTGTACTCACCTAGAACACTGACGAAGGCATTGGCTAGAAGGTAACCATGATCGTTGGATGCGTTACATTGGTACACTGCACTGCTGCCAATCTGAGTGTCCCGGAATATGATGGTGTCTCCAGCTACCTCACGGCTTGGGTTGGCAGGCGCCGCTATGGATGAAGAAGAGAGGTTCCCATGAAGGAAGAGCTGATAATGTTGGGGGTCATGGATTTACCTGCCAGCGCCCCATGGCACAGGGACCTCTGTGGTGCAGTGGAAAGAACACTAGGCTGGGAATGAGATTCTGGTTCTGCTAAACCTCTGTGATCTAGGGGACATCACTGCCCCAATCCAAGCATTAGTTCCTTAATTTGTCAAGTAAGAATAATAATCCTAATCCAACCATTCTTAGAAGGTGATTGTAAGAAGCTGGCTAGACAATGTAATTTTAAAAGTATGATTACTTTTTAAAAACATTTAAAAGTAACCAAAATGGAGATAGCGTGGGGGCACACAAGGATGGATCTGGAGACAAAGGATCAAGTTCGAATTCTAGCTCTGCCACTAGCTAGCTGCATGTCCATGGCAAGTCACATCACCTTCCTGGCCTCAGTTTCCTTATCTGGCAAATGAGGAGGTCAGATCAGGTGGCCTGTGAGAACCCTTCCAGCTCTAAGCTAATGATTCTGTTAGTAGACTGGTGAAGAGACAAGAGCCCCAGATCACTCAAGATATTTTCAGAGCCTTTAGTCTTATATTGAAAGGAAGTGTGATACAGAGGCTAGAATGACTTGGAACTAGGAACCTTAAACTCAGTTCACCTCAAACACACCTAGTAATGTGATCTTGGACAGGTCACTTAAAATATCAGTCTGATTTTTTTCTCAACTGTAAAGTGGGAATATTGCTCATTTGTTGTCCAGTTGTTTCAGTCAAGTCTGACTCTTTGTGACCCCATTTGGGGGTTTTCTTGGCAAAGATACTGGAGTGGTTTGCCATTTCCTTCTCCAGTCCATTTTACAGATGAGGAAACTGAGGCAAACAGGGTGAAGAGACTTGTCCAGGGTCACACAGCTAATAAGTGTCTGAGGCCAGATTTGAACTCAAAATGAGTCTTCCAGACTCCAGGCCAGGCACTCTATGCAGCATGGCACCACCTAGCTGCCCATCTACCTCATAGGGTAGTGCTAATAACATTCTGCAAACTTTAGGGCATCACACAAATGTGGAACATTATCATCATGCTTGTTCTTCATTGCATTCTTTTCATCATTTTGGTTGGAGCACATATAGAAATGGTCCAGGGAAAAGTTGCTCTCCTGCTCTGACTACTGTTATTACATTTTTCTCATCTTATTTGATGGAGCTCAGACAGAAGCAGTCCTGGGACAGGTTGTCTTCCTGCTGATTTTCTTTCATATTCAGTGTTCTATGGACCACTGCCCAGGTGAAGAAAAAAACGGCTTTTTATAGTTGAATAAAAGTGCTGGGATGTCAGCTTCTGTTCTGTTAGCTCCCAGAAAGCATCTTGGGGACAACTGCAGTGGTGGGCAGGTTTACCTCCATCTGCTCCCCCCTGGAATTTGATTTCACCCCTTTCTATTTTAATATAAAGCCCTGCACTCTAGTTCAAAGTCCAACACCCCTTCATATTTGAAAAAAAAAACAAAACCAAACCCTTCTGTTCATGTAGCTTGGAGACAGAGGACTTGGTACTGACATTTGTAGCAACATTGAATAATAATAACAGTAGTTAGCATTAAATAGCACTTGGGCTTCCAAATCACCTTATATGTGCTCTCTCAGGGGATCCTCTGGGATCTAGGGATCCTGGCAGCTAGGTGCTATTTTTATTCTCAGCTGATTCACAAGGAAATGGAGGAAACATCTATTAAACAGGTTGTTCTTCAGTTTTCATGGATCACCGATGTATGTAGGAGATTGTGGGCCCCAGTTGGGTCTGTGATCGTGCCCTGGCTTTCATACGGTTTATTGGTTGAGCCCACAAGAGTATTTTTAAATTTCTTTTTCAACATTCACTTTTTAAAGGTTTTGAGTTCCAGATTTTTTTCTCCCTCTCTCCCTTTCCCCATCCCCAAGATAGCATGTAATCTGATAAAGGCTATACATGGACAAGCATGTTAAACATATTTCCACATTAGTCATATGTCCACAAGAGTATTTTGAGGTCTGTCTTTATAATATGGGGGTTTGCCACACATCAGTTCATGAAGGAGTGAGCTTCTAATGCAGAATTCCAGCGAGCATGTCATGTCTTGGTACTTACTGGGTGCTTAATTTGTATTGCCTGCTGGGATGCATCCTACAGCTTCTTCCACTTTCCTTCATTAGCTGCATTGATCATGAATGTAGCTAGAAGAATACTGGAGTTAGGGAGACTTTAATTCAAATCTGGCTAGACTCTTACTAACTGCACGATCCTGGGGGAGATCACTTAATCTGTCTGCTTCAGTTTCCTCTCCTGTAAAATGGGGATCACAATAGCTTCTATCTCCCCAGGTTGTTGTGAGGATCAAATGAGATAATATATGTAAAATGCTACAGAAATCTTGGAGTGTTATATGTTCACTCATTTTCAGTCACGTCCAACTCTCCATGACTCCATTTGGGGTTTTCTTGGCAAAGACATTGGAATGGGTTGTCATTTCCTTCTCCAGCTCATTTTACAGATGAGGAGACTTACAGAGTTAGGTGACTTGCCTAGGGTCACACAGCTGGTAAGTGTCTGAGGCTGGATTTGAACTCAGGAAGATGAGTCTTCCAGACTCCAGGCCCAGCCCTCTCTCCATTATGTCACCTCGCTGTCCCAAAGCATTATATAAATAATATTATTACTACTGTGATGATACTAATGATTAAATCTGGGCTCCTTAAGAATAATCCTTCTGGGATACCATAGTTTATGAGTAACCTTGAGCACATGGGGTTTCATCAGTCACAATGCCACACTGGCAGGTTTTGTAAACTTGTCTGCTCTCTCCAATAGACACCAAGTGCATTGATGGAAGAATGTGATGTGTTTATGTGTGGGTTGTAATGCATTTATTATTTATCTATTTCCTTTAAGATAGGAGTACCTGCAGTGATAGTTCCTTTGCCCTGATGTTCAGTAAATGGTTATGTTTAAGAAACAAGAATAAGGCTTCTGTGACTTATTATATCTACCCACTTTGTTCCATAGAAAAGCAGCAGTGTGAAGGGAGTGGGGTAAGGAGCCTGGGGGCCCAGCTACATCCCTACCTCCCTATAGTACCTTCTTACAAGTCTCTTAATTTCTCATTTCCTTCAATTAGAAGAATGGAGCATGATCACAGCCCCTTTTAGGGATTCTGTGAAGAGAGAAAACTCATTTCAGAAATAAAAGTTCTACAGAAACTTTGGGGATGGTTGTTATTTTATAAAAATTATTATTATTTTTCAGCATTTATGAGGTGGCAGTCTCCCATAATGACCTAGAGTCAACCTTCCCAGTCACTAATGAGACTTTCAAACAGAAAAATTCACAGTTACGGGATGAGTTGGTGCTCGGGAATCAGATAACTTGCCCTAGGTTTTGATACAGACCTGGATGGAAGCAGAGCTGTGTGCAGGGACCCAGGAGTCTGGCCTCCCAGGCGCCACTCTCCAGACAGTTATTCTGAGCTCAGAGACTGGAGAATCAGCAAAAGCTGAATTCAGACCAGGTCAGCACCCCCCTCCCCACCCCTCCCATCACTAGCCATAAAAAGGCTCCACTGCCATCCATTCCTTGTCTGCCAGCTCTAGAAGGTCCATAGAATTGATCTCCCCTCTCATCAATCTCCCCTAAGTGCTCAGAGGCATCTGCTTCCTCAGTAAGAGTGGCAGGTGATATTTCTAAGGCTGACCCTTCATCACAGGTCCTGCGTGTCAGATTTATTTATCAGCAAAGCAGAGGGACAGGATATCTGCTGCCTTTAACACCAAAGTGCCACCAAAGTGCAGGAAACTGGTGAGAGGGGCACCTTCCATTTTACAGATGGCCACACCTATTGTTTGATCTAGAGGTTGGTACAGTGCTCTGAAGTCTGAATTTGGATACTGCAGCAAAAAGAGCTCATTCATCTGCTAGGGCTGGTTTTATAGATCCCTTGCTCTGAGTAAATGAACGAGGATCTCTGTCAGGAAATGCTATGGTACCATAGCATCCAGCTATGAGGGATCTTGAAGGCCATCTGGTACACTGGACTTGGAGTTAGGAAGACCAGAGTTCATTTGAATTATGCCCCAGACACTCTGTTACCTTGGGCAAGTCACTTAAACCCTTTGTACTTTAGATCCACCTCTGAGTTTCCTTTCTCAGGATGACTTCAATCACTGCCTATCAACTCTTCCTGGGACTGTCTTCCCTAAATTCAACTCTAAACCTGGGGGTTTATACAGTTTAACAACTGTATTTTCATATAATTGTTTTCCTCTGTAATCTTATTTATTTTATTCAGGTAAAAAGAAGTCTATAGGCTTCACAAGACCACCAAAGGGGTCCACAATACAAAAAAGTCAATAACTTCTGCCTAAATCCTTTGTGGTGCAGGATAACATTTCCTCGTGTATTCTGCCCTCAGGAGAAATAGAGAATAGCCACTCCACACTCTCCCCAGCAGATATGTGAAGAAATGGAATTTCTTGGTGAACTTTAGGGGAAAACTGGTGATGGATATGTTTTTAACAGTCTCTGTTAGGTTTAATTTACTATAGGGGCCTCATCACATAGGGTGTGCGTGTGTGCGTGTGCGTGTGCGTGTGCGTGTGCGTGTGTGTGTGTGTGTGTGTGTGTGTGTGAGTAGGAACCTGTCTAGTATTAATATGTCTTACTGATCAGCTAAAGTGACCAGGAAGTGGATGGGGCATCTAAGGCCATTCTGGCCTGGGGAATGGAAGAGTCTGTTTGGCAGTCTTTAAGTTTCTGATTAAATTCTTTTAGATGCCATGTGCCAGGAGGTAAGGGCAGGGTGTTATAGTACTAAATGTAGCTAAAATTCAATCTGTCAATCAACGTTTATTAATTATCTACTAGGTGTTAGGCAGTGTTTTAGGCAAAGACAAAAGAGAAAAAATGGTTGCCCTCAAGGAACCTGCATTTTTTGGGGGGAATAATATGTGTATATATTAATACATACAAATGGATACAAGGGCATATGGGGCAGGGGAGGACCTAGCAGTTGGTGAGATTAAGAAAGGTTTTATATAGGAGGTGATGCCCTCTCTCTGAGGTACATTCCCAACCACTGGTCAACCAGCCTTGGCCTGAAGGCTGAAGGTGAGGAGGGATACACTACCTCTAAAGAGAGGGTACAATAATTTTGGCTAAAATTCTCTGGTTGGGGACAGAAGGGAAGGGGACTAGAGAATGGGATAAGAGTACTTGTTAGGAAAATTTTCTTTAAATCAACCTCAAACTTGCTTCTGCAACCTCTATCCACCATTACTAGTTCTGAACTCGAGGGTTTACAAGTCTAATCCCTCTACTATATGACAAATCTTCAAATTACTGGAGACTATCTGCTATCATGCTAACATGCTATCATGTTCCCCCAAAGTCTGCTCTTTGCCAGACTAAACAGGTTAGACCCAGTTCCTTCAAAAGATTCTCTTATATGTAGTCTTCTATCCCGTCAATATCCTGGTGGTTTCCCTCTCTGACTTGTCAAAGTCCTCATTAAATAATTGAGCACAGTATTATAGATGTGGTCTGACGAGGGCAAAATATAGTTCTTCTGAATACCAGGCTGGGAGAGACACCATATCACCTTACCTTCCAAAGGATCCCCATTCACCAGCCATTGGACAGTGGGCTTGGGATTCCCATTGGCCCGACACACCAGCCTCCCATCTTCACCTGGGGCCAGGATAAGGTTCTTGGGTTCATCTAGCCAATAGGGGGCGGCTGGAAGACAAGGATAGCCATAGGCCAGACAGTCAGATGGGATGGGGAAGGAATAGGAAAACCAAGACAATGGCTCTTCCAGGGTGGAGGCCCAGAACACTGGGCCTGTGAACACTGCTATTTAAACAGTAGCCTGGCTCTCCCTATGCTGACCTGGTCCCACTTTGTTAACAATATCCAATCTGCAAACAGATCTTTGGTTAGAGGACCAGATGGCATAGAACAGTGATTTGGCACATCTACATAGGATATAGGATGTGTGAACATGCATTAAGCTGGTTGGTCTGGGTCTTTATTTGCAAAACCATCTTAGCTCTCTCTGGGTAGTTTCTCAGCTTTCTTTGGGGTAGGGTCTTAGCTGCCCTGAGTAGATCCTCATCTGGTTTCCTTTTTGCTGGTTTCTTTCACCTTTGGATTTTGCTTGTGTTGTTTGTGGCACTAATGAGACTAATTATCTTCAAACCAAGAAACACCATGCCATGATTAATGGACTACCTTCCTGACCCTGGCCAACAACTTGGCAGAAGTGATCCCAGGGGGATACTGGATAAGAGTGTGGATGGCTCAGTATAACCCAAACCTACTGCTATATTCCAAGCCCACGTCTTTCCAAGAGCAGTGAATTCACTGTGTTTGCATGAAATGAAACCTTGCCCCTTTGTTGTATTAGCTGGGTCATTAATGACATTCTCTTTCCTAAAGGAAGCATAGCACTAACCCATACATACAGAGAAAATCGAAAGGCAGAGACAACACACCAAGGAACAGGAAAACGCAAAATGAAAAAAAAAATATATATCAACACAACATGCCAACAGGCTCTGTGGTTGTGATGGTGGGTGGGTGATGGTAGAGGGAAATCTGTCTGATGAGGGGAGGAGCCACAGCTATCATGGAGAAGAGGGCATAGATCTCTCTGTGTCTCTGTCTGTCTCTCTTACCTGCTCACATACATGCATGTTACTCATCCACTAGAAGTATTAACAGAGTGATGACCTGTTGGTAGATGGATACTCAACAGGTCATGATGTTTTGGGTGGCTCCCCCCTCCACTCTCTGGAAGATCAGGGGTGGTGGTGGTAGAGGTGGCAAGGTTGGGGGGAAGGAGTTGTTGGACAGGCAAAATAATCATAATGAGAAATACACACAACGTACCCTTTACTCTCACCGAGATCGTGTGCCGGATGCTGCCCATCTTGTTGGAGGCCAGACAGAAATATTCCCCAGAGTCCTCCTCTGAGACATTGGTGATACGCAGGGCCTTGTTAAAGTTTTCAAATTTGACCTTGCCAGCTGGGAGGTCCCCACCTTTCTTGTACCATGCGATGTCTGGTGCTGGTCTAGGAAGGTCAAACCATCAGGAGATAAAAGGGGGACATGTTAAGCTCTTGCTGGGGATTCTGTAGAAAGCTGGACTAGACTACCTCTAAAGATCTTTCCAAGGCTAAGTTTCTTTGATGTTAGGAGTCTATACTAGGGACCCCTAAGTGGCTAGTTTAATGAAATAACCCTTCCCTCTTCCTTTTTGGTGGGAAATGAGTATTTATTACTATAGGTGGGGTATTATAAACCTCTAAGGTGCTTCAGGTGAACACTTTGTTAGTGAGGCTTTAGGTAGACATTATGCATCTGACCTGGAGAAAGCAGGTGGGGGCATACCACAGGACTGGGACCTAGCAGGTATGAAACGTTTAACTAAGCCCAGATTTGCCAAAGTGTAGGACACATGGGACTGTGAAGCACTGACCCTATGAGTTGGTGGGGGGGGGCACTAGGAGTGACAACTTTGAAGTGAAAGACTTGGACTTGAGACCCATTCATGTGCTCAAGGGCAGACCTACAGGCTGGTTAGCTGTCCACAGATCTTATTAGCCTAAAGCTGTGCAATAGAAAACTGAACAGATGAAGGGTGTCTTAGAATAAGATTCTTGGGCTCTGTAACTTGGTGATTTTGGACTCCAAAAGTCCATATTATTTTAATTTCTTTCCCTTAGTGACTTATAATATCTTTTTGAAAAACCCAACCTCTTTCATCGACAGATTAGGAAAGAAAGGGAGCATTTGTGTGCAGGTTGGGAGAATATAGAATGGGAGGAAACTTGGAAATCCCCAGGTACCTAAGGACTGATGGTGACCATAGAAACAGAAGAGGTCTTGATACCCAGCAACTCTGGGATACTGGCCTAGTATTGAGTTTTTTGCTTGTTTTTTTTTTAAAGAAAGAAAGAAAAAAGAAAACTCTAAGTAGTGCTGGCAGAACCCTTTCCTGCCTGATGCCATTTCGTTTCAACTGGGTTTTCAGCTTTTTGCTTTCCTTGGGTGGGGAGGAGGTGTGCTTCCATTTCTAATTCCAATTCCAGGAATTAGGTCTCCATTTATAGGGGAATATCAGTGCACAGAGAGATTGAGTTACATATCCATGGTGACACAGCAAATTGGCACCAGAGAAAGGCAGAATTTCTAATTCCTTTATCTCCTCTTTACCCAAATAACAGGGATGGGATAGAGACAAGCTCCCACATGGAATTTAGCTAGCTTGTCATCTCATCTTCAATACCAGCTAGAGAATCAAACCTGAATGAAACCCCTTTCCCAGATTTCCGAAGAGAACCAAGAAGAAGGGCGCAAGTACAAACACAAATGATACATACACCCCTGAGGCGATGCACTCCAGCAGCAAGTCCATGCCCCTCAGCACCATCTGGCTGCTTGATGTGCCCAGGGGATACATGAAGCTGGGCGTCCTTTCTGCGACTCCTCGGGCTGAAATGGGACAAAGTATGCTTCTATGAGCCACCTCCTTGGAGGGTCAAGTAGGTGGCATAGTTTGGCTGGAGAGAAGTCATTGTTGCACCCATGTCTTCTCCCGGCCTAAGAAATCTGGTTTTAGATTTTATCCCAATTAACCTTTCTCCTAGTTCTTAGGGTACCAAAGGGAGAGAGAGACCCACTAGTCAGCTAGGTCCCATCTGCCCTTCCCTCACACAGCTGTGGCTGTGGCTCTGTCTTCTGATGAGACATGTCATGAAGAATCATTCTTTCGTTGTCCAAACCCCACCTTTACTCCTCCAAAAGGCAGAAGCGAGGGGGTGGAGGAATGTTATGATAAGCCCATGCCACCATAAGCCTAGCCCTGTTCTGCAAGTCCAGGAGCTGGTGTGGCATATCCATACCCCTGCAGCTTGCCCTTCCTCCCAGAGAAAGGAAATGGTAAAAGAAAGGCTAGGATACAGATTACACACAGGATACACATATAACATGCTCTTTGGGACCCTGGAGACACAAGGAAAGGATAGAGCTTCAAGGATACAGACACACGATCAGAGACACCAGGAGAGAGTTATTAATGGGTTAGTGTTGATGTGGAGAGTTAATAAGCAGGAATGGCAGGCATCGCATCCGCTCTGGGACCAAAACGAGTCTGTACTTCTACTAATGGCTTTGAAAGGGGGTGGAGGTGAGAGAGGAGAGTGTTAATTAGAAGTGAGATGATGAGGAGGGGGTGTGAGGGGAGATAACCATTCCTTTGGAGAATAGGATTTATTATTCATCTAGACTCAGAAATAGCTTACATATTACTATTGCTCTGAAATTAATGAAATGACTCTTTGTTGTGCTGCTATTTTAAGGGCCAAATGTCTCAAAGATTTCAGTGCTATTTTCAGGAACAGTGTCCTGTGGAAAGGATAGTGAGATAGATGGGGAGACCTCAGAGGTGAATGTTCAAGTCAGGAGAGTCCACATAGTATGTTGGACCCTACTCCACCTGGGTGGGCCTTGTTTAGTATAGAATTTTTTTTTAAGCAATTGGGATTAAGTAACTAAGTAACTTGCTCAAGGTTACATGGCTAGTTATTTATGTGTGGGTGTTAAGTACTGAAGCCGGAACCGATCCTGGATCCTCCTGACTCTGGGGCCGGTGCTCTTACTCACTTCACCACCTAGCCACCCCTTACTATAGCTTTTTGCAAAGGACTATGATGAGTTTTGCAAAAGAAGTGGGAAGGATGGTCTCCCAAGAAGGAACCACAAATCTGAAGGCAAAAAGTAGGGAAATCATTGATCTCAGACCACTGAGGGAAGGCTAGCTTGGAGCTATGGCATTAGGGAGGGAGCATCAGGCAGAGTTCTCTTCTTGGTGGGAGATATAGCTTAATGGGCCCCATCCTGAGCTGCCAGCGGCTGTGAGCCCCTCAGAGATGTGGGAAGGTGAAGAACAAAGTTGTTCATCGAGAAGGATTTAATCAATTCTGTCATGGAGAGGGGGCAGGGTGGTCTTCAGGGACCTTCTGCATCTGGGTAATTGGCATTCCCCAATCAGAAAAGTGACTGAAGTAATTTGTTATCCTGGGCTGTCCCTGTCCAGAACCAGTGGGGGCTCCCAGCCAGAAGCCCCCAGCTCCTCCTAGTCCCAGTCTGATGGGAGGGATCATGGGCACACTGGGAGGTAAACTATACTGGTATAAGCAATGAAACCCTCCAAAGTAAGGATAGAGGGGGAGGGAAATAAGCCCATCATGGGGGAAGTATTCCAAGGCACTTGCTTTGTTTCTCCATTTGTCAAGAGAAGGACAAAGAGAGAGGATTATTCAAGTTTACATTAGCTGTTGGAGAGTAGGGATCATCTTCTTCCATGTTCCCATGGCACCTCACAATTTGAGGTATCTAGGAATCCTTACAGAGGCTCTGAAATAGACAAAGTTAGGCCCCAAAGAAACCAGGTTTAAGGGAAAGAATGGATCTGTGTTAGGTGGATAACTATGAGGACTGGGATGAGCTTGGGAAAAGCTGAGGCACAAATATTGGGGAAGAGGTGTGGGCTAGTGATCTGCTGAACTTTCTGTAGCACCATTATGGTGATAAGAATGATAGTGATGGGCAAGAAGAAATACCAAAATGCTTCTAAATGTTGCCTTATGGACACTCCTTAGCTGTCTCCAATTCATATAGGAAAGATTGCCCTCACTGTGTCAATACACTCTAAAGGTACCTCATACACACACACACACACACACACACACACACACACACACACCACACCACACACACACATACACACACACACTACAGGGTCCTCTACAATGGGTTAATTTGTTACATTGTTAATTGGTTACCCCATGCACGCCATTTTTTTCAGCATCAGTCCCTTTGGAACTAGGGGATGCTGATACCTAAAAGAAGCTTTCACTTCTTCTCACTGCCACTGAACCCTCAGGACTGTTCATCATGATGGTGCAAGATCAAAGGTGTTCAAGAAGAGTGGAATTTCAGAGCAGAGAGGGGGCTCTTGCTATAGGGTCTGTGAATTCTCAGATGACAGGATTACAGGACTGAGAACTAGGGCTGAAAGGATCCTCAAGAGACCTGACTGGAAATTCTCTCCAGGTTGGAGGCTATAACCCTGTAACCTAATTTGTGACAGTCTGATGATGACTAGGAAATAGTAATGCACATACATTTGACTAGCAAAGTATTAAGAATGGGAAAGAGAAACTATGGCCTGTGGTTGACTGCAGCAGGAGAGATTTAGGGGAGATTCCAGGAAGCCTAACCCAGTTGATGATCTTGGAAGCCACTGGAACCAAGGATGTTTGTTTCAAGTGTCCTCTAGGTGAGGGGCTGCTGCAAATTGTCTCCTAATTCAATACTTCAAGGATCTATAATTTCTTCTGTCTACTCACCCAGAGCAGACCCAAATCCCCTCTAGGTCTCAGTAGATGGTTTTCTTCAGTTCTGGGGCCAGCAACTCACCACTTAGTGTCTTACCCTTCAATGATGAAGCTGAGGTGGCTTGATTCTCAAAGAATATAGTCTGTTAACAGGCCCATATTCAGGCCCTTTTTAGACTTCAAGATCCCAGGGTTCCCACCATACCACCATGAGACATCAGAAAGTGCCTTGGGTTGAGGCACCATCGTATAAACTATCAAGGGACATAGTCATACTTAGAAAACAGCTGGAGTTCTGGTGAGGAAAGGGAGGGAACTTTTAGGATTGACCAGTTCATCTATATTCAATGGTTTGAAAACATGGACAAATATCAGTCACCAATCTACCTATGTCACTCTACCTGATTTTTTCTTCTTTCTGGTCTCCATTTCAATAGCAACATGGCTGGTATTAGTGTGCGTAGTGTCCATAATGCTGTGTGCAGAAACACTGGGGGAAACAGCTTGCTGGTGCAAATGACTTCTTTCTGTACTAAGTGACACTTTTCAGAGGACAGTGGTACTGGAGGCAGCTGAAAGGGACATATACTACTCTGCAGCAACTTCTCTGCCCAAATCAGAGACACGTTGCAACCAAAACCAAAAGACCAAGTAGGAGAACCTGCTGAACTTAATAAACCTAGCTATGCACACACTTCTTCCCAAATATTCTTTAACTACTCAGAATTCTCATGCCCTTGGCTAAGAATCAACCAGTGCTAGCTGGGTTTTTTTTAAAGCAACTGGGGTTAAGTAACTTGCTCAAGGTTACACGGCCAGTCATTATTTGTGTGTAGGTGTTCATTTTCTGAGGCCGGATCCGATCTTGGGTCATCCCAACTCCGAGGCCAGCGCTCTTACTCACTGTGCCACCTAGCCACCCCTAAATTTTTTTTTGCTTTTTTTGGAGGGCAATTAGGGTTAAGTGACTTGCCCAAGGTCACATGGCTAGTATTTGTGTTAAGTGTCTGAGGCTGGATTTGAACTCAGGTCCTCCTGACTCCAGGGCTGGTGCTCTATTCACTGTGCCACCTAGCCACCCCTGCTAGCTGGTTCTTAAGCAAATTGGGAGAGCTGAGCTGCAAAGAGGAGCCTGTGTGGATTAGAAAGTCTTTCAGTATGTGAAAAGGCATCTTTATTTTGGCCCTAGGGGACACAGAAACTTGGAGAGACACCAGAAGGATGATGGAGATAATTAAGGGATGATAGGACAAGATCCTGGAGAGAAAACAAGATCATAGACCTACAGCTGAAAGGGCCTTAGATGTCATCTGGTCCAAGGCCTCATTTTACAGAGGAAGAAATGTGATCAATCGCAACTGGAGGGATTCAGGAAATTCTGGCATCAGAGTAGATGGTCTTGGAAGCCACTGGAGAGAGCCAGTGGAGGGAGGTTACATTGCTTCCATCCCTAGAGAAGTCAATGCATTCTGAGGGATTTACATTATATGTGATCAATATTTTCTTGAGAGGAAATGGCAAACCACTCCAGTGTCTTTGCCAAGAAAACCTCAAATGGGGTCACAAAGAATTGGACACAACTGAAATGACCAAATGACAAGAAGAATCTAATCTGCTTGAGAGGAAGAGTGATGATCAGGGCACCACCTACTTAATTAGAGTCATTGAAGTCACCTATCCAGCAAGGACTAGGGTTAGCCTAGTAGTAAGAGGAGAAATTAAGTGATTTCCAGACACCTATTCCAGATGCACAGGACTGCATCATATTGTCTGGGTCACCTTTCCTGTTCCTCAGGCTGGAGTACTCTTGCTACCCAAGTCCTTGGCACTGTCAGATGGTTCAACAGCAGAACCTAATATGATTTTATTGGCCTGAAAATCATGTTTTGCTGCTGTGCCCTTAGGACCATGGGGTTTTTCTACCTGACTTGCAGCTGAAACCTTCCCTATGTTTTATTCCATTGATCATAAGCTCCTTGAGGACAAGGCCTGTCTTTTTCTTATTTGTTTCTCTAGCACAGTACTTGGTACATAGTAGGTGCTTAATAAATGTTTATTATTAATTATAATTATATAATATATAATTATAAATTATTATTAACTATTGTCTCCTCCACTAGAATGTAAGCCTCTTGAGTGCAGAGATTCTTACATTTGGATTTGTATCCCCAGCACCTGGTAGGGTGTTTTGCATACATGTCCATAATTAATGCTTCATTCATTCATTCATTCATTCACACCTAAATCACTATCCCAGGGAATTCTGCTGCTGAGCTACAGCACACATCTGTGACTAGAGAGAGATGATGCTACGTAAATACATCTGATGTCTTGCCTGTTGCTGTATTCCATTAGAGACCTTCAGGCTCCACAGAGGAGATCTGGGCCATCAGGGAATGCCCTTTCCAAACTTCCTTAGTTCTCAACACTTGATAAGCAATCAAGTATTGATAAGCAATTAAGTAATAAGCAAAACCCCTTCTGCTGCAAAGGACTGACCCAGATTGCTAAAGCACTTACATTCCCCCCACTCTCACCTCCACCATCAAAAATGTATCAGTGATTGCATCTGGTTACCAAAAGGATAGAGCTCAAAGACTCTGAAGGAAGAAGACAGCCAGTAAGAACGCCGGATCCAAGCCACCTCTGCAGCTTGGGAGGCTTAAGACAGTATCTGAGTCAGAGGGCAAGAAAAGACCTCCTGACGCTATTTCAAGTACCTCTCATCTCCATTCCAACCTTCTACTTTTAAGGTTCCCTAAAGGAGAGGAGACCACAACCACCTTTTTGACTGCTCCCTCCACTGTCCGATCCTTCACTGTCAGGAAGCTCTTCTTCATGTCCAACTTAAATCCCTGATGCTCTGGCTTACATCTACCTCATCTTATCTGGTCCTTAGTAAGGGTGGGAAGGACATAGGCAGGAACCTCTGCACAGCAGCAGGAGGGCTACCCCTCAGTCTTTTCTTTTCCAGCTGTTCTAAACTTTCTGTCCTCCACAGGTTTGGCTCTCACATCTCTTACATATCTGTTTCTCTTCTCTGATTCCTCAAGATCCCCACCGCCTCCTTAAGTGATAGAACTCAGAGCTGCACACATTACGGTCAGTCATCAACCCCTGAGTGAATTATACACTTGTTAGAATCTCCATAGGGAGTCTAGAATAATAATAACATTTATATAGCACTAAAATTTTCAAAGCACTTTATCTCATTTGAGCCTCACAATAACCACATAATGGTCCCCATCATACTGAGGATCAGAGAGGTTAGATGCTTTGTCCATGGCCACACAGTAAGCTCTTCCCAGGTCCTAATCCAGTACTTAATCAGGACAACTTGCTCCAGGCACTTGGGAGTATCTCTGGCCCCCCTTTGGTCACTGTCAGTTGGCATGTGGCACCTGTCTAGGGAAGACAAACATTTTAATCTCAGTCTAAGTGAAATGTGATTGGGAGGAAACTTGCCACTGCTACAAATAAAGAATAGGATATTTTCCCAAGGTGTGCAGAGATGATTTAGGATTATCTCTACCACTGCTTTCTTGTTAATTTATTCAAATGATCATGACTTCTCTATATTCCAGTATGCATCTGATGACTGGAAGGGGACCTGGCCCCTTTCCATACCATGTGTCCCCAATACTATAGGCACCGTTTCTTACCTACAACCCACCAGTATCTTTTGTAGTTGGACTCATTCTTAACCATCTTATACCAGCTGGTACTTGTGAGTGAGTGAGCTTTGTATTGTCCCACCCAAGATCAGATAGTGGTCCTTACTTCCATTTGCCTCCTCTGTCACTCTGAATCAGTTCAAGCTTATCACAACTACTAAAAAAAAATACTCAAGGCACATGCCCAGCTGATGTGATTAGTAAGTCAGCGATATCATTTTTATAAGCAAAGAAATGCACCTTTGAGCAGGTCCTGCTTTGTAAAATGAGGGAACTGGACTGGATGATATCTTAGGCCCTTCCATCCCTATCATCCTATGTCTCAACTAACAAATATAGTATATTACCCTAGGTCTTATTCAGAAAGAGCCCTAGTCCATGCCAGTGCTCAAGGAGCTCCTGAGACAAGGACTGTTGGTCCCATCATCTCTAGAAAACACACTATGCCCAGGCTTCCGCAAACAAAATTCTTGACCAATATATTTACTGCTTCCTCCCATAGTACTATAACTCTCTCAGGCAGAACCTCAAAAGGGCTGGAACTATTTGGTCCTAAGCCAGAGCTGCTACCTTTCCTTCCCCCACTCCAGACCCCCAACCACTGTTTATATTAGCACATCATAGCCCTGACACTTTCAATCTATTCCAAGTCCACAATGACACCCCCAGGGAGTCTGCAGCTTGACTCAAGCTTCTGAGCTATAATTGATGAGTGGGGGCCAGCTGCTTCCCCAGAGCTCAAAGAAATGCTCTTCCTTTGCCCATTCAAGGGAAAGAAGAAATTACTGAGCTTCAGGGGGAGTGCTTTGGGACTGGAAATAATCAATCACCTATCTTCCCAGGTTGGATAACCGTTTATATGTTGAAATAAAAAAATATGACTTATTATATAATACCATAAGATGCTTGAGTATGTGGGATCTTAGATATTATATAATCCAGTGTTTCTTAACCTGGGGTCCATTTTTTTACTGTGATAAACATATTTTAATCTAATTATTTCCTTTAGGATACTGTGTGTTTTATTTTATGCCTCTAATAACCATGATTCTGAGAAGGGGTCTATACTCTTCACCAGACCACTCAAAGGGCTCATGATACAAAAAAGGTTAAGAATCCCCTGATCTAATTCAGCTCTCTCAGTTTACAAATAAGGAGACTGAGACCCAGAAAGGAGAATTAGATTGTTCAGGGTCTCACAGGTAGTGAATGGCAAAATTGTCCTTAAAATCCAGATCTATCTCCCAAGTTCAGTGCCTTTATCCCTATAGCACATTGGCTCCCAGAGTATCTGCATCCTGCATGGTGTGTAGTGGGGGAGGGAGGTATTTCTTGAGTTCTGAGTCCTTACCCTCAGTTCTCTATTACCTGCACTAACAAAAGAAGGAAGAGAAATGGATAATATAAAACAATGGAAAATCTAACTTCATCCATATTTAACTAGGGAGTGAACTCAGAAGTAGATCTGAAACCCTGGTGAATATTCTCCCTGCCTGGTCTTACTATGTATAGGCATGGGACTTAGCAATAGGCTGTTGGTGAATTGGTCCCAAATCACCAAAATATCCTCCAAACAAATCCATTTTCAGATAATCAAGGGGTGACCTCATATACACTACAAAATTTTCTGTGCTATCTAAATATTAACAAACATCAAATTCCCACTCCTTTCTTTTGACTGATAAGAGACTGACACACTCTCAGATCTTCCCAAAGAAATATGGCAAGCACCTGCCACAAATTCCTAAGATTTTGCTGAATTCTCCAAAAGTCCTTGCAGAGCCTGCCCTGGTTTGAAGTACTCCTAAAGCACAACCCTTTGAGGATTGCTCTGATTTAGGGGACACTGTGCTGCTTGGTGTCTTGCCATCTAATACCCTGTATGTTCCCAACTCCACTAAGTAGAATATACAAATGTATTTCCCAGAGGGAAGTAATTTGGAGCAGGCAGCTGGGTACCCTTGTCCAGTAGCCTATTGGGCTCTTGGACTGGTTAGCTCAGAGGTTATGGATTTGTCAGTGAGGTTATTAGGCAAGCCCACATTAGGAGTTACTCCCATAGTTACAGTGATTTCATAAGGATGAATCATTATGGGGATGTTTTGAAACAAACCAAAGAATGGAAGAAAACAGAAGGCAATGGAGGAGCCCAGGGCAGCATAAACAGGAGGAGATAGGAAAGAAAAGGAAAAGCCACAAAAACAACCATCACTGAAAACCAAAGCACTTGGTCTCTCATGAAAGACACGAAAAGAAGCTCAGAAAAGGAGTTTCAGATTTTTTTTGGTAGTAAACAAGCAGCTCAAAAAAGGGGATGAGGGAAGGGAGGTGGAGATAAGGAAAAATGATAAGAACGGAAAGAAACGAGTCTTTCTGAACAAAGAGGATCATTGTCGCCACCCTCATCACAACAGACATCTGCACAGGACTTGGTGTTTTCTGAAATGGTATATACAGAGCTGACATCTGATGCACAAAATAGGCCAGTGAGGTAGGCAGGGCAGATGTTATTAGACCCATTTCACAAATGAGGAAGTTTGGTCTCAGAGGAAGTAAGCCTGCTCTTGGCATGCGTTTGGATTCTAAATTCTTGGGTTTGAATGCTAGCTCTGGTGCTTATTAAGAAGGAAGCCTGGGAGAAGTCTTTGAACCATACCCCAGTCTTCTCATCTATAAAAAGGGGATAAGAATGTGTGTACTTCCTACTTCATAGCGTCGTTGTGGGGGAGCACAAGAGATCTATTTGAAATCTCTGCCTCCTCATGGATCATAGGATCATAGGAGGAAGGGACCTTAGATTAAGTCATCAAGTTAAACTCTCATTTTACAAATCAGGTAGCTGAGGCTAAGAGAGGGTAAGTATATGAAGCAGGATTTGAATCCAGGTCTTCCTGACTCCCAAACCCAGGGCTCTATCTGCTGTCATCTAGCTGCCTTATGTATCTTATAATTGTAAAGTGCTCCATGACTATTATTATGTAACAATAAATATAAATTATATAATAATAGATATAAAACAAAAATATAAAAATGAATATAAAGTATATTATGTATAATAAATTATTATTATTAGACTATTTTTGAGTCAATAAACTTAGGCAATCTTCCTTTTAAGATATGATAATGATAATAATAGCTAGTGTTTATATAGCACTTTAAGCTTTGCAAAGCTCCTTACATGTATTAGCTCTTTTGAGCCTCACAACAATGCTTTGGGGTAGCTGATAATATTATCCCCATTTTAGAGATGAGAATACTGAGACGGAAGGAGTCTGTGACTTGTCCAGGGTCACACAGGCTGGTAAGTGTCTGAGGCAGGATATGAAAGCACATCTTCCTGATTCTACTGTGTCACCTAGCTACCCCTCAGAATGGTTCATTCCCTTTCAAGTTCCCTGTTCCTGGGAGACTGGGTCTGTAGGCTTGTTGTAGGTGATAAAGGATGGCCTAAATGGGGAAAGTGTTGATGGGAAGAGAGAACAAAATCCCATCAGATGAAGATTAAGGCCATGGTGATGGGAAGGTAGTGATGGTAGTAGTGGAGAAATCCTTTTTTTAAACAGTAAGAGACCAAGAGCAGCCTGCATCAATAGTGGGACCAAGATCCCTCAGAAACCTGCGCACCAGTCATGGGCTGATGGGGGCCTCAGTTCTCCTCTGGGCATAGGGGCTGCCTAAGAGAAGACTCTCAGCAGGAAGATAAGAGGACATCTAATATTTCATGGACAGTTTTCCCAACTGCTGGTGAGGGAGTGATTTGAGCTTTTAAAAGTGGAGAGAAAAGCTCAGGGAAGTTTGGGAGTAGAGAAGTGGGTGCCAAGTTCTGGTCTGAGAAATGTTTGCAAATGAAGTCCTGAATCCAAGAGCCAAGAGAGTCTAGAGCAAAAAGGGATTTACTGAGGATAAAACAAGGGCAAAGACTTGATTCCCAATGAACTAACCAACCCAATTTGCTTTTGTCTGGATCTAGGATGCCTTTCTGGCCCCAGAGCCCCAGACACACTTCCCATCTCTCCTCAAAGACAGAGCCATAGTAGTCCTTTGGAAGAGGGTAGGGTAGTCATACAAATGACCCTAAATGTCCTTTTTCCACTAACTCCTTGAACACTGGCTTCAAGTTCTGACAGTAGCCAGTGTAGCTGGGGAAGGGGTAGGGGTGGTGATGCTGATGTTAGCCAAACTATCATCCCTGAGAATCCAGTGACACCGTTTGCTGCCAGAAGGGGTAGATAGGTGTGCCAGAAAATTTGCATATTTGAATTGAGATCAAAATCCTATTACAATTAACTTCAATAGGGTTGTCTCAACTCTTTCGTTATCCTGGAATTTTGGTGTATGGATATACTCTTCAGAAATATGTAAGGACCAGAGTCCTGGAGTTTTGGAAGCCCTACTATATGAAGTCATTCAGTTGAGTGAAATTTGTAATAAAGGATTTGACCTGTATTAATTAGTCTGCCCTGGAAGAGGTTACTGAAGCTTAATAGGGGAAACTCAGACCAATTTCTCTGGGCTTCAGATCCCTTCAAATACTCATTCAACAATTATTTATTAAAATTTACATTGTGCAAAGCACTGTGCTGGACCCTGTAGGAGACAGATAACAAAGCTTAGATAAGACACAGCTCCTGCCTTCTTGAAGCTTCCAATCTAGTAGTACCATGGTTTAATTTGAAGCAGAAGTGGGGAACACAGACAAGTCAGGGGCATAAGACTGAGAGGCAGGGCAGTGTGTGATGTGGTGGAAGCTGAGCTGTGGTAGCTGCATGGTTAAGCTCTGGAAAGGAAGGATCTCCAGGAGCCCTCACTCCTGGCCAGCGAGCACTTTTCTCTTTTTAGAACTCCTTCAAAAGTTCTCAAAGAGAACACAACTCATACAATCCCTGAAACACACACAAGAAACAAGAAGTTTCTGAGAGTGTCCTTGCTAGAAAGCTAGACAGCAGTGTGTCCTTGGAAGGCTCTATGGTTGAATAGGGACTGGACCAAGAACAAATAGGTATGTGTCTCTTTGAGAAGTTGGTTCCCTGTAGTCCTCCTGCATTCCAAAGTCAAATAAAAATTGTATTTGGACTAGCCATGCCCTTTCTCCTTTCTCAAGCTGCAGGTAACCAAATATTGACTGAGATGACATATTCTCTCCACAAATATAAATCTAGGAGCCAGTGGGTTGAAACGGTCCTTTTGAGTCCTTCCTTTCTATCTGATTAGCCCCCACCTCTCAGCCTTTGTTTCAAAGGTCTGAGAAAAATTCTGTGTCATCAAAATTTCTTAGCCTTCAAGTCCAAAGAAGGCACAATGGTGATAGTCTGGATAATGGCAGCTAGCGCTGGGCTGCCTGGGATGGCCAAAACTACTTCCCAGGCAAACATCCCTAAGAACACTCCAGGAAGCTGGAAGTCTCTCTCAGCCAAAGTGGCAGGGAGGAAATACTGACGCCCTCTTATGTGGGACAGGGCATCTCCGTTCTATGTTCTGGTTCTGAAGAGAGGTTCTTTTTAAGCAGCTAAACTCTACTGAGGAATTGCTAAGTCATCCATTTCTGGTTGTAGTCTACATTCTTCTCCACTGGGTCTCTTCTTGTCTTCTGGACTCTATGCAGGGGGATTTCTTAGCACTTCTTAGCATTGAGGTCATCTCCCCATGTTCCTCCTTCTAGGCAGGAGGGCCCCCTCCCACTGTCTCTGGAACATTTAGGGGGGAAGGCAAAGAAAGTTTTAAAAGTCAAAAGAAAAAGAATTTGATATTCTTAGTGAATGTATAGAGTTCACCATGTACTTTCTTTTCACATGCTCAAAACAAGGCTGCTATCCTCTATCATCCTGGTAGGCTGAGGAGTGTGGTAAACCCAGTGATTCATCCTATATCTACCTACACAGTCCCATGGCTGCCAGGCCTACCCCTGCATCACTGGGGCCACTCAAATGTCCTAGGCATTGAACTGTCTTCCTTCAATCTGCCAATTGGCGAGGGCCTGTCCTGGCATGGGAGGTGGAGGCATTTTAGACAACCTAGATTTCTTCTCTGGGGAGAGGTTTCTTCCTGGACTTGGCAAGCAAGGAAACAGGAGGGATGAGCGTGTAGGGAATAGGGAATGAAGCTGGGAAATGAACCCAAAGAGTCCCTGCAGCTATTCTTGGGTCATAGCAACTACAAGGACCCTCCAGCTCAAGATCAGTTTCCCAACCTGCTCTGGATGGGACAAATCCCCATTAAACTTGGACTTGAAGCCTTCCAATGCTACTACTACCCACCTAGCTTTTCCTTGTGGTGCACAGTATGGAGTGGCATACCTCTCAGAACGGAGTGACTGACTAAGGACTGATTAAAGCAGCATCACATGGTATTATGAGCAAGGACAAAAAGAGAAGACAGAGAGAAAGAGAGGAAGGGAGGCAGAAGACAACAGGAAGTGGGACAGAGCAGTAGACCCTGGAGGGGGTGACAGAGAGAAAGAGAAGGGGGAAGAGAAGATTAAGGACAGCATAAAGAGGAGACGGGGAAGCAGGGCCTAAAAGCAGAACACTAGGAATGGAGTGGGTGGCAGGAGGAGCAGGAGGAGACAGAAGAGCTGAGAATTAGGAAGCCATCAGTTCTGGGCTCTCATTAAAGGCAGAGAGCCCCCATACACTTTTTTGTTGCTGTTGATGTTGTTTCCAGGTAACAAAGAAATAAAAAAAGGAAACAAGAACCCCAGATTATGGGTTCTCCAAGCCTAATTGGGGGAGTGGTTTAGTAGTAGACAGTCTCTCACCCCGCCCCCACCCCCATCTTGGAAGCCTCTCAAGCAACCATGGTGACTTCAGCAAGCAGGACGAAACCGCATCACTCTTCTATAAACCTGTATAAGTCACCCCTGCTTGCTCTGCCTCCCTCCTCTGCCTCCCCCAAGCTCCCTAGTCACTGTTCAGACACAGAATAGAGTATTCCCAGTCTGAAGCAGTGAATTACGCAGTTTAAGTCTTCTGGGGACTCTCCCAAGGAAAGGAGCTCAGGAAATCCAATCTTGGGTGGCAAGTGAAGGAAGCAAGCCTTTGAAGATCCCCTGTGGCAAAGGTTTAATACCAACCCAACTTTTCCTTGCCACTCAGAACTTCTCTAGGTTGCCTGCCCTCAGGCAATGTGGGCTCAGGGAATTCAACGTTTTATATTAGCCAAATAGAATTGGAAAAGAAAAACCATAATGGTGGTGGTAGTGATGAGGAGAATGACGATGTATTCCAAAGCAAATACAAAAGGACTTTTGAGGAGAGATCATTAAAAATTGGCCAGTCCAATTTCTGGCTAGACATCCAGCATGTGGTGGTGCCACTTAGGAAAAGGTTAAAGGTCAGCCTCAGCTTTGGGTCTTATGATACGCTGATCTCAGGGCATAGAAAACAGTTTCAGGAATAATGACTATGGGAAGCCCTGGAAAGACCCATTAGAAATAGAACCATGGGGACTACCCTGATTGGAGCCCCATCCCTTCCTCTCCTGCCTATGCAACTCCTACCTACTCAAGTCTCTGTTCCAGGCTTTGGCCATACTTACTGGTGAGGACCTTGAGTGTGAATGGGTTTTTCTGCTGGATGGTGTGGGTAAAGTGGAAGCGGGCATTACAGCTGTAGTCAGTCTTAGCATCCTGAAGCATCACGTTAGAGAAGTACAGATCCCCATTCTGGCCTTGGGAGACACGCTTGTCCTGGTTAATAGGCTCCATAGCTAAAATAAGGAAGCACGTGGTTAGAAGGTCCTTGACCCAGGTTCTTTCAATCCCACATGGGCAGTAACAGAGCCAGGGGCCCAGAGATCATGGTTCTCGTGGCCAAGGGCGAGATCTTGTTGAACTGAATTGATTATAGGATTTCAAAACTGGAAAGGACTTTGAGGTCACCTAGTCCAAATCCCTCATATTCTAGAGCAAGGGAAAACTGACTCAGAAAGGTTATATAGGTTAAAACCAGGACCAAAAGCCAGGCCCTCAGACTAAATATAAGCAATATTTTGTTGACTTTTGTTGTTGAGTCGTTTCAGTTCTATCTGACTCTTTGTGACCCCCTTTGGGTTTTCTTGGTAAACATACTGGTATGGTTTGCCATTTCATTCTCTTGATCATTTTATAGATAAGGAAACTGAGTCAAAAAGGGATTACGTATCTTGCCCAGGGTCACACAATTAGTAAGAGTTTGAGACCGGATTTGAACTCAGAAAGGTGAGTTTTCTTGACTCCACACCTGGAACTCTATATGTTTAAATCCCAAGACTGGTGAAGAGCTATCCATCTGGGACAGTAACAACTGATTTAAGATGAATGGCTAAAGAATGCTAATTTCATTTCCAGGTTTATCAAAGGAATAAACGAATATGTACATTACTCCCTCTCCCCAGTCCCTCCCCTTCCTCTCCATTACAAGTGATGTGTCTTCCAGGAGAAATTAAGATTCAGAAAACCATGCTCTTGGCAAGAATGTACTCGTAAGGCTGCATTAAAATGGACATTCTTTTCCTGATTTTCTAGTACATCTTTCCAAGTATTTCATTCTCAATTAATAGTGATATAAATAATAGCTAGCATTTAGTTGGTGCTTTAAGATTTGCAAAGTACCTAATGAGGGTTATCTCATTTGATCCTCACAATTACTCTGTGAGGTAGATGAGTAAACTGAGGTCAAGAGAAGTTGTGATTTGTCCAGGGTCACACAGCTAGTGTCTGAGGCAGAATTAGAACTCAAGTCTTCTTGTCTTGAAGTCCAACAGTCTATCCTTTGCACCACCTCTGCTGCTAATGATGCCATGGTAGTGAAGTGTGATCCCTGCATAGGCTTGTTAATTCTACACAGAGAATAATGCTGGTTCATAGCCACAGACCTGGCCTCCAAGCCCAGCTAATGTCATGGTCACAGGGGAACCAGAAGAGAGAGGGAAGGTGGCTCAGTGCATGCTCATCCTTCAGAAAATGACTCAGAATGTGTGCCCCTTCCTCATTTTTTTTCTTCAATTTTTTTTTTTGCCTTTTGGAGGGCAATTGGGGTTAAGTGACTTGCCCAAGGTCACACGGCTATTTGTGTGTGCGTTAAGTATCTGAGGCTGGATCCGAACTCAGGTCCTTCTGACTCCAGGGCCGACACTCTACTCACTGCGCCACCTAGCCGCACCCCCTTCCTCATTTTTGTATGAGCATGTCTTCAAATAAGGATATTTCCCCCATTCCCTCTTTAAGACATAACACCTCTGTATCTTATTACACTCACTTTAGTGGGGAGGAGAACTAAGGGGTTAAATAAGTCATTCAGTTTTGTAGCAAGGTAATAACGGAGGCATAAATAGCTTCTATAATGATAATTCCATATCCCTTTGCTTTCAACATGCCCCCCGCCCCATTCCTCCACAGAAAAAATGAACACTTCTGCCTCTATCAGAGTATGTGAACACATGGCCAAGCCTAGCATTGATTGCCTTGCCATGCATTGAATGTGGTGACTTGGTATTAACCTGCCTCCTGCTGTTTTGGCCATTGGCCTCTGTTTCCTATGAGGAAGTCTTCCCACTTGGAGTATCACGGTGTTGGCTTAGGTCCTCCTGACTCACCCCAAACCACCTCCCCTCCTTCCTCTTCCTCTTCCCTTCCTAATGAGACTTACAGCTGCTCATCCAGAAGATGACAGGAGAGGGCAGCCCAGGAGGGGGGTTGCACTGGAGGGTCAGGGGGGCTCCCTCTTGAACCACTACAGGATCCAGGTTTTCCTTAGGCCACAAGGGTGACTCTGTGGGGGAATAGAAGGTGATTGATGAGAACAAGATGGGAGCAGGGGAGGGAGAATAGGTCAAAAGAAGAGGAGAGGGAGGTAAGAACTGGAAGAGAGAGGAGAGCAATGAGGCAGGGAAATAGGGGAGGCAAAAGAAGGGTAGAGTGGGGGGGACAATGAGGGCAGGACACAGCAGTTAAGATAGGGCAAGAATGACACTGGTCTGAACTCTGAATTGAGTCATATTCTTCTTGAGTTCCCTACCTCTTATCCATCCTCTACTTTAAACCCAGTGTCAAATAGTCAGATAAGGGGATCAGAATGTTTTTATTTTGACTTCTGAAACTTCTTTTACCTCCTCTTAGCACCCTCTGCCCCAATCTTAAACACACACAATGGTACATAGATAGAAGGTGAGGGTCTCCTGCCTAGAGGCAGGGGAATAGTGGGATGACCTCAGTGATGCTAAGAAATTCACCTGTATAATTAGTTAGGAAGGCTAGATAAAAGGTGGAATCTTTTTATCTTGGACAGAATGACCACCTCAAAACCAAAGTTCCATGATTTTCCCAAGGAACCATAGCTACCCAGAAACCCACATAACAACCCCAGCCTTATCTCTGCCAGATGCTACCCCCAAGTAACTCACTTGACACCTGCAGGAAGATCCTGTTAGATAGGGCCGTCCCAAATTTGTTGCGGGCAAAGCACTGGTATTCTCCCTCATATTCTTCAGGTCGTCCACCACTCCGAAAGTCAATCACCAGTGTCCCTGACCGCCGAAACATTGACACCCGGGGATCCTTGGCCACGTTGAAGAATCGGCTATTTCTTGTCCACTGGAAACTGGGCGGGGGGTGGAAGCAAGAGAGAGACAGTGGCAGAAGAACAGGGAGGGAACCAAGGCTCCAGACTGAGAACACTGAGCATCCTTTCATCAGCTTTGGTATTCCTATTCTAATGTCAGTCCTTTGAACCCCAAAGCTACTCAATTTGACTACTCTTTTTCTCTAGAGTAAGGAACTGTCATGTTAACCATGAACTTGGATGGGGAAAAAACATTTACATCTTTATTTTCACTAACCTTTAACAAAAATTAATTATTAATAGGGCAACACTTAATTATAAATGATTAATTATTCATATTACACATTCATATTGTCCATCATCCATATGAATTAAGAATAGATAAACTACTGTTCTGAGAAGGGGTCCATAGATTTTGCCACATTATCAAAGGGGTCTATGTCACCAAAAAGGTTAAGAATCCCTGCTTTAGAGAGGCAATGCGACATATGGCCATTGGCCTTGAATTAGGGCCATCAAAAGGCACAAAAATGCCAGAAGCAAGGTCGCCTTTGCCAGTATTACTGCTGGAGCCCTTCCCCCTCAGAAGAATTCATTCCTCTTTACTCCAGGTTACTGGAGAAACAGTACTTGAATCTTCCAAACATTCTGCAAGCCCTATGTTTGACCTGTAGAATGGCCTTCTGATACTGAATGAACCTCCAAAAAATCACAGGCTGTCAGAATTGGAAGGGGCCTTGGAGACCACCTGTTTTAAGTCAAAGAAGAGGCCAAGAGAAACTAAATAATTTTTCTGAGGTCACACAGCTAGACAAGGTCAAAACTAGAACTCAGGGCTTCGCCTCCTCCTCTTCCTCATTGCTATGATTGTAAGCTCCTTAAGGTACATAGTAGGCACTTAATAAATGTTTATTTATTGGTTGATTCTAGTTGCCAAAAATATGTTGGACAAGACAGGGTAGAATTCACCAACGGAGACTTCTCTCTAGATCAACATCAATCTAGTCTGGGTACTTTTTACATTCCATCATATTTGATATTTTCTTCTCTTTCCTTGACTCCAGATATACCACAGTCCCCTAGATTTAGAGTCAAAAGGCTTGTGTTCAAATCCTGCTGCTTACTATCCTAAATTTATCCTTGTATATATTTTATTTATACATGAGCTGTTGGCAAGTTGTTTCTCCCATTAGACTGGGAGCTCCTTGATCTTGGGCATAAACTCTCTGAACTTCAGTTTCCTCATCTGTAAAATGAGAGGCTTGAACTAGGTAACTTTTTTTCCTTTTTGGAGTGGGGAAGGCAGGGCGATTGTGGTTAAGTGACTTGCCTAAGGTCACACGGCTGGTAAGTGTTAAGAGTCTGAGGTCATATTTGAACTTGGATCTTCCTTACTCCAGGGCCGTGCTCTACTCACTGTACCACCTAGCCGCCCCTAGACTAGGTAACTTCTAAGGCTCCTTCTATTCCTTCATCTATGCTCCTATGATCTCTTACCTCTCAATATTTCCTACTTATGCAATGATAAATGAAGCGAGAGAAAATCATGAGACCCATGCTGACTAGGTCCACTACAAATTTATATGACAATCTCAATTTGGCCCACAAAGCAGCATAGCAATCCTTTCACAGCTCCCTAACCACTCACTACAGCAGGTTTTCTAAGCCTTTTGCCCTTCCTTGAGCCCTTCCCATGACTACCACCCACCCACATAACCCCTGGTCTCAGCTGAGAATCTTGTCTCATATTTCACTGAAAAAAATTGAGGCCCTTTGCTGAGAGCTCTCTCTTCTCCCCAGCTCCTCATCTCACAACAGAGGCCTTTTGCTCACATGAAGAGTTGGCCCTTCTCCTTACCAAGGCCAGCCCCTATCCACTCACAAGCGATCCTATTCCTTTCTGTCTTCTCCAGCAGACTATCCTTTCTATCATCCCCACTCTTACCAATCATCAATCTCTCCCTGTCTACTGGCTGCTTCCCTTCTGCCTACAAACATGCCCATGTCTCCCCACCCTCAAAAAACCCTCCTTGGACACGTCTATCCATGTTAGCTATCGCCCTATCTCTCCTTTCCCTTTCATGGCTAAACTCCTTGAGAAAGCCTTCTACAAATGCTGCTTCCACCTCCTTCCCTCTCTTTCTCTTCTTTCTGGCTTTCAACTTCAATTCAAATAGCTGTCACCAAATTTCCCTATGTTCTCCTAACTGCCAAATCTAATAGCCTTTTCTCAGTCTTCATCATGCTTGACCTTTCTCCACCATTGGTCACTCTCTTCTTGTTTGACTTTTAAATTCTTTCACTACCTGGCCCCTTCCTACCTTTTCAGTCTTCTTACACCTTATCCTCCTCCACATACTCTGATTCAGGGACACTGACCTTGCTGTTCCCCAAATATGATACTCCATAATCTCCTGACTAGAGGCATTTCCCCTGGCTGTCCCCTATGCCTGAGATTCTCTCCCCCCCTCATCTCTGTCTCCTGGCTTCCTTCAAGTGCCAGCTTAAAACCTGTCTTCTTGGGGTGGCTAGATGGTGCAGTGAATAGAGCTGAAGTCAGGAGGACCTGAGTTCAAATCCAGCCTCAGACACTTAACACTTACTAGCCGTGTGACCTTGGGCAAGTCATTTAACTCCAATTGCCCCTCCAAAAAGCACTTGCCAATTAAATGAAAACTACTGATGGGAGGCAAGAAGAATATCTCTAATAATGATAATATAGTCAATATTTATATAGGGTTTCAAGGCTTACAAAGCTTTCCAGGTTTCATGTGATCCTCACAACTCCCCCCTGAGGCAGGCCATTTTTTTTTAAGATGAGGAAAGCCAGAGACATGGTGGGCCTCATCCAAGGTCATCCAGCTAGGGAGGGGCAGGGCCAGAATTCAAATCCAGGTTCTCTGGATGCCAAATACACAACAGAACAAACACAGAACAGAAAGAAGTGTGTTCTGCAGGTTGGGAAGCCTGTGTTCTAAGATGAATGCTGCTATCTCTGTGACCACAGGAACATGATTTAACCTCTTTCAGATCGGATTCCATCATCAATAAAATGAAAGAGCTGGATTAAATAAATGATCTCTAGAGGCAGCTAGGTGGTGCAGTGTATAGAGCACTGGCCCTGGAGTCATGAGGACCTGAGTTCAAATCTGGCCTCAGACACTTAACACTTACTAGCCACATGACCTTGGGCAAGTCACTTAACCCCAAATGCCCTGCCTTCCCCCCTCCAAAAAGGCAAAAAAAGAAAAAATGATATCTAAGTCCCCTTCTAGGGCTAGCATTCTCTATTTCCCCATCCCAAACAACAGAGGTCATTCAGATCATCCCCCTCTCAAGGTCCTTCTGCCCACTCCCCCCACACCCTCTGCCCCTCATATCTGACCTGCCAATAAAATTACCTGGGGGTAGGGTTCCCTTTAGCTTCACACTCAATGATGATGTTATCCCGAGGGTCCACGATGTAATTTTTCACTGACTGCTTGGTGATGGTTGGGGGCTGAGATACTGCAACAGTACACATAGGAGAAAGAATGGGCTAAGATGGTGGGATCTCCAACTACCTGTCTGGGGGGGCAGCTGAAATAGGGGGGATGTGGGGGCTTTAGGAACTGAGAGAGGAACTGGCACATGTGTGCATGCGTGTGTGTGTGTGTGTGTGTGTGTGTGTGTGTGTGTTTGGGCTGTCTGATGATATGCTCCAGAGTCTTAGCTTCACAGATGGGAACTTGAGGAAGGACCTAGCAGAATCCCCCCTAAGAAGGAGCAAGGCCTCCCAGATCTTTGCCAACTGAACAGGCAACACTGCCACTGAACCTTCCGTTCACAGAGTGGGTAGAAGCCAGTCCTGGATCATTAGAATTCATCATGAATTTGGAGTTGGAAGTGACATGGAGGTCATCGAGTCCAACACCCTTAACTTACTGATGAAGGACTAGTCCAACACCCTTAACTTACTGATGAAGGACTGTGTTTTACCCAAAGCCATGCTGGTATTAAGTGACAGGGGCAGGACTTGAACCCAGCTCCTCTGACGCCAGAGCTAAGATGCTGGACCATGCTGTGTCTCTCAGATAGTTACCAAGTGGTAACTGCTTGTCCCAGAGAACTTCCTGGGGGATCCCCGCTGTTTCTGTGAAGCTATGGGCTGCTGGGTGCTACAGCTCCCACATACTGCACCCCCCATCCAGAGACACCAACTTGGGCCTTCACTCACATCCCAGCTTTTTGTGCTTTTCTTGTATTCTCTCCTTCCTTACAACAGGGTGGTTGCATCATATTCTTCCTTTTCCCTTCTATCACAGGAAGAAACTGGGCCACTTGTGTCTGTCTGAAGCATCATTGCTTTCCCCTGAAGTGACATCTATATTTCCCCACTACTGCCACCACAACCCCTGTAGGGATCTTGCCCAAGAGACCCTAACCCAGGGGAGGCACACCCGCCCAACCCTGAAAGTAGACATAACTCATGGGAGCTTCTAGCATATAGTATTTTGGGGGGACAGGATGCTCAGCGGGTTCCAGAGGCCACTTGCCCAAGAAGGTGGGCCCTCCTTCCTCCCACCCCCAGCAGGCACCAAGCATTGACCAGGCCCAGAAGACCAAGGGTGGGACTTACGCTCGTTTTGAATGTTTGCTGTTAGTTCCGATGGGTTAGCATTGTAGGGGGGAGGGGAGAAAAGAAGAACAATGGTTATCATAATGTCTCACATTTCTACTCAACCCCCAGCATGCAGGGACAGGGGTGGGGATAGAAGGACAGGAAAGGGCTGTCCCTTTTCCCATCACAAGACTCCGTCAGGGAACCAGGGAGATTACATAGGGAAGAGAGGCTTGATATACTGTGCTACATTTTAGGCAATTGCCCACATCACTTAATTGGGGGTAGGGAGAGCTGTAGAAAGTTCTTCGGTGTTGGAAGTCCCACAAAGTAGGGAGAGGAGATATTTTCAATGAAGCTTGGATGCTAAAAAGAACAAAATCCCTTACACAGCTGGAACCTAAAATAGATAACTAAACGCCAAAGATTTTATTAGTTGACCAGAGAATGGATGACCTCATGATATGAGAGAGGGCAGAAGCTAAGCAGTGTCATAGAAAGGTGGGTGGTACCAGGTTGAAGGTGAGACACCATGAAAAGACTCTCAGTGGTCCACCTGCTCTCCCACATCTTCTCTTTCCTCTCTGCCACTCCCAGAACTCTCTTTCCTCCTCCCACCAGCCTTCATAAACAACCTCTAAAGACCACCCCAACTTTGTTAGTGTAATGAAATTCTGTTAGAACGTATACATTTATAGATACTTTATTTCTGGTTGGAAGGACCAAGAAATGAAACAAAATTAATCCCCAGCTTCTTTGTAGGGTTCTGATGTTACATGAAATAAGGGAGGGGTCCCAGTTCCTGAATCCTTTTGGGCATATTTTGAATAAGCACACTGATGTGGAATTTCATTTTGCTTGATTGTCTGGGATGTTGGAAGTAGTCAGCCACTGGGGGTGATACACTTATATTTATCCCTTCTGCTCTCCCTACAGGTGAATGTAGTATAACATTCTTATTTATTTTTGACACATTTTTAAAAGTTGTGATAGTATGCTACGATTTTAATTTTTTTAAGAGGGCTTATGGTGGGAGCTAGAAATCTGTTGGAGTGTAGGGGACAGCTGTCATGATATTTCTGCTGTCTGGCTGGGTTCTGGCTTGATTTGAAGGAAAATTATCGGAACTCAGAAAATGTGGGATGGAGGAGTCAGGACAGAAAAAAAGATAGAAAGAGAAGCAGGAAGAAAGAAGAGACACCCAGGATAATTAACATTAGGCCAAACCAGAAGTGACAAAAGAAAGAACTTTCTAAAAATGAGAATCATTTGAAAATGGAATGGCTTCTGGAAGTATTCACACTACTAGCTACAAGCTAGTTATGCAGGATTTTCATAGAATCAAAGAATGTGAGAGATGGAAGGGACCACCCACGAGGAAGAGGTGCCCCTCAACCCACGTCACTCTTTGGACTCCATCAGAGTTCTTCCCCCCAGGTGGTTGAGGAGGTCCCCACATGGGGTGGGACGAATAGCCAAATGACCTCTAAATCTACTCTAAGATTTTATGAACTTGTAAGGAGAGAGAAGATGGAAGGGAAGGGTAGTGAGAGATGGTGGAGGGTTTGTTATATCATATGCTGCTAGAAAATTTAAAGGTAAGAAGTATGGCCACATCAGAAGATTTTTTAAAACATGAATTTTCCCATAAAATAGGTCAGAGAGGGTGAACTTGAAGGGTTACAGAAGAGTGATTTTGCCGATTTTTACATTTTGCCGAGGGCTGGTCCTGGAGGGAGAGGGGCAGAGCTAAAATAAAGACTCCAGGAAGAGAGCAAGACTCCACTATTATTGAAGGAACGGTCCAAAGAGGTCCTTTCAGGGGGAATCCACAAAGCCTTAGGACTTTAAGCTAGAGTAAAAACCAGAGGAATTATGGGAAAGGTCAAAAGCCAAACACAACTAGGTATAAGAGAGGAAGATGGGAAAAAGAATAAGCGCTGAGATAGAAACTCAGGCCTCCTGCTGATTAGCCAGGCCACTAACTTCCCCCTTCGTTACCTGATTTACTCTTAAAGGGACAGGATCCTTTCTGGCTCTTAACATTTTTGTGATTATTTCAGAGTGGGAAATAGCTCAGCTTCCAGACAGAAATCTAAGAAAGAGGGGTCAGGTACATTATAACAGTCCTGTGAGATAAGTGCTAATATTATTCCTATTTTACAGATGGGGAAAATGAGGCTGGAATGGTTAAGTTACTTGCCCATGGTCACCTAGCTGGTAAATCTGTGGCACTCATGAATTGTATCACCAAGCTGCCTTATCTGTTAAAATGGGAGAAGTGAACTTAAATCATAGGATTTTAGAGTCAGAAAGACTTTAGAGTGTTGGACCTGAGCTCAAATCTTGCTGCAGAGACTTACCAGCTGTGCGGCCATGGGCAACTAATTGAACCATTCTCAACCTCAGTTTCCCCATCTGTAAAATGGGGGTGATAATAGCACTTACCTCATAGGGTTGTTATAAAGTACCTAAAGTCATGTGACTAACAACTAATAACATGATCGAGACAGGACTCACTCAAGCTTAGGTCTCCAAATTAATTTTCTTTCCACTATCTGTACTTACCCCCGCCTAGGATTCTGGCCTCTAGACAGCACAACCCTTCCTTTGCTAAAGGCTTCACAAGGAGGAGCAGTTTCAAGATCTGGGATTCCTGTGTTGTCCCCTTTCTTCTACAATTTCTTTAAAAAGGGGTGGCTAGGTGGGGCAGTGAATAGAGCACTGCTCCTGAAGTCAGGAGGACCTGAGTTCAGGTCTGGTCTCAGACATTTAACACAAAACTAGCCATGTGACCTTGGGCAAGTCACTTAATGCTAATTGCCTTGCCTTTCCCCCTGCAAAAAAACAAACCAAAAAACAAAACAAAAAAAGGAGGAGCTACTAAGTGCCAAGCTTTTATTTTATATATTCATAAGAGGCCAGAGTTGGAAGGGGCCTTAGAAATCATTTAATTCAACCTAGTTTTCTTATAACTGAAGAAGCCAAGGCCTGGAGACTTAAATGGGCTTCTCCAAGGTCACAGAGCTAATTAAAGCACAATTGGCCAGTGATCTTTTCATTCCATCCTGCTGCCTCTTCTGAGGCCAATCAAATCTTTCTCTTCCCCTGTGATATGCAGGGGACCTGAGGAAGGGGGGTGGATGGGAGGCCTGGAAGCACTATTATTACTATTCTGGTTATAGTAACTACAAAATCATCCATAGGGAAGCAGAGAATACGAAGACATCCAGAACTAGGGGTATGAACAGTTGTCTGGGGGCTTATTAAGAAGCTCCTTGCTCTACAGGGGAATGACATCTGGACTCACTGAAGTGTAATCAAGGAATTTATTAGTAGGGTTGAATGGATCCCAAAGAAAAGCCTGCACTTAATCTACTATGGAAAAGGTCTGCTGAACCAGAGGATGAGGATTGTAAATAAATTCACACATTCTGGACAGCCAAGATCCTTCCTATGTGTCACTTGGAGACGCTAGGACCATACCACCTGCCCCTCTCTCCTGCCATTGGACTTCCTTTATGGCCATGTCAAGAGGAGAATGCATTTGCCCTTGGAGTTCCCAAAGACGAAGAACAGTCCACCAACTGGGCTCTGTTGGGGGTGGGGGAGGAACAGATGTAAGGGAGGCTTGTGTCTGATTTCTTTTATTCAAGTGCCCCCTTTCTTTTCCTGAGTTAGGAGTCAGCTCTGATGTGGATAGTGTCTCTGACTGCTGCCTGGTGGGAGCCTCTTTCCAAAGATCAGGCTGGGGGTTAGGGCACAGAGTGAGTCTCCTGCCTGGAACTCCTTCTCTGTGGGTACCTAGGAGAAGAATGCTGAGTCTCTGGAGGGAGTGGGGGGGAGGAAACAGGGAAAGATTCCAGTGGACTCGCTTCTTGGCAAACCCACACTGGCTGGTGAGGCCATTCTTTGCTTTCTGCAAAGGTCACACTGTTCTGCTTCAGGTTGGTGAGGGAGTAAAGAGAGTAAGGGCTGTGGGGCTGACTCAGTGGTGCAATGCCGCAGCAGTAGCAGGAGACTGCACATGTCAATGGGGGATTTGTGTGGTGGACAGTAGGCCTGTCTTGTGGAAAACACTGGGTCCTTGGGCCAGACAAGGAGCAAAAGCAATTCCACCATCAAGGCACAGGAAAAATACTCCCTGCCAATCAAGTAAGTGGAACTGCTGGGGGCAGCCTCTTGGGTTCCTTGGGGCCAAGTCACTCCAGGGCTCCTGCAGGCCAGCAGAGATCAAAAGTTAAGATTGATATTGGATCCCAAGCACATTCTCTTATGTCTCAGGCACATGGGGAGTCTGATGGATGGACTCAGCTAACTATGGGATGACATCTGTTGTGCCAGGTCCAGGAGGATGAGAAGAAGGAAGGGGGTCCCTTCCCAGAATGACTTTGGGTCTTATCTAAGGGGATCATATTTCTGTTGCCTTGCATGGAGGTTTTGCAGCTGCCAATTTTCTTTGTGTGGAGGTATCTCTATGACTGATGGGCCAGGGTCTTTCTGTAGGACTGCTAGTGATGTACACTGAGCATTTGAGACTGACTATATTTAGTGCCTGTGGTTTGCCTTGGTTCTGTACAGTGGGGCACAGACTCAGCTAGGTCAGTCTCCAGAGCAGACAGTAAGAGGCCTCACTTTTTCAAGGGTTCCACCAGATACCAAGAGAAATGAAGTAAAACCAATAGGAGGCAGGTCAGTCTAAGGAGATGGACAGCACTGGACGGAGAGCCATGAAACCATGCTGCCTATCCTGACCCTTCACTCATTTGTTATATGGCCCATTTATTTTCT
This sequence comes from Gymnobelideus leadbeateri, assembly GCA_011680675.1. Taxonomy (NCBI): domain Eukaryota; kingdom Metazoa; phylum Chordata; class Mammalia; order Diprotodontia; family Petauridae; genus Gymnobelideus; species Gymnobelideus leadbeateri. The sequence goes on along the minus strand of WOXC01003542.1, from coordinate 62,543 downwards.
CTGGGCCTTAGTTTTCTTTATGTAAAATGGTGAGGGGTGGGGTAGAGAGAGGAATCTATCATCCCTGCCTTCTTACCCAAGCCTTCTTATTATATTTTAGACAAAGTGAAATAAAATAGAATGAGAGTATATCAGATGTAAGGAAATTCTAGTTCTAACCATGACTCTGCCATTAATTTATTTGACCTTGGACAAGTCATTCAAAACCTTTTGGGGCCTCAGTTTATGGCATGGATGCCTTCTCAGAATAATGTTTTTAAACACACAAAATAAAATACATAGGATTACAAGGAAATCAAATTTAGTAAAAAATCAAGACATCCTTTTTTTCTCCATCCAGATTCTTGGAGCATCTGGAATCTTCACCCCTTACATTAAGAATGCCATGCCTAAATGACCTTGAAAGTGCCTTCAGCCTTATGATTCTGGTCTAATGGAGATCACCAAGGAGGAGTCTGGAGTTCTTTGTCATGAAGGTGCTACTATGGAGATTGCCCGTGGTGGCATTGACTGCCCACATGGCTCTGTGCCTTTTCAGAGATCCAGCTGTTTTAGCAGATTCTGGAGCAATTTATTTATAGTTTCTACCTTGTGGGAAGTTCTGTGCCCACAGGCCCTTGGGAAGAAAGTGGCAGGTGGGGATGGGAGTGGAAGAGGGGGAGGGGAACATGCAGAAGAGAAATGAGCCTTCACTACTTTCTTGATAACCTAATTTCCTTTGCCCCTCAGGGACGTGGCCTCATCGAGTGCCTTATTAAACTGTCTGCCTAGGTCTGTTAATGAGAAACTCTCCTTGAGCCAGTAGCATTCACACTTTATAGGAAGAGCCCCTCAATAAAACCTCCAGGCTGGGGAAGCAGGGACCTCGTCCACCCAGAAGGGAGCACTGGGATTTAATGGATAGAGAGCTGACAACAGAATCCTGGGTTCAAATCCACACTTATTAGTTGTGTGATCACAGGCAAATCACTTAACCTCACTTAACCTTTCTGAGTCTTAGTTTCCCACTCTATACAATAGGTATCTAATTTGTAGTACTTATATTTCAGGGTTCTTGTGAGGATTAATTAATGGACTATGTAGAGCATTGTACAAATGGCAGCTATTATTATTTTAAGAATAGTGGCAGAAAGAGTCAGCCTCTGAATCAAGAAGACCTGAGTTCAAGTCCTGCCCTTGAAATATACTGGTTATGTGACCCTTATTAAGTCAATCAACCTATAGCCAACCCTTGGAGGTAGCTGTAATACAGCTGTCTATGAAGTTTTCCACTAGAGATTCCCTAATAATGATAAAGATAATAGCTAGCATTTATTTATATAGCACTTTAAGGATTCCTATATGATCTCCTTTGATCTCAACACAGCTCTGTGAGGTAGAGGAAATTATTACCCCCATTTTTACAGTTGAGGAAACTGAAGCTGAAATAGGTTAAGTGACTGACCCAAGGACACACTGCTTATAAGTGTCTGAGGCAGGACTTGCAATACTTCCAAGTCCTGACTCTACCTACTGTACCCTAGCTGCCTAACCTTTAACCAGTAAAGTCATTAGTCTGGACAAGAAAAACAATTCTAGACTCTAGGCCTGTCCTAGAACCACAGACAGTCTTTCACCAAGCAGAGTCCACTCTTTGAGTGGGGTCTCTGAGGCTGAGAATTTGAAGAAATGATTCTTATCCTGTTCATGGCTAATGAGTTACTAATATGGCTGCCCACTGGTACATGAGGATGTTGATTCTGGAAATTGGTGGGCAGGGTTAGAATGGGGGAGGGAAATGATGATGATGATGATGATAGCTTCAACTGAATTGAGGAAAAGTCAGGGAGGGGCCAAGAATAAGGGCTTCTGCTGAGACAACGTGGTGGCTAATCATGCAGAAAAGAAAGGCCCAGAGGGACTGCTAGATGGCTAGACAGCCCAGGAAATTGCACGGGCCATTTATGCCTAGATTAAAGATTTCTTAGAAATGTGCTGCTCAGGCTCTTCAATTAATTTCATTTTTGCCTTTGCATCTTCAGTGCCTTGGTTCACATAGTAGGTGCCTAATAAATGCTTGTTGACTGACTAATGAACAAAACAGAACCCATTTAAAGCACATAAAATTTTATTTCTTTCCCTTCAATGTTGGTACATTCCTTTTGAAAAGCTCAAATTCTGATTCCAGTGTACTTAGGGGAAAGAGAAGGGGCATCTATCCCAAGGCTAGGCAGCAGCAAATCCCAAAGGGGGCACACCTTCCCCCTCCTCCCACCCCTACCTTAACTCTTGTGTAACACAGAGTATCATCTAGTAAACAGCAGAAAAGGAAGAAAAAGTTAGGAGAGCCAGGACCAAGGAAGAGCTTTGACAGTTGGTTTACTTCCTGACCTAGGAGTAAGTCTTTTTCTCTGCCTGATGTCCTTTCTATACAGGCAGCTACAGGGGAAAGGTTGTCATTTTAGGCATTGTCTTACCATCTTCTGACGAGTGTAGACCTTTGGGTAAAGGGGCTGAGAATCCTGTCATTGAACAGCTACAATGGACCTTGATAGAGGTTTCATCACGATCCGATCCTCCTCCCCTACCCCTGGCATGCACCCCCCCCAAAAAAAACCCAAACTCACTCTCTCTCTCTGTCTCTCCCCCTGTTTCACTCTCTCTCTCCCCTTCTCTCTCTCTCTCTCTCTCTCTCTCTCTCTCTCTCTCTCTCTCTCTCTCTCTCTCTCGTAAGTAATATCTGGTATCTGACAATGGAAGACATTCAACAGCCAGGGTCAGTCTGGGTATATGGTACAAAATACTTAGTCCTACTTATTGCAGGGCTAGGGGCTAGACTTTTCACACTAGCCACCAGGTTCCAATATGGGTAGCATTTCTATTGTGCTACAGTCTGAACTACCAATCTTAGGCAACTGTTGGGAAGAGGATGAGTAACTGCCAAATAAACCCATTGATGCTAAACACTGTTTTGATTACACTGCGAGGAAAATGCTGCCGCCCTCCAGTAAAGTGTGGTTCACTTTTATGGTTATCACAGAGCTGATCAAAAAGAAGCTCATTCTTGTGCCCCCCAGTATCAGCACTATAACTTGTCTCCATTCTAATGCCCCATCTGGCGGCAGGTGTTTGCCAAAACAAACCCCTTCCCAGTCCTTTCTGCCCTCCTCCTCTAGCTCCCTACAGATGCCTGGTCCGGAGGCCGCCCAGATCCTTCAGTTTGGGGTTGACTGATCTCAGTAACAGGGGAGGCACCCTCTGTCCCCAGAGCCCCAGTGAGATGATGTTCGGGAGATAGCTGAATGGACTGCATCAACTGAAAATTCTGCTTTTATAGGTTAGCCAAGAATACCTGTAAGAGTGCGGTGGGCAGGGGGTGCCATAAATGAGGACCTGTCTCAAGCCTCTAGGCACTTTCTCCTGGGCTTGTTCAACTCACTGTCTTCCTTCAGGGCCAGTGATCAATGTGCTTATACATGGCATGCCACGTTTTTGTAGCTTCTGTTATGTTATAATTTTTCTGACAAGCTAACTCATAACTGGTCTAAGGGAGGACCAAGTCCACATCCTGACTATCCCTGTAACTACTATGCCCCAGTCCAGTTCATTTCCTCTCCAAATCCTCCCTCCTTCCCCTTTATTTCACGCCCTCCATGTTCTTCTTTCCTCCAAAAGCATCTGGAGAAGAGAATAGGAAAGATTGGGACTCACGATCCAGAGGCACCTCGATGGCCCCAACGAGGCTGAAGAGCCAGAGGATGAAGGTCGCATGGATCCAGAGAAGTGGCCACACAGCCATCCTGGGTGCTGGGCCCCTATCCCAGCTCCCCTTTCCTCCAGGCCTCGCCGTTTCCTCTTGTTGCTTGAGCTTGACTGCCTGGAGGGAGCTCAGCTGTAGAAGGAAACAGCCATAAGTGACCATGAGTCATTCCTCCAGCTCTCCCCCTTCCCTCCCCCCAGATCGGGGAGGGGCACCAAGAACCCTCCCCCCCCCCATCTTCTTGGGCTGGTACCAGGAAGCAGAGCATCCTCATGCTGAATGGCCATGAAAACAAGCACTGGCCCAGAGAAGACATCAGGCATCCAGCCTGCTGAGACAGCACTATCTGTTGCTTCCCCTTCTCTTACTGCTGGTTTTCTTGGAGCTCTGTGCCCTAGGCAGGAGAACAGGGGCCCTTAAGGGTGTTTAAGCTAAGAGGTGAAAGGGAGAAGAGATGAGGAAGCAGAATAAGGAAAAGGAACTCAAAATGTCAGCTGGCTCCGGCTGGTGCAAACTTGAATATGAAATGAAGTGGTTTTTTGTTTTTTCCCAATGAGCAGAGTATTTTGCAAATACTTTGACCAGCTGTGGTAGATATTCCTTGCAGCTCCCTTTAGGAAGTCTGATAGCTCTGTTTTGACTCAGGGAGCTAGCATGAGTGAAGCAATTTGCCTTGGTGGCTGGATCTAGGCAAGCCTCCCAAACAGTTCAATATTTCAGTTCCTAGACCCTAGAGGCCATCCTTGGGCTAGGTGCAGCTAGGTCTGGGGCACAGGGCAGCCCCTGGGATGGGTGTACCAGGGAATCCCTTGCCCCTTAACACTCTGAACCCATCTACCTTGCTGCTCCACTACAGTGGGACAAGAGGAGGCAACTCCCCAGGCATCCATCTCGAAAATGGAAATAATTCTACTCCTGCTCCACTTGGCAGCTATCCATTGCTGAAACCTAGATTGCCCTTACCTTTATACCCACCACTTCCCCCCTGACTTCCCCCAAGGAGTTAATGGTACAGGAAAGGCAAAAGAGATGGAAGGAGGGCATCCAAAGCCTGGCTTGGTTCCTGGGCCTCACCTGGTGACAGGGAGGTAGGAAGGAAACCCTAGACTTGGAATCAGAGCCCGAGTTAGAATCATGGTTCGGCCAATTCACACTACACAAGTGCCTTTGGACAGCTCCGACTCTCTGGGCATCAGTTTTCTCCTCTGTAAGATGAAGAGGGGGCCAGTAAGGTCTCTTCCAGCTCTAAATCTGTGATTCCATGTCCACAGACTGCCTATGTGGGGGGAAGAGAAGTCCTACTTCTGATTCAATCTGGCCAAATGACCCCCAATGCCTCCCAATGTAGAGCAGGTGCCAATCTTCATCATTAGAGGGCAACACCCAAGAATCATAGGGGTGGTCTCCCTGCCTCCCCCAAAAGTCCCTTCTAGGAAATCTAGATTCTGATCTTCTGGATTAGGATGGAGAGAGGGGAGAAGAATCTCAGGCATCTTCTACTCTAACACTCCTCATTTTATAGATGTGGCAACTGAGACCCAGGGAAGCACTTGAGATCAAACAGCCAGTCAGAGGCAGGATCTGAAGCCAAGTCCTCTCCCTTAAGAGTCAGCACACTTTTGACAGCGTCAAGCTGCTTCCTTCCAAAGAGGCTGATGGTTAGTATAATGGGATCACCAAACGTCATCACCTCTGTCATCATCTAGTGAACACCTCTCACTTTACAGATGAGAACTTAGGCCTGGGAGCTTACGTGATCTGCTCTTACAGAGACAGCAAGACAGAAGGGGAAGGAAGGAGCATTTATACACCACCTACTGTGTGCCAAGCACTGTGCTAAGCATATGTTAATAAATATTATCTTATTTGATCCTCACAACGATCCTGAGAGGCAGGTGCTATTATTATCCTCATTTTACACATGAGGAAACTGAGGTAAACAGCGGTTAAGTGACTTTTCCAAGGTCACACAGTTAATAAGTGTCTGAGGTCACATTTGAACTCAGGTTTTCCTGACTACAGGTCCAGCTTCCTACTCACTGAGCTCCTGCTACAGGAGATCAGGAGAGCTTACTTATTCAAATTTGACCTGACAGACTGGTACTCACTTCTCCTTCCTAAGTTCTATATAAATGTCTATTGTTGTTGTAAATCTGGCAAAAGCAACAGCTCAAGCACCCTAGGGATGACCCTTGTATAGAGCTTTTTTTTTTTAAACTCTGTACTACTCTGGATGACCATCAGGGAGCACAGGAATTTAGGAGTCATCAGCCTGGCCAACTCAATCCAGATGGTTCCCCAAAGGTGAGGAGAAGGTGCCAAATTTTGAGTCACAGGCTGGTAGGAGCCTTAGAGGTCACCTCTGATTGGAGGGCAGCAGGCAGAGAGCTTTTCCTAGACCCTTCATTTATGACAAGCACCCAGGCCAATCAACTCTTCATTTCCTAGGAGCTGCACTCCTCAGGACTCCATCATTCCCTTCCCCCAGGTACCTCCTCCCCCCCTCTACTTTTCAGCTTCCTTCTGTGTTGTCTCTATTCCAAGAGGGCAGGGACTTTTCTTTTGCCTTTCTTTACACCCCCAAGACAGTGCATGGTACACAGTAGGCCCTTAATAAATGTTTATTCACTGACTGACCTAGTCTGGGTCCACCATTTTACAAATGAGAGACTTATTCAGGATCATACAGGTGGTGGTCACCAGGCAGATAGTTGGGAAATGTGAGTGACAAATCACCAAATCAGGAAATTTTGGTCTGAAGGTCTTTTGTCCAGTCCTCCTGACTGTCAGGCTGGGGAAATCTTCAGGCCACCTCAGAAAAAGTGGTCTTCTAATAATACACTTCTCCGGGAGAAAAGTCAACATTTGTCTGTATTCTGAATTAACATCCTTCTGGACCTACCTATACAGCTGTATCCTGTGTCCCAGGTTAGATGGAGAAGAGCCTTTGGAAAAGACTTAGAGGGAGCATTCCTAAGTAAGGGAAAAAAGCGGGGAGGAAGATGAACCTCAAGTTTGAACTTTGGGGAGGGGGGAAGAAAACTAAAGTTTAGATCTTGGCTTTGTCATTATATGAAGGCACTGCTACAGAGTGGGGGAGGTGTGTCTTATTTGGGGGGGCCCTTGGCAGAAACCAGAATCCTGGAATGGTTTACAAAGAAGAAACATGTGAGCAAGAGCCAAAGTGAAGCCCAATTGTTTCTGATCTTTTTGCACTCATGGGAGGCTGGAGAGGGTAAGCAGGGAAGCTTCCCGTTAACTTTCCTGACACTGAGATCATCTCTAGCTGTTCAGCTCTCTCAAGAATATTCTCTCTTCTACTCTACCCTAGAGCTGGATAAGACCTTAAAAGTCATTTAGTCCAATCTTTTTTTATAGAAGAGGAAACTGAGTCCTGGAGAGGCAAAGGGACTGAAGTCTCTGGCAGAGCTGAGACTATAACACAGGCCTCATGATGCCCACCTGACTACTTATTGATTGATGGATTACAGGCCTCTGCCTGGACCTCCTGGAACCCTGTTATGCTTCATGCTCTCCTACAGGGTTGGAAGATTTAAGAACAAGCCAAAGGAGCAACCAGGATGCAGCAACTACCAAGTCCATGAGAATGATAGTTTGGAAATAACCATGGCACTCAAAAGGGCCCAGGGTATCTCCACATAGGCAGCCCTGCTACCTAAGTAAAGAGGAGAAGCAAATCTACCTGGAGGTAAATAATGAAATCCCAAAATGGCAGCAGAGGTTAGATGAGGAGACTATGGGGGAGCATGTCCCCAAGGAACGGACCTTTGCCATCATCCAGGCCACCCCTCTTACTTTCTGGATGAGGAAATAGGGCCATAGAGCTTAGGTGACCTTCCTGAACTCACAGAGACAGCAAAATATAAAGGGAAGGGAATAAGCATTTATGTAATACCAACTATGTACCAAGTACTATGCTAACAGCTTTTTGTTTGTTTTGTTTTTGCTTTTTGGAGGGCAGTTGGGGTTAAGTGACTTGCCCAAGGTCACATGGCTAGTAAGTGTTAAGTGTCTGAGGCTGGATTTGAACTCAGGTCCTCCTGACTCCAGGGCCAGTGATCTATTCACTGTGACACCTAGCCGTCCAATGCTAACAGCTTTTTACAAATATTATTTCTTGATCATCACCACAGCACTACAAAGAAGATGTTACTATTATCCTAATTTTTTCGTGGATTGCCACTGATTCTTGTTTATCCCAGTATGGATTATCTCTTCTTAGACTGGTTGCTACAAATGTTCGATGCCATAATATTTTTCTTTAGCATCCCAGCATATCTTGGCCCTTTGCCTTGGCTTCTGGGAATGAAGACTCATTGTGGTATTAGCTTAGGCCAAATAGTTCCTAGCTGACACTGTCCTAGATTGATTTGGCTACAGCTTCCATCTGGATGGTGGAAATCAGGGAAAGGAAGTGGATTCTTGGGAAGTGACTTGGAGTTCTGGTAGAGCATTCTTGGGCAAGGAGGACTATGCATGAGGAGTGAGTCAAGGGTTGGGGCTGGGGTAGGAAGTGTATTCTGGATTCCAATTGGCTCTACACTTACTATGCTACAGTGTTAAGGGACAGCTGTGAGGCGTAAAGGGAGAAGAACTATGTTTTATTTAGGGGTCCTTGATGGAAACCAGAACCCCGGACTGTTTATGAAAGAGAAACATCTGGATAAGAGTAAGAGCTAAGCCTCATTACTCATGAAGTTTTCAACTCATAGTGTTTTTAAATGTTGGCACTGTAGGGAGAAGTGAGTAGGGTCATTAATAACTTACTAGAACACAAGGATGTCCAAGGGTTCAACAGCCTCCTATCTCATCCCCATTCTTCCACAGAGCACAAAATCTGCCATTCAGAAGGGGCCTTTAGAGAGCTAACCCAACTTCCTCACCCACAGCTCTCCTCTCATCTTACACAGGAGGAAGCCTAATCCCAGAGAAGTTACATGACTTGTCCAAGGTCAAACAGTTCCTCGGTAGCAGAGCTGGGACCAAACCTGAGGCATTCCAATTTATTGCTTTAAAAAAAATACTAGGGGCAGCTAGGTGATGCAGTGAATAGAACACTGACCCTGGAGTCAGGAGGACTCGAGTTCAAATTTATCCTCAGACACTTAATACAAAAACTAGCCATGTGACCTTGGGCAAGTCACTTAACCCCAATTGCCCTCCAAAAAGCAAATAAATAAATAATACATTAAAAAAAAATACTGCGTGGTGTCCCCATGAACAAGAGCATTCCAAAGCACACCTGCAATTTTAAAGAGAAAGAAATCTGGTCTCTGAGCTGGATACACAGAAGTAGCACGGTGGATGGAGTACTATACCAGCAGTCAAGAAGACCTGAATTCAAATCTGACCTCAGATACTCATTACCTGTGTGACCCTAGTCAAGTCACTTAACCTCTTCCTGCCTCAGTTTCCTCAGCTATAAAATGGAGATAATATAGTACCTATTTCCCAGGGTTGTGAGGATAATACGTGCCAAATCTGCCAGGCAATAAATATTTATTAAATACCTGTTATTTGTCAAGCACTGTGCTAAGTGAGGAAGGATGCAAAGAAAGATAAAAGGCAGTTCCTGCTCTCAAGAAGCCCCCAGTCTAATGGGCAAGACAACATGCCAACAATTATATACAAACAAGCTCTATCGAAGATAAATTGGAAATAATCTACAACCTTTAAAGTACTCCATCAGTGCTAAGTGATGATGATGATGATGATGGTGGTGGTGGTGATGATAAAGGCTTTTCATAGATAAAGAGGAGCCGAGATTCCTTGGACTTTAGTTCTTGGATTCTGGGCTATAGATGCTTGTAGCATCTCCCAAGGAATAGATCAGTTGTTCTCAGAACAAAGGGGAGTCTGACTCAAATCTTTCTTGCCCTGAGGGATTTTCAAACTGAGCCAATTGCAATGAGAAATAGAAAAACCAAAAACTCATATGGGTCCCAGAGTTTAGGTGGTGTCCTATTCCTGAGAAGACTGTGAAGAGGTCCAGGCTGGAGAATGAAGGGTGTACACGTTCCCTCATCACCCATGACTATCACTCTGCTCACCAGAGAAGAAGGGAGGTAACAAGCTAGATGGAAAACTTCATTTAGCCAAAGAAACAAAGCTTATCTTGCAATCTAAGCCCCAGCTCCACTACCATTTCCCTCTGTGGCTTTGGCCAAGTCTTAATCTTCTGGGCCTCTCAGAATCCCTTTTGAACAACAGAGAGACTCCTCCCTGTCCACTCCCATGATTCAGGGATTGTGATTGTGGCATAGAACAGCGCCTCTCTGCCCTCCTCAAACCAACAGTAGTATAATTATTTCCAGGGCTGGGTGCTACATTTTGGGAGGACCACGAACAAAATGGAAGCAACCCAAACTGACAAATATCATCAGGAAACTAGGTCACAACAAAGAACTGGAGATGTTTAGCTCAGTGAAGGTAAATGTGGAGGAAGGGAAAAGGAAGGCATATGATACACATGTACAGCTGTCATAAAGAAGACAGTCTATATTGCTTCAGAGGACAGAACCAGTACTAATCCCCTCCTCAGACATCTTGTTTTTCATTTTGAAGCACTCATTTTGAATTTCTCTGCCTTCTCAGCCATGCTCTCAGTAAACTCATCATTGGGAAATCTTACCATCTTGCAAGACCTAGTCAGCCTCATTATTGACACCTCAACACTGTCCTCTGCCTCTCTGATCAAGGGGGTAAAACCATAAACTCCTCCATTTAAGGAGAGGGGGCCTCTCCAAACATCTCTTCATTTCCTCCCCTGCTGAACTTGTTTTGGACCAATGTCTCTGACACTGCCATTCTCCCCCTTTCTGCTTTCTTTTGTGTATCTTTCCCCATTAGATTGTAAGCTCCTTGAGGATATGGACTATCTTTCATTGTATCCCCAGCACCCAGCACATACTAGGTACTTAATAGATATTTACTGATTATTGACTAATGGGAAGAGGAGGAGTAATAGGGAAGCAGATTTGAGAGCTTAATATAAGGAAGAATGTTTTCACAAGATCACAGGATTTAAAACTGGAAGCAACTGTGAAGGTGGTTAAGTATAATGCCTTATCTTGTAGATGAAGAAACTGGAGCACAAAGAAGTCACTTGCCTTGCCCAGGGTCACATTTCTAATAAGTGTCAGAGGTAGAATTTTAATTCAGATTTTTCGTATCCCCTACATTATACCACAATGCATCTGCCTTGGCGTATTTTGATAATTTGAGCTGTCCCATAATGTGATGAATGGACTGGTGAGGTAGTGAGCACTGGAGGTGTTCAGGAAGACTCTGGATAACTGTATGTAGGGGGACATTGTAGGTAGGATTGTAGCAGTGATTGGAAGGTAAGATTCAGCGACCTCTAAAGTTCCTTCTGATTTTACAATTCTAGGCAAAGGACTTTAAGCTCTCTTGGAAGACCTGTGGGAAACTTTCATACTTAGAATAATAACAATTGTTATTTTATTATTAATTATCACAGTGATAATAGCAATAATAATACTAATAATAACTCATCTCTCTACTTTTTTCTTTCCTGTTGGTTTGATTTTCTTTCCCCAGATTGTGGGGCCTGGGTGTTGACTCCACAAGCTGGCCCTGGCAGACTGGTAGAGAGTCCTACAACCTCCACAAGCTGTTACCACTCCCTGGGAGCTCCCAGTGTTCCCCCCAGCCTCCCAGGCAGATCTTTTCCTCTCAACAACTATGCTAAGCAGACTGTGCCATAGGCCACAGAGCATCTGAAGTGATGATGGGATGAAAACTGGTCAGGATGAAGCACGTAACACACTGGCAACACGTCATCCCCCCCTGCCTGGGGCTATCCAAGACTTTGGGAGAGAAAGCCAGCCAGCTCAACTCCTCAGCTTCCATGACCCAGGCTCCTGATGCTTTACACTGGGGTTTTCTGACATTAACATCCTAACCAGGTCATGCCAGAGGCAGAACACAAAATGCATTTATCTAGAAACCTAAGAGCATGGGGAGGGGCAAGTTGGGAAGATTCCATAACTTGAATATAGCAGCAGGTGGGGGGGGGGAGCGGAAAGAGGTCAGGGAGGATGGTAAAACTGTACCAGGTTAGGAGTCCTGGACTTGAACCTGCACTGTTTCTAACTAGCATTTATGGATTAGCAAGATTAATGTCTTTGAGACTCAGTTTCCAAATTTATAAAACGGAGATAATATCTAAACTTACAGGATTGCAAGGAAAGTATTTTATAAGCCTTATGTTGCCACGTAAACTCAAAAATTGTTATTATATAATTGATACCCTCTTTGTGAAGCTCTCTGTCAAAGTCCCAGTTAAATTTGTGTTTCTGTTTCCATAGCCATCATTCTCCTTCTCTGGCATCATTCTCTGACAAGCCCAAGCAGCAAAGGAAGTTACAACAAGCTCATGACACCATTGTACAGGTGAGAAAACAGAGGCTCAGGAAGTTCCAGTGACTTACTCAATGTCACACAGCATATCAGATGCACATCTGGGACCAGAAATTCTCCCTGGCCCAGATCTATTTCTCTCTGTCCCTCATCTCCCTATGCCCTCTAGCCTGAGTTCTGGGGTTCTGGGGAATACAATTCCCATTCTCTTTCTGCAGTCCCCCAGACAGCAAAGGTTATCCATACCACCATCCCTCCACTTCTCCATCTCTAAAAGCGAGACAGAGATAAAGGAGAGGGGAAAAAGCATTTATTGAGCACCAACTGTATGCCAGGCACTATATTAAACACTTTACAAATGTTATCTCATTTGGTTCTCACAACAGCCCTGCAAGGTAGGTGCTATTACCACTCCCATTTTACTGTTAAGAAAACAGGCAGACAGAGGGTGAAGTGACTTTTTCAGGGTTACACAGCAAGTAAGCATCTGAGCCTGGATTTGAACTCAGGTCTTCCTGATTCCAGGCCCAGCATTCTATCCTTTGCACCACCTAGCTGCTTACAAGAGGAAGAAGACTGCTCGTGGGAATTCCAAAACGTCCCTAAGTCAACACCTCTCCAAACCATCAGACATCATGCTAACAGGCACTATCTTAGCTCAGACATCTGAGACTTGGCATCACTCCGGAACAACTCTATTCTCCAGATTTTCACTCCAGGCAAGAGTGGTTGTCTTCTATCCCATGTCAATGTCCATCTTGGCTGACAGCTGGCCTTCAGCCTCAGTTAAAATAATAGTCAAACCCAAGGCAATTCAAAAGAGAGAAAACAACTCTGTGGCCTTGTTAAAAGGGATTTAGATGCTAAAAGTTTTGCCTTACGACTTGGATTTGGGAATGCTTGGGGTTTCTGTGCCTGAGTGGGTCTACAATCACTCAATGCATACCCTCAATGAATGCTATGCCCTTTCCCCATGAAAACGAGGATAAGGGTGGGGTAGGATTTGGGAGAGGAGGGAGGAGGGAGAGAGTATATGAGATGGAGTTCAAACCTTTTCATTCCATACAACTGCTTTAGAATGTCCCTCAAGCATCTCTATATAGCAAGTTTGCCTCCCATCTCCTCTCCAACCTGGACAGTGCCAGACAGTGACAGTAATGATAATATTTGGTACAAGAGGTATGGAGAAGTTTGGGATTGATTCTTGGCCCAGTCACTGTAGTTCATTTTGTCCTCCCATCCCCATCCTCTCCCTCCTATATTTACTGTAGAGAGCCCTGGGTTGTTTTAACTCTATGGTATTTCTTGCATCTAACCCCTTTGCTCTGTTTCCTCTCTAATTGACCACCCATCTGAACAACCACAATGGCCTTTTACCAAGTTTTCCTGCCTCCCTTCTCTTCCCTACCCTACTTAAATTCATTCTTCATACCACCACCAGAATAATCTTTTTTTTTTTTTTTGGTGGGCAGTTGGGGTTATGTAACTTGCCCAAGGTCACACGGCTAGGTTTTTTTTGTTTGTGTGCATTAAGTGTTGGAGGCCGGATCCGAACTCAGGTCCTTCTGACTCCCGGGCCAGCGCTCTACTCACTGTGCCACCTAGCCACCCCAGAATAATCTTCTTTATACACTTGTCTAGTGAGGGCTTGATATCCCAAGTCTTTCAGTAAGTCGGTCAATAAGCATTACTAAGTGTTCACTGTTACCAGGCACTGTGCTAAGAGCTGGCTATACAAAGTCAGGCAAAAACAAACAAACGAAAACCCACTGTAGTCCATACCCTCAAGGAGCTCGCATTCTAATGAGGAGACAATATATGAGGTAAAAGAGATGAAGGTAACTCGAAAGGGGAAAGCACTAGTATTTTGGGGACCAGGAATGCTTTCTAATGCAGAAAGCTGGATTTAAGCTGGGACCTCAAGGAAACTAGGGAATCTAAGAGACAGAGGTGAGGAGGGAATGCAAAGGCATGGAGAAAAGGATCTTCAAGTAAGTCAGGGTGGTCAGATGGTAAAGTCTGTGGAGGGGAGGAAAGTATATGAAAATGGGAATTGTGGGAATTGCAGACCAGTTTGTGAAGAACTTTAAATGACAAAGGACTTTATATTTGACTATGGAGATAATAGGGACCTGTGGGTATTTATTGAGGAAAGGGGTGATGTAGGCAGACCTAAGCTTGATGAAAATCACTTTGGCAAGGGGAGGGCAAGAGGCAGAGAGCACAATTAGAAGGCTATTAAAATAGCCTTGATGAGAAGTGATGAGGGCCTGAATTAGGATTGTGGTTGTGTGAATAGAAAGAAGGAGACCCAAATGAGATATGTTGTGAAAGTAGAAATGGCAAGACTTAGCAATGGATTGGTTATGTAGGGTGAACAAGATTGAGGAAATGAGCTTGGGGGGTGAGGAAGATGGTGGCGTCTTTAATAGTAATAGTGAAAGCTGGAATAGGGAAGGACTGGGGAGAAGAAAAGTATACCAGATTCTATTTTGAACATATTTAATGAGTTGCCTTTGGCATATCTAGTTAAAGATTTTTATAAGGTAGTTCATTGATGGTGAAGAACAAGAAGTCAGGAGAGAGAAGGACTGTTTATAACACGTAGGAATTATGTACATTGAGACGATAACTGAATCTATGGGAGCTGATGAGATCACCAAATGAGATAGTAGAGGGTAAAGGAAAAAGGGGTCAAGACAACCTATGTTTGTGGGCATATTGTGGATGAAAATCCTGCTAAGGAGACTGTGAAGGAATGGTGAGACAGTATGCTAACCACTGAAGAATGAGTCCAGAAAGAGTATCAGTAGTAGAAGAGAGGTCTATTGAGGGAGGCAGGTGAGAAAGAAAACCAAGACAGAGAAAGGTCAAGAAAACGAGAGAGGAGAAAATGTCCAGTAAGAGGTTTTCAGCAGTGTCAAATGCTGTAGACCGGTCAAGACCAGTAAGTCTTGAGCAAAGGCCATTAGATTTAGTAATTAAGAAATCACTGGTAACTGGAGAAGGCAGTTTTAATTGAATATTGAGGTCAGAAGCCAGATTGAAGAGATTTTAGAAGAGAATAAGGGGAGATGAAGTAGGAGCACTAATTGTGGAAGCATTTCTCAAAGAGTTTGGAAGGGGAAGAAAGATATAGGATTATGGATACTGGTCTGGTCAGATCAAATGAGTTTTTTTTAAAGTATAGGGCAGCATATAAAAGGAGTGAAGGAGATAGATGGTAGAAGCAATCAAGGCTTGGGGGTTGGCATCACAGGATTGTGGTAGGACAAGGGAACAGGGGGTTCAAGAATAGAGTACAGTAGAGAGTTCTACTGTCTTTAAGGTCAAGTTAGAGAAGGAAGGGCTCTGTAACCAGTGTAGAGGTGATGGCCTGAGAAAGAACTGGTGTGTGTGTGTGTGTGTGTGTGTGTGTGTGTGTGTGCATGTGTGAGAGTGTGTGTGTAATGGAGACCACACTAAAGAAGAACAGAGTTAGGAGTTATAAGGTATAAGGAAAGATGGAATGATGAAAGATTGTGATCAGCAAAGGGCTTCAGAGTTCATGGATGTGGGTGATGGCAGAATGAAAGGTATGACTATCTCCAAGTAGAGGTGAGGTGGACCAGAGGAAGAGGTCATGGGAATTAAACAAATGAGAAACTGGAAGTTTTTGAGGAAGGTACAGTATTTGAGGAAGCATGAATATATATGTTGAATTGTCATAGCATGAGGACAAGACCTAAGATGAAATGAGCCAGGTACTAAACTCAGTGAGAAAGGAAGGAGAATGTCTTGGGGTGGGGGTGGGGTCATTAGACAGTAGCCACCAGGGTCTGATTTGGGTGATAAATTTGGATAACATGAACTTTAAGTGAGGAGAGATTGCTGAGTGATGATTGATAGAGGGAAATTCAGGAAGTGTCAATGCCTATCAAAGAGTATTTTTTTTTCCTGCCACTGAGTCAGGAGTATGAGAAAAAATGTAGTTAGTGCTGGACAGAGTGGCCAGAGGCTCAGTGAGTGGCAGAAGATGGCAAGAACGAGAAATAAAACAAAGGTAAGATGAAAGTTTGCTAATTATGGAACAGGCATTCCAGTGGGTACAGTGGAAGGGGTGGAAAGATATGGAACAAGAGATTGAGGGAAAAGCATTGAGGGAAGGGGAGTATGGGAGCAGGCAGTTAGGGATGAAGAAATGATGCTTATACATTTGCAGCTGGACATTCAGCATCACTGGGGAAGAGTGCAAAGGGATAGGGGCATGCCAACCATTAAGGAATAAGTCTAGGGAGAATATCAATGGAGGAAGAGAGGTCTATTGAGGGAGGCAGGTGATTATATTGCTCGAGTTCTTCACTAAAGGTCCAAAGCAATGGCAGGTGGTGATCTGGTGAGGTTCAGGCAGAAAAGGTCCTAGGAGTAAAGACAAAAGCCAGAACCACCATACTTGCCCATGCTATTACCTATAATCTTCTTTCTCCCCTATTCACCTGCTTACTTTTTACCTATCCTTTCAAGTCTAATTCAAGAGCTAATTCCTCTGTGAAACTTTCTTTGATAACTCGTCAAGTAACCACTTAGCTTTATGAATTCACATAGGTCTTTGTTTTCTAACTATCATGTATATGCCAGGCATATGTTTAATATATTCATATATTATGTTTCAATATATTAATATATTCCAGGCAATATTATGTTTAATAGTTAACTATGTTTGTTTATGATCACTCTACTAGACTTAGAACTCCATGAGGGAAAGGGCTGAGTCTTAACCACACTTTCTATTTCCCAGAGTACCTAGCATGATGATCTTCACTCAGTAAGTGATTAATAAATACATGTTAAATGACCAAAGAAAAGTAAGAATCGAGGTGAAAAATCAAGAAGTGGCCTTTTGGGGGACAATTCACCATTTTCAACTCAGATATGACTGGTGAATTAACTACGTGATAGATATAAATGCATGTAATTCCTATATGCCAATGAAAAAGAGGTCCTCCTAAATCTTTCCTGCTCCTGAATGTGGTCCCTGAGGAAAACCCAGTGAAGCCCCCTGAACCAGAGTCATGAAACAGCTCGACAATCATTCAGAGAGATAGTGATGAGATCCCAAGACCCCAAAGAGGGCTCGAGACAGACACTGCTTTTCCTGGTACTCTTAGCACTTGGCTCACAGAAGGCTGGGCAGACATCCCCCAAACTCCCTGCTCCAAGGTGCCATTCTTAAGGGAGGCACTTAAAATGTGATGGAAAAAATGATGAGCCACCAAGAGTACAGAATTTGTCTCTCTGGAGTTCTGTTTTTGCTCCAAATAGGATTTAACAGTGAAGATAAATCTGATCTTAATCCTATATAGATTAGCGTCACTTCTATGCTACCTTTAATCTACCTTTCCAGTCCTTTTAAAAACATTACTCCCCTCCAATCAATTTACATCCCAACCTAAATGGGTTGCTATCTATTTCCTGAATTCAACATGTCACTGCCTCTCCTCCTTTCCACCTACCAAAATCTTTCTTTCCTGTAGGTTCAATTCAGGTGCCACCTCTTCCATGAAGCCTCCTTTGATTCTCCCAGCTGAACGGGTTTTCTCCCTCCTCACCTTTTCCTAGAGGACTCTGCCTGGATCTCTCCTTTCTCCCATTGCCTTTATCTTGTATTAATATTTACTTGAGTGCATTCCCCCTTACTCTCAGTAGAAGAGAAGATCCTTGAAGGCAGTGAATGTTTCAATTCTGTCTGTGCTCTCAGTGCCTGGCACATAGCAGGAAATTAGGAAATGCTTATTGATCGGTTACATTTAAGATAAAAATTTATTCCTAGAAAGCCACGCTCACCATTCATCCTTTGGTGTCTCTTTCAGAAAGAGAATACTGACTGGAGAGACCATGAATCTCTCCTCCTCTCAGAATCCCATTCAGAATTTCTGAGATCTCCAGTGTCCACAAAGGGCTGCAGCTAAGGTCTCCCTCCCCAGTCCCCGCCCCCCCCGCCCCCCGCCAGCCCCAAGCACTGTCCTCAGTCTCCATGGATACTTCACAGCCATCTCCTCCAGCAGCTGAGGGACAGGTGGGGCACGGATCCACACCTGGGAGCTCAGAGTGACCCTGCTCCCTAACTCCTCAGTCTGCTCATGGAGAACGGCTGGACCTTAGCCACAGCATATCCAAGGAGACAGTGGCACTTTTGTCCAACACTAATCCCGGAACAGGAAAGACAAAGAGAAAGAAGAGAGATAGGGACCTGCTGTGCCATAGATAACGGGGAATGTGTTTCTGTGGGGGAGGACCCCCCTGGTTTTCATTCTTTGAGGGGGGTTTGTCAGCCCAAGAGCTACAGCAATTTCCACTCTGTGCTTGAGAGGTTTTCCCCAGTACCTCAAGGAATCTTATAATTTCTTATAATAAATTCTCTGTCTTGATCAAGGATTTCAGAATTGGGCAGCTGTGGCACAAATCCCCAGTACAAGTGATTATCCAACCCATATTTGCATACCTTTAGAGATAGGGGCTTAGCATCACCAAAGGTCGTTTATCTCATTTCGGGACGGCTATAATTGTTAGGCAGTTTTCTCCTATGCTTCAGCCAAGATCTAGCTGTCTGCTTGTTTCCCTACTCTCAGTATTTTCCTAGTGGGGACTGGAGGCTTAACATCCCAAGACAGTACTCACCACCACTCCTAGCTGACCTTTGCCTCTCTTCATGCCCAGGGAAACCGAGACAGTATCTTCAGTACAGGGAAACCCTTCTGCCTGCATGGAGTAGAAGGAAGCAGTCTTCTGGGATTTTCACACAGTCAAAGACATCTTACATTTGCCTTTGGGATGTGGATCTTCTTTTCTTCCTTCCCACTTCTCCTCCCTACTTCTCCCTGATTGGGGGGTGGGGTGGGGAAGGGGTTCCATCTGCTCTGTGCTTGGCTCCTTTTCATAGGCAGGGAGGGAGGAAGGGAGGGGCTTTGGTGCAAGGAAGCCTGTGTATCTAACCATCTCTATCGATCTGTTTGTTACTATCATGTCTATCATTGCTAAGCCTTCCTTCTTACAGGCGTCTTGGTCACAGAAGTCACTGGGTCTTGGGGACAAGATAAAATAGAGAGGCATCAAATGCTCCCAATTCCCTGACAAATGGGGAGATATCTGGGCCTGAGATGAGAGATCTTGTTGGAAAATCATTGTTTTCTGGTCTAAGCCCAGGAGTAATTTATACATTGAAATGGAAAAATCACTATTTATTTGGGTGATGGGGCAGGATGGGGAAGAAAGGTGAGGAAATGAGTTTGCCCCTCCCTCAGTGTGACCCGAAAGAATATCTGTCTTTTGTTCACTCTGGGACCTTTGGAGGAGTTCAAAGCTTTTTTTAAAAATAGTTTCCCAAATAGTTTCCAAAGCCTATAAGGTAATATGTCACCATCACTATCCCAATCAGAAAGGCCTGGTTCCTATATCAAAATGTAGCCACTTCTGGAGTGGATTAAATAGCCATACAACAATCAGTTGGACTTAAAAAGGAAAAACAGATGATGCTTCTCCCAAGGGTTTACTGGAGAAGAATTTAACTGTGTGAGCTGGGTCTAGTTAAGAGCACAGTTAGCTATTTTCTAAAAAGGATTTCAGGTCCTAGTAGACTCTGAAAGGAAAAAGCTTCAGTTGAATAAAGCAACCAGGACATGGTCATTCTGAGGGCTATTGACCCAGTCCCACTTCAGGTAAGAACCTCTGATCAAGTTCCAATCTCCTCATTTTACAAATGAGGCAACTGAGATTCAGAGAGACCCTCCAACTTAATCCCACCCAAGGCAATGTAGTTCTTCCCAGCTAGGTAAATAAGTTGAGATGCCTACAAAGAGTACAGGGACCAGTTCCACTGAACAGGCTGGCAGATCCCTGCAATACACCAGGAGAGACAAGGAGTCACAGGAGTTATGATTCAGCCTATTCTCCTGTGGCTGACCTTGGCATCACTGCTCACTCAGACCTTAACTAGGAGTGAGGGCAGGTGAGCACTGCTGGGGTGAGAGAGGACAGATGTCTCAACCACACTAACAATACTTTATATTTATATTGTTTATTACACTTTGTAAAAGGCTTCTCCACCTATTGTCTCATTTGACTCTTAAACCACTTTGTGAGGAAGGGATTTATTATTATTAATATTCCCATTTTACAGAGAAGCATTTTTTAAGTGCTTACTATATACTGAGGCAACTAGATGGCTCGGTGGACAGAGTGCTGGGTCCGAAGTCAGAAAGACATGAGTTCAAATATGGCCATAGACACTAGCTGTGTGACCCTGGTCAAGTCACTTAATCTCTGTTTGCCTTAATCCACTAGAGAAAGAAATGGCAAACCACTCTGGTATTTTTGCTAAGAAAACTCCACTGATGGTATGGTCTACGGGGCTCACAAAGAGTTGGACATGACCAAATGACTGAACAGCAACGCTCTGCTGTGGACACAGATAGAAGCAAAAAAGACAGTCCCTGCCCTCAAAGAGTTTCCATTCCAAATGGGGGAAGGCAACAAATAAAGGAAAATGGCAGCCAAAGAGGTAAGAAGCTTGCCCAGGGCTACTCGACTTGTTAGTAGTAGAGGTGAGACCCAAGTCTGATTCCAAGTGAAGTAATGCTTCTAAAAATAATAACAATAGCAACTAACATTTATATGGTTCCTTAAGGTTTACAAAGTGCTTTATAAATATCTTCTTATTTTATCCTCACAACAACCCAACAAGATAAGTGTTATTTTTATTCTTATTTACCGAAGTAGAAACTAAGGTAGACAGAAGGTAGGTGACTTATCCAAAGTTATATAGTATCTGAGGCTGAATTCGAACTCAGGTCTGACTCTAGGCCCAGCACTTTATCCATTGTGCCACATAGTGGCTATAAAGATAGCTAGGTGGAACAGTGGATAGAATACCAGGCCTTCAGTCAGGAAGATATGAGTTCAAATGTGACCTCATGTACTTAATAGCTGTGTGATCCTGGGCAAGTCACTTAGCCCTGTTTGTCTCAGTTTCCTCACCTGCAAAATAAGCTGGAAAAGGAAATGACAAATCACTCCAGTGTCTTTGCCAAAAATAAACCCCAAATGGGCCATGAAGCATTGGACATGACTGTAACAACAAAATGACAACAGATATAACAAAAACTACCCCTCTGTCCCATCCAATCTGTGGAGCCATTTGTTTGCCATGATATATTTGATGTGTGGGGATAGTTTGGGGAGTTTTAAGGAGAAGAAGATAAGAAGGGGAAAACCTGAAGTGACAGATTAAAATGACCTTTGGGAATTTATTGATGAGTTTCCTTTGTCCCAGATCCCCCACGTCTCACCTCTGACTTACTATCTGTATGAATTTGGGAAAATAATTTGATCTCCCAGGTCTCAGTTAACAGAGATCTCTCTGATCTCTGTTAAATAAGCAGACTGGACTAGTTGGCTACAGGGGTCTCTTTCAGCTCTAGAGATATGATTATGGCTTTTTTTCCACTTTAAGAGCAATCAATAAATAGTAATGATTGGCATTTGATAGCCCTTTAAAGTTTTGCAAAGTACTTTACATACAGTATCTAATCAAGCTTCTTAACAACACTAAGGCAGGTATTTCCGGTATCACTGTCCCCATTTTGAAAATAGGCCAATTAAAATTGAGAGAAATGAAATGATTTGCCCATTGTCACACAGCTAGTATGAGTCAAAGGTAGAAGTGGACTCCATCACTCTCTCCATTGAATTCTTACCCGTTCTCTGAGCAAGATTACAGAGGAGAAATTCAAAGTAATTCTAAAGGGCTTGCCCCAGGAGCTGGAGGCACCTACTTATTTCTAATACTGTTTCAGTGCCATCATTGGAAGCCAATGGAACAAGAATTTGAGAGGAGGGGAGAGAGAACAAAAGCCTCTTTCCTTGGAAGAGTTTCAAAAATACCATAACAAAAGAGAAAAAACCTCCAAGAATGATGATGGTCCTTTAGTACCTTAGCAAAGCAGCAATGGGGGGCTCCTTCCTTCACATCACAGGCTCCCCCTCCCTTTTCTACCCACAGGGGAGAACATTTTCACAGCAATTAGACATCTTCACAGATGGGGAAGGAGTGAAACCCCAGAGATCTTCAGGAGGAGAGACACCTTCAACATAGCCCTGGGCAGGATGGGTGGTGCCAGCAAGTTTCTTCTCTGGGTCCTACTTTTCCAGGGAAGTGACTTCAGAAGTAAAGGTATGATGTTGGTGGGAGAGGAGAAGAAGTGGGGAATGCTGAGTGGCCAGTTAGTGTTTCATATATACGCACTAGTTCTAGATTTCCCTGATTTTCAGGGAAATGTTGCTGCAAAGGAGGGCAAAGACTTGAAATGTCAACAGGGATGGATTCAGTCTCCGTGGCCCTGTTTAAAGACTGTATTTGAATGGGAGGATAGGTGAGTGAGGAGAAGAAAGCAAGGCAGGAACCCTGTTTCTTTAGGTGGAGGGCTAGGGTTCTCTACTTCTGATACTTCCTAACTATGTGACCTTGGGCAAGTCATTTTAACCTCTGTAAAGTGAGGTATTGGACTAAGATCAGGGGTAGGGAACCTGCAGCCTCAAGGCCACAGGTGGCCCTCTAGGTCCTCAAGTACGGCCCTTGATTCAGTCAAACCCAGAGGGCCATCTGTGGCCTTGAGGCCGCAGATTCCCCACCCCTGTGGCCTAGTTAGCCTCTGGGTTCTATGATCCTGAGATGAGGGCAGGAGGTGGGAAGATAGCTTCCTTCTTTTCTGGTCAGCCTGAGCCCTCTCACTCCCTTTGGAAAGTCTCTTCTGGAAGTTCCATGTGTGTGGAGAACCACTCTCCAGCCCACTTTTTCTCTTGGCATTGCACATGGCCTGGAGGCTTGTGCAGACTATGAGGGAAACCCCTGGTTGTTGTCTTAGGCTATCATCCATCTGTGTTCACCTAAAGACAGGGGCCATCTGCTGAGGACGGCACTCATTTTAAGCTTTTCCTTTGGGAATCCTGAGCCCCCGAGCCTCACTGGAAAACTCATCTGAAAAATCTCTTCTATCCAGGTAGCAAGGGAGAAAAACTCAGAGGTCAGGATGTCAGACGCAAGAAACCCTCCTTTACTAGACACGTTCATGAGCTCCTTGATGGCAGAGATGCTGACTTTTATTTCTTTAATTTCCATGAAGCCTGACAGTGCTGGGGATAAGGGAAGGGATCAGGAGTTACTTGTTGGCTGACTTGTTGGGGTAAAGGGTAAAGCATCAGAGGGGGAGTTAGGATCGAGAGATCCTGGTACTGCCTGAGCTTCTGCCTTGTTTGTGGGACTTTGGACAAGGTGCTTAGATTCTCTGAAACTCAGCTTTTGGAGAATACATGAAAAGTAGATGAAACAAAAAGTAGATATAAATGACTATGAATATAAAAGAATATCAATACCTTAGATATTTATATATTATATTTCCATGTTTTATATATATTTATAGTCTAGTATAAATGATTTATGTTATATATAATATAAGTAACATTTATATTTTGCATATTATCTATATGATATATACATATGAATATAAAAGAAAGTTGACTTGAAGAATAAATAATAAATAACAAAGGGTTCACAGAAACCCCTCTGCACAAGAAAGACATCCAGGCTCCCAGCATGCAGCATCTTTTGCTTTCTCTGGTTAACTGTGACGTTCTGACTCATCCCAAGCATGGTTTATGCTGCTCATTTCTGTAGCTGTGGCCTCTTGAGCTTAAAGAATTCCACTCTAAAAAAACCTGCCATTAAAGTCCTGACCCCTTACATCTACCAACCCCTTTCCCCAATGCCTTCTGTTTTCTGACATCATCTGCTTCCAGATGGGAAGCGGCTGCAAGCAGACCAGGCACAGGGAGCTGAGAGCCAGATCAACACTCCCAATGTAATGCCCCTTCATCAATATTGGTTTAGCTGCTGAAATTCCAAGGGCGGTGCAGAACACAATTGCATTTTTCAGATTCCTGTGTGACATGTGCTAGGGAGGAGGGGAACATGGGGAGGAGAAGGAAGAGGATGGCAGGAGGCAGAAGCATCTGTTCCCTCCCTCCCTTCAGTCCTTTAAATTTACATCAGATACAGACGTTAGTCTGGAAAATTGTTACTGGGGACTAAAATTCTACAGGGACAGAGAGGTGAAAATTCATAGGAGCTGGAGGGAGATGGTGGCAGGGAGAGGCGAGGCTGCAAAAGGGCCTTTTCCAGGTATAAGATGTAGCATTTTAGTTGAAAATCCAGTTTCCAAATACGTACAGCCAAGAATATGGTACTCTACTAAGAGACATTTTGGAAAGAACGTCTCTACGTCTTGTATTCCGGGTTCTGTCATATATCAGTAAATGTGATCGACTCTTAGTCATCACCAGGCCTATACCTCTGGATAAAAAGAAAAACCCAGAGTGGGGCATAACAACAAACATTTGAGCCTCTGAGGAAGGCAGCAGATTATTTAGGGATCAGTAGAGAGAAGTGGAAAGGGTACACTTTAACACAGTGGCTGGTGCTGAACAAATTCTTTCTCACTTTCTCTTTTCTCTTGGTCTCTTTCTGTCTCAGTTTGTCTCCATCTGCCTCTCTCTTTCTGTCTTTCTTAGGACTCAGGAGATATGAAATGAAAAGAGCAGGGGTATCTGGGTTGAGGTTTCATACCTGTGTGCCTTGTGGAAGTGGAAAGCACACTGGCTTTAGATTCAGAGGACCCACCTGGATCCTGAAACTGACAGGGCCTTTGTCCCCCGGATCTGTAAAATGGGAGGGTTGGTCCCTTCCAATTCCAACTATATGATCCTATGACCTCACTGCTATACCAATTTCTGCAGTTTTCAGTGGCGCCAGGAAGAGGTGGTAGGCCAGGCCTGAGAGGGAGTATCTTTGTGCCTTGAGAAGGCATTGGTCCTTTGAATTCAGGATAAACATACCTTCCTCTAGACAAGGTTGTTGTTCCGTAGTGTCCAACTCCTTGTGACCCCAGTTGGGGTTTTCTTGGCAAAGATACTGGTGTGGTTTGTTATTGCCTTCTCCAGCTCATTTTACAGATGAGGAAACTGAGGCAAACAGGGTTAAGTGACTTGTCTAGGAAGTGTCTGAGGCCAGATTTGAACTCACTAAGATGGATCTTCCTGATTCTTGGCTCTATCCACTGCACTACCTAACTGCCTCCAGACAAGATACAAAAGTATAAAAATGTACATTGCCCCTTAGGGGATGACACAGAAGGAAATGGTGATGTCAGACAATTTAATTCCAGATATCTGTCCCCAGAGAAGGCTTGGTGATTCAGAGATTGGGGGGAGGTTGGTAAAGGGGTGTTATGGTACAAAGTTCAGCAGATCTCCTTATCTAATCCCCCCAGTCATTTTCCCCCAAGATTTCTGTGGCCTCCTTCATCCATAGTCATATGTCCTTAGGTGTCCATAGCACCCTGCATTCAAAGGGGAATGGGGCAGGGCAGGTGGGAGGACTAAGAGGCCAGGAGCAGAGTTGGGTAGAGAGCTAACAAGCATGAAAGCAATTAACCAAATGGATCCATTTGGATAATTGGGGTTCTGGAGAAGCTGGGTGACTTCTAGGCCATGCGTCAGAGGACAGGTGTCTGCCCCCTTGACCGAAACTGGTAAGCCAGAGTGCAAGGCTGGCTGAGTTGCTCTGCATGGGGGAGGTGGGGATTAAGTCCAAGCAAGTGACAGAGGCACTCTGCTGCTTCCAGGGAGGGGGCTGGAAGGCAGGAGCAGATGCCACAAGGCAGCTCCAGATGGCGGCGACTTCGGAAACAAAAGGCAAAGAGCCAGAGGGAACAGAGGACGGGGACATGAGGGAGCCCCTCCTTTACCAGGGCTCATTGTCATAACCACCTGGTCAGAGAGAATCAGATCCACACCTGGATGCTGGCTATAGGCAAATGCAACAGAGATAACTTGTCTGCCATGTTCCAGGTAACATTTTATGGTGACGACCGTGGCAATCAGCACCACTCCCAGAACAGAAGAGCTCAAGTAAACCAGGCAATGGACCTCAAGAAAACTGGATAAACCCCACTTTAGTCGTTTTCTTCCTACTTCCTGCTTAGGAGTCCCCTGCACACACTTTCAACTGTCCTAATGGACTTCTGACATATGTGTCTTCACATCAATACCCAGGGGACTGGTGGAGACAGGGAAGAAGAAACACCAACCTTAAGGAACAAGGAAATCTAGGCTCTGAAAAGCGAGAGATCTGAGATCACTCTAAGGTCCTTTCCAGTGCTTCCAATACCTGACACATAGCAGGCACTTAAACATTTGTTGACTGACTTCTAGTACTATGATGCTAGTACTGTGTAGCCACTCTTTGAATCTGTGTTACCTTAGGAATGTCACTTGGACTCTAGGTCTCATATTTTAAATAGTGAAGATAACTATTCACATGATTATTGTGTAGATCAAATGCCATGATGTTTTTGTTGTTCAGTTGTTTTCAGCCACGTCTGATTCTTTGTGACCCCATTTTGGGTTTTCTTGGTAAAGATACTACAGTGGTCTGCCATTTCCTTCACCAGCTCATTTTACAGATGAGGAAACTGAGGCAAATTGGGTGAAGTGACTTGTCTAGGCTCACACACACAGCTAGTAACTATCTGAGGCTGGATTTGAACTCAGAAAGATGAGTCTTCTGCCTTCGGGTCCAGAGCTCTACGCACTATGGTACCATCTAGCTTTCCCTCTGTGATGTATACACAAATGCTTTGAAAAATTTAAAAGGGCCACTTATTGTGGGAGCAAAAAATTGTTCATAAAGTGGGTGCCGGATGCCTGGCTGAACAAGTCGTACTTGCACCTACCAATTGTAGTGAGGGTCAAATGAGATATTTATAAAGTTCTTAGCACCCAGTAGGTGCTTAGTAAATGCTTGTTTCCTTCCTTTCTTCCTTCATTGCACCTTAACAAAAGGTAAATAGGAGGTATTCAGAGAAACACAGGGAGATGTCCACTGAGCAAAATCAGGAAAAATATACAATGACTCCAGTAACATAAGCAAAAGGGACACTGAGAGAAAGCTGAATGGTGTGTAATTGTGATGACCAGTCTTAGGGGAGATGTACCTCTCTCCTTTCCCTGGACAGGTGGGAGACCATAGTCATAGAATACTGCATTTTCTGTCAGATATAGTCACTGTATTGGTTTTGCCCAACTATTTCCCCTTTGTTACAAAGGTAATGGGAAGATGAAGTAGGAAAGGGGGCCATGGCATGTCTAGAAGTGACTAATTAAACAGAAATAGCATCCACAAAAATTTTAATTAAAAAAAAACAGAACTATTAAAAGTACTATATAAATGTTAGGATCAAAACAATCAATGAAGTTAGAATGAGGGGAATTGCAAACAGGAAAATACATTTTTATCAAGTATCAACTACAAGAATCAGATACCCATGACATACAGGGAACTGACACAAATATATATCCCAACAGATAAGTGGTCAAAGGATATGACTGCTTTTTAAAGAGGGATTGCAAACCATAAATGACATTTTAAAACATGCTCCATATCATTAATAGTAACATAAATGCAAATTAGCACAACACTAAGTTTTCACCTCTTATCTCACAAATTGGCAAAGATAATGAAAACAGGAATAATTAATGTTAGAGAGATTGTGAGAAGTCAGCACACTAATACGCTGTTGATGGAGCTGTAAATTAGTTTAACAGCTCTGGATATTAATTTGGAATTCTGCAAGAAAATAACTAAACTGTCCAGAATACCTTTTGAGTAGTAATCTTATTATTGTCATCTGCTCTAAGGAAATCCAAGTTAGAAACAAAAGTCCCATTTTGTTTATACCCCCACATACCCCAAAGTATTCATACCCTCACCTTCTGTGGAAGCAAAGAACTAAAAAAAGTGGGTGCCTACAAAGTGGGGGATAGCTGAAAAACGTGTTGTATGGAAATGTAATGGAATATTATTGTATATAAATATACAAGAAATCCAGAGAGATGAGATTTATATAAAATGAGTCAGAGTGAAATAAGTAGAATCATATATATATATATATATATATATATATGTGTGTGTGTGTGTGTGTGTGTGTACATATAGATAGATAGATAGATAGATGGGGGAAAAGGAGGGAGAGAGACACAGAGATAGAGAGAAAGAGAGAGAGAAGGAGGAAGGGAAGGAAGAAGGGAAAGAGGGAGACAGAGACAAAGAAAGAGAGAGCAAGAGAGAGAGAGAAAAGAGAGGGGGGTGGGGGGGGGAGACAGAGACAGAGAGATAGGGACAGAGAGACAGAGAGAGAGGAAGAGAGACACACACAGTGACTACAACTATGTGAGCAAAAATCTTACTAATGGGAAACTAAACCAAACCAAGCCAGACTTGTGATTTCAGTTTGGTGTAGGAAGCCTGCTGAGGCAACTTCTCTCAATGTAGGTCAGCACCTGTTCTGCATAGACAGAGTTGCCTGGGGTGTGGAGAAATTGAGTTGTCTAGGCTAGGGTCACACAAATAGTGTGGGTCAAAGATGGGACCTAAACCAGTTCTTCCTGCCTCTGAAGCTAGGTCTTTATCTATACTGCCTTTCTTTGGCAAAAAAGAAGATTTCAGTCTGGAGGAGGGGAAAGGCTTTTCTCTTTCCAGAAATGACTGTGATGTAAAGTCAAAGGCATCAATAAAATGTATTTAAAAAATAAATGCATGGAATTATTATTAGGTTATTTTTATTATTATTATTTTTTTGGCATAGCAATTGGGGTTACGTGACTTGCCCAAGGTCACATGGCTAGTTTTTGTGTTAAGTGTCTGAGGCTGGATCTAAACCCAGGTCCTCCTGACTCCAGAGCTGGTGCTCTATTCACTGCGACACCTAACCACCCCATTATTATTAGGTTAGAAATGTCCAGAGGACAGAGGCTATGCCTAATTTGTCCTCCATAGTGCTCAGCACCAACAAGAATACTGAAGTTGGTTTGGGTTGACAGGGATAATGTTTTCCTTTTATTGGGGGAATTTAGGTTGTCTTGAGGCCTCCCATTCTTATAGTCCCAGATCTGGGTAGAAGAAAAGGTGGGTAGGAGTGAGAAAAAAATTGGGAAGGGGCCCTGGAAAGCCAAGACAAAACAGAAAGTAGTGATGCAAAATTGGATTACACATGAATCCTTCACAAGCCCCAGTGCTGGTTTATATCATTTACATCTCCATGCCACTATCTGAAATGAGAGAGCTCAAAATACAATAACAGAAAGATGGGGAGGGGGTGGGGCAGAATAGTATTCCCATTCAATATTCAGGGCCACTGTGGAAGGGAACGGGCCAATAGGAAATGGTGTGGGTTTCCTAATCTGGCTGAAGAAGCCTGGCAAAATTCTAGCAATGAGCCATGCCCATGCCCAGAGGGATCAAGGCTAGAGAAGCAGGGGCTTTGGAGATACCATCCCTGAGAAGTACCTACATTCTACTTAAAATACAACAATAATTTAAAGGCTTGCCAAGCATGCTATGTGCTTTATTGCCTTACTTCCTAGGTGGGTCCTATTCATGGGATAACAGAAAGCATTTGTTGAGAAACCTTTGGTGAGAAAGAAAAATTGTACAAGGCATGGAGAGATCCACTGTGGCTTCTGAGCTCTATATCAGGTCTAGCCTAGTTCTGAAGTTCAGGCAATAAGCTTGTGATAAATTGCCAATTATTTTACCATTAAAATTTCATACCTCACTTCTTTCATTTCCTTCCCTACTACCCAAGGGGGCTAAGGCTAAAACTAGAGTTGCTTCGGGGCAAAAGGAAGTTTGAATCCCAGATGGAACAATGCAGATCTCAGAAACATTGACTTGCTCTAGTTAGATTTCCCCCTGTGGTCACTCACTGTGCCCTCAGACAGCTGTTCATCTGCCAAGGGCCAATTGTTCTCCACCTCCTAACCCTCCCTTGAGGGTCCCTCACATAGCCCCTGGAGGCCCTCCCTCTGATGATCCCCCATATGCCTGAGCTGTCACTCACAACGTTCACAAAAGACTAGGAGGAGACATAAGCTTAGGGGTGGGGGAAAAGGGTCAGAGGTTAGATTGTTTGCTGATTCTTCAGTAAAGGTGGTCACTCTGGACAATAACTTAATACTCATGTCTAATGACTGCATCTGCTTGGTAAGAGAAAGCTAACATCGACCCGGTTCCCTGCTTTTCAAAGAAGGAGCCACTCTGTAGCTGGTAATGCAGGGTTTTTATGCACAACGCTGCAAAACAGCCTTCCCTGGACAAAAAGGAGGGCACTAGAGGACCCAGGCTTAACTCTTTAAAAAAACTCTTTGCATGATTTTTTCCACTTTTCCTACATAGAGCAAAGAGAAATCAGAGAGAAGGAATTTCAACTGCTAAAGGAAACATTTAGGTTACATGTAAGGAAACATTCTCTGACGATGAGGGATTGGGGAGGATTTGGGGGTAACTAGGAGAGTTTGTTGGTTTACAGTTTAAAAATACCTCCACAATCCTTCTCAGTAAAACACTGTCAAGAAGCTCTTTCTAATGTCTGACCTAAAAATCCATGCTGCAATTTTAATGTAATTTCTTCATTTTGAAGCTCTTTGAAGGAGAAAAAGAATAGCTAACTCCACCCCCACCCACTCCCCATGATTCTTCAGAGACTCTTACACATATACAAATGTCTTCCAGCCTTCTTTTCTCCAGAAAAAAAATGAATGAATTCTAAGAACAATAACTTTCAGACAGGGAAGTTTTATTCTTATATCCCTGGGAACCAAAGAGTTCTAAGACAAAACTCTGACAGCCTCTATGAGCCAAGGTAACAGATACTTATGTGCATGTATGTGTGACACACACACACACACACACACACACACACACTTCTCATGATACTGATTTAGACTGTGGTTTGTCTCCAGTCTCTCTCTGGCATAACATATTTAATTTCCTGAGAGTTTCTGAATGAACCTGTTTAGAATTGCAGAATTTCAGATTTGGAAAGGACTTCAAGGTTCTTCCAATCCAAATC
The DNA here is from genome assembly GCA_011680675.1 of Gymnobelideus leadbeateri. NCBI lineage: Eukaryota > Metazoa > Chordata > Mammalia > Diprotodontia > Petauridae > Gymnobelideus > Gymnobelideus leadbeateri. The sequence continues at coordinate 31,403 of WOXC01003542.1, read as the reverse complement.
ATACTTGAAGTCTGACTCACTCTGACAACATTCTAGACAAGTGGCCGTTGAGATCATACTTGACTCCTTCAATGACCAGGCACTCGATCAGCTCTGACGTAGCCTTTTCTACTTTCTCCTTGCATTGAACCTAAATCTGCCTCATTTCAACTTTTACTCCTTTCTCCTAGATCTATCTTTTGGAGCCAAGCAGAACCAGTCAATTCAAATTTTACACAATAGTCTGACAACTATTTGGAGAATACTCCTGGCCATAAAGATTCCTTAAGACTTGCAAAGGTTTCCCCAGTCGAATAATTCTATCTCTCCTCCCCCAAGGGCTTTGTTTCCTTAAACATGACCCTCCCCACCCCCCAACATAGGATTCACCTACCTTCTCTGTTTCATTCACCCTCCTTTTCGAAACAGTATTGGAGGCACTGTCCTGGCCAGCAGAGGGATGGAAAACTCCACTTTCCCAAACTGCACATAAGTCAAGTGACCTGTCTCAAAACACAAAGGAAATTCAAAGTGTTACTCCAGGAGAAAACTCCATGGTTTAGGGCTGGGACATTTCGCTAGAGGTTTTTATACACAGACAATTTACCCATAATGATTTCATTAATTTTTACTATATCACCAGGAAAGCTATTCAAATTCATCAAACATTTATTATCTATTATAACAGTTGAGTTACCTATATGGTAAAAAGATAGAGGCCATGTTGGGGATTTACAAATGGACTTGGATGAGAATCACAAGAGATAAGATATGGATGGATTATAATCTGCCTTACATCAATGAGATCTTGGACCCATTATTCTCCCCCTTTTATAGGTGAGAAAACAGAGGCCCAGGGAGATTTCCTGAGAAGTAAAGAAAGAACCAGACCTGAAAGTAGAAAAAAAAAAGGGGGGTGGGTGGGTTCTAGTCTTGGCTTTGCTTCAGGCTAGTCACTTTCCCTTTCTGTCCCTCAAACTCTTTATCTTTCAAATGGGAGGGATAATTTCTGCCCTCTAGGGCAGAGGTTCTTAACTTGTTTTAAAAAACATTTCGATGGCTTTATTTCAGTATAATTGGTTTCCTTCATAATCCTATGCATTTTATATTATGCACTTAAAAACATTTTTCTGAAAGGAAGTCTCTAGGCTTTGCCAGAATGCCCATGACACACACACAAAAATCATGTCCACAAGCATTTATTAAAAAATGTTTACTACCTGTCAGGTACTGTGTTAAGCACTGGGAATACAAATATAAGCAGAAAGAAAGAAATTCTCGCCCTCAAGGAGCTTACATTCCAATGGGAGAGGACCACACATAAAAGGAGTCTTGAAAAAGGAAGGGGAATACTTGCAGGCAGGGTAAAAAGTAGAGCCCAGAGAGGAATGAAGGTAAAGAATTAAAAAAAAAAAAGGTTTAAGAACCTTTGTTCTAGGGGGTTTATATAGGAACAAATGAGATAAAATATGGAAAAACACTTTGGACAAAAAGTATAAAGCCCTATAGACTATATAAGGCATTATCATAATTATTCCATGAACATGTGTTAGGAAAGGCAACTCCTAATATGAGCCAGCATTATTATCATTTTTATCTGGGATACCTGATGCTTGGAGGGAGATATAAGGAGCAAGATGAGAATCCATCCCAGGAAGTTTGTAAGAACTACTCTGGCTTATAGACCAAACACGGCCATTGTCAGGCTTCCTCTGATAGTGGGGAAACCGAATTCTGATTCTGGAAGGACCTGAAAAGACTCCCAAGCAGAAAGTGCCTGCGGGAGTCATCTGAATGATAGAAAAGATGAGGCTTCCTTCTGGATACAGGAGATAGGAAAAAAAGAAGATGCAGATTGGGGAATAATGGTGTCTGATGATGTTCCCTGGTCAGAAGGGTCTTGGTGTCAATCGGTTTTTTGTTATTCCTCAAATGGCTATCTTTGGATTTCTCCACAACAAAACTTTAATCTCAGGCAAGTTTCCCCATACCGTCTAGTAAGTTCCCAGGTCCTTTCCCTCCCAATAAGCCCATCTGTCTGGGAACATCTTATTTTTATTGATATCTACCTATCTATTTACTTTGAGACCAAGTCTTCCTGGTCTCAAACGCAAGGTGAGAAAAACAGAAACGCAAGAACCACTCACAGATCCATTCCCATTACTGATCAACATGTGACCTCTGACTTGCTCTGTTTCTAACCTGGCCAGTTCTCCTGTTCTCAGGCAGCCTGGTGATTCTCTGGGAGCTCACCTGGTGACTTTGTACAGTCCTCTCTCATTTAAATCTAATCCACTTGCAAGTCATAGCATCACCTTCTTGATGTCATGGTTCTCTTCAAGAACGAACAACAGGCATATTAGCACCAGACTTAATGAGGACCCTCTACCAGCTTCACTGGTAGCTGGAATTACCTACTGGTGTGTGTCACCATATGTTTTGATAACTTCACTTTTACACCCCTTTTATTTCTTAATATTGCCCTTCTCTTCCCCTATCCAGTGAGACATCCCTTGTATCAAAGACTTAAAAAGTGAAAAAAAAATGGGAGGTGGAAGGGCAGGGAGAAGGGAAAGAGAAAAAAAAGAGAGAGAAGCAAAACCAATCAACTGTATTTGAAAGTATTTATTTAATATTTTACACCCATAGTCTGACACCTCTGCAAAGAGGTGAGGGAGGTGCATTTTCTCAACTCTTTTATGCAGCCAAAACAAGTCATTATATTAAAAATAAAAAGCAGGTTGAGGGATGAATAGGGTCTGGTGGCATTCAGTTAGATTAAAAAACATTCTTTCCATTTAAAATGCCATCATCTATCTTGTGTTTCTGGTTCTGTTAACTTTTTTTCTACGTCAGTTCATATAAATCTTCCCATACTCCTCTGTTTCTTTCATTTTTGGTTATTTCTTATGTCGCAGAAATATTTCCTCTCCCTCCCCCCCACCCCCCTCCCGCCAAAAAAAAGTGGGTTTTCCTATTTCACCCAGGCTGGAAATACAGCAGCCACTCATGGGCTCAATTCCAATACTGATTGACATGGAAGTTTTAATCTGCTCTGTTTTTCACACCTGGAATGATTCACCTCTCCTCAGGCAGTCTGGTGGCTTCCTGCTCCTGGGGACTCACCATATTGGTTTTAGACTTACTGTCTAAAATCAGACAGTGTCTAATTACTGTCTGCAGATTACTGTCTACAGTCAGAACTCAGAACTCCCCAAATGAAGCAATCCAGTTGCCTCAGTCTGCTAAACAGCAAGGACTACAGGAGTGTGCTACCATGAGTGGCCCACAGTAATATTCTATTACATTAATTTATCGCAATTTGTTCAGCTATTACCCAGTCAATGGACATCTACCATTAAAAAAGCCTGCTATTAACATTTCTTTAGATATAAATATATACAGGACACACACACACACACACACACACACACACATTTCTTTCTTTGAAGATGCATTTTAACATTATTCAAAGCAAAATTCAACTAGCAAGAGGCTTCAAGGGGGCGGAGCCAAGATGGCGGAGTAGAAACAGCTCGTCCAAGCCTCTCTGCCCCCAGATTCTCCACAAACTATGTAAAAAAGGACTCTGAAAATCTTCTGGAGCCCCAGCACCCACAGAACGACACAGAGAAGCTAACCTCCCGCTGAGGACAGCCCAGCACCCTGCAGGAAGGACCAGCGCAGTGGTCTGGGAGCCGGCAGCGCAGAGCGCAGGAGCCGAGGCCCAGGTCCACGTGAGCCGAGGTTTTAGCCCCAGGGCGGCAGGGCCAGCAGCCTGCTGGAGGAACCCCAGAACACCAGGAACTGTGGAGACCCCAGAATTATCAACATAGACTTGCCTAGGACAAAGTAAGAGGTTAGTGTCCCATGGACTTTGGGACCTGTATTTGGGGAATGCATCAGCTCCCTCCCCTGGGGGCTAGAAGCCACTGAGGAGGCACGCCATTTGTAGTTTTCAGAGGCATTTCCGGCTCCCAGCCTACAAATCGTGGGGAGATCCAGCGATCAGTCTTGGGGGGTAATCGCTCTTGCTTTAACCTCCCTGGATCTGGATTGTGATCTAGGGTGGAAGTTGTGGGTGGGTTTACAGCTTGCCAGAAACGGAAGTTGCCCCCCACACGTTCGGGACGAAAATTCCTCTATCTGGCCTTAAAGCCATAGTGTGGCAACAAGCCCAAAAGTCAAGCAATTAAGTGGCAACATGCCAAGGCAAAGGAAACAGAAAAATGCAACCCTAGACTCCTATTTTGGGGGCATAGAGCGGGAAAAGGACTGTGAGGTCAGAAGTCCTGCTCCAAAAGCCCCAGGGGAAAACATGAGCAGGTTGCAGGCCATAGAGGACCTTAAGAAGGACTTTAAAAATCAAATAAGAGAAGTGGAGGAAAAATTGGAAAGAGAAATGAGAAGGATGCAGGAAAAGTATGAAATGAGGGTCAACAGCCTGACTGAGGAAAACAACACCTTAAAAAATAGACTAACTCAAATGGCAAAGGAGGCCCAAAAGGGCAATGAGGAGAAGAATGCCTTAAAAAGTCGAATTTGCCAGATGGAAAAAGAATCTCAAAAGTTCACTGAGGAGATTCATTCCTTCAGAGTTAGACTGGAGCAAATGGAAGCTAATGACTTTATGAGAAATCAAGATGCTGTTAAGCAGATCCAAACAAATGAAAGATTAGAAGGCAATGTGAAATATCTCATGGGAAAAACCACTGACCTGGAGAATAGATCCAGGAGAGACAATTTAAAAATTATTGGACTACCTGAAAGCCATGATCAAGGAAGAACCTAGAAATCACCCTTCAAGAAATTCTCAAGGAAAACTGCCCTGATGTTTTAGATCCAGAGGGCAAAATAGAGGTTGAAAGAATCCACCGATCACCTCCTGAAAAAGATCCCAAAAAGAAAACTCCCAGAAATATTATAGCCAAGTTCCAGAATCCCCAGATCAAGGAGAAAATACTACAAGCAGCCAGGAAGAAACAATTTCAATATTGTGGAAACACAATCAGAATAGCCCAGGACCTGGCAGCTTCTACACTGAGGGATCGAAGGGCATGGAATATGATATTCCAGAGGGCAAAAGAACTGGGAATGAACCCAAGGGTCACCTACCCAGCAAAACTGAGTATTTTGTTTCAGGGGAAAATATGGTCATTCAGTGGAATAGAGGACTTTCAAGCATTCTTGAGGAAAAAACCAGAATTGAATAGAAAATTTGACATCCAGACACAAGAAGCAAGAGATGCCTGAGAAGGTAATCAGGGAAAAGAAATCAAAAGGAACTTATCAAAGTTGAACTATTTACATTCCTATATGGAAAAGCAATAACTGTGACTGATGATATCTTTCTCACTATGAAAATAATGGAAGAAGGGTGTGTGGTCATATGAATACATATGTGAATGTGTGTGTATATGGTTACAGTTATATATGGATAGAGGGCATAGGTTGATTTTGTTGGGAAGGGAGAGTACTCAAGGGATGAAATTATGAGGTGAGAGAGGAAAGTGGCAAGAGGAGATGGGGAGAGACATGGTAGGGTAAACTATCTCATGTAGGGGAAGTGGTTGCAAAGGAGGGGGAGAATAAGGAAGGCTAAAAAGGCAAAACCACATTCACATTGAATTTGGTTCAGGGAGAAAATGACATACATACTAAATGGGATATCTCAACCTGCAGCAGGATAGGGGGAAGGGGGATGAGAGGAGGGATGATGGATGGGAGGGCATCCTTGGGGTGAGGGGAGGTTGGAAGTACTCACTATAGAAGAGGGACAGGATCATGTAGGGAATGGACCAGGTGGGGGGTGGGATGAGTGGGAGGGAATTATAAGCAGCCTTGTACAATATATCTACTATGATAATGTTTTGCACAGCTAGACATGTACAACATATACTGAATTACTTATATACCAAGAAGGAATGGGTGACAAGGGAGGAAGGAAATGGATCTGAAATTCAAGGTCGTAACATTAAATGTTTCAAATATATATATAAATACTATTATTAATACTCTTTTGCCTATAATTGGGAGATAAGATGTGCAGGCATTGGGACACAAAGATTCATCTTCCTCTAATGGAAAAGTCGATGGGGGTATGGGAGAAGGTATGGGAGAGAGCAGATTGGAGGAAGCGATATCTTGTGGGACTGCTATTCTGGGAGGTTGGGTAGGGGAATAATGGGGGGAAAATGATTGTAACTCAAAATCTGGCGGAAATGAATGATGTAAAACAGAAGTTAATAAAGTATTTGTTTTAAAAGGAAAAAACAAAAACAAAAAAAAAAAGAAAAAAAAATTCAACTAGCAAGATGAATTTCTTGCTACAATGAAAAGCCAAATAGAAATAATTTTTTAAAATATCTGCTATCTGTCTCATTAGAATGATAAACAGAATGTAAACTATACAGAGAGCCACAGCATCCTTCAGCCTTCCCACAAAACACTAAACACTAAAATATACTGGATGGGGTTTTGCCATCAAGCTGAGGTAGTAGGGAAATCCAAGAAAACTTGAATCTTGGGAAACAAATAAATGAATAATTACATATGTACACACACATATATGTATGTGCACATGTATGAGTTCAAATCCATCCTTAGACACTTACTTACCTTGGGCAAGTCACTTAATCTCTGTTGCCTAGATCCACTGAAGAAGGAAATGGCAAATCACTCCAGCATATTTGCCAAGAAAACGCCATGGACAGTATGATCCATGGATTCATGAAGAGTCAGACACTACTCAGCAAGAGGAAAGGTCCATTTGGGGAACTTAGTGGGGCAGAAAGGGAAAGTGAAAGCATCTTAAGCAGGGAAAATGGCACGAGAGAAGGCACAGAAGTGGGGAAAGTTCAACGTATGTTTGTGGAAGAGTGAGTAGATCAGTCTGACTCAAGTAGATGAGTGATGTAGTGGAAGGAGAGACCAAGAAGTAGCACATTCTAGATACCTTAAATAAGAAGGAGCTGGAGTTTATCCTGTAGGAAGTGGGGGGAAGCATTGCAAGTTTGTGGGCAGATGTGTGACATGACCAAAGTGATAGTTTAGGTAAAAAATGAATCTGGTGTCAATGTGTAGAATGAACTGGTTGGAGCAAAGAGTTAAGACTTGGAAGGAAGTACTTTTAGTTATTTTGGAATCAATAGTAGTATTTGGTGATTAGCTGGTTGTGGAGAATTTTAATGGGAATGGGAATTTGAAGATCTTCCCTGCCCCTTAATAAGCCTAAGGGAATTTGAAGACCTTCCCTGTTTTGAAGATATACCCTGTTCCTTAATAGGCTGAATGTAATCACATGGAGCCTGTAGTGGGAGGAGTTTGATGAAGGGTGGAACAGAGGTCACAGGAAGCTAGGAGTCAGAGCAGCTAGACTGGAGAGAGGAGAGGATGCATCTAAAGAAAACCAGCTTGTAAGTAAATGTTGGCTTCTGGGAAGGCTAAAGGAAACTTGGCTCACTGTGCTGTTATGGCTTATTAACTTCTTTGCTAACATTATGGAATAGGCTTACTGGTTTGGGGATTTGGTTTTTTGGTGTCTGAATAAATGTTTTGCTTCTATCTTATCTATGGAGAGTCTGTTATATTTTGCAGTTGAACACTATGCTGGTATATTTATGGTGACTGTTGGCACTATGAATATTGCATTGGTGCTACAAAGATAGGAACACACTTTGAAGCGTAGGTCATAGAGTGAAAATGAGCCTGAGGGGATCACAGGATTCAGAGGCAGAGGAACTTTAGGGATCCCTCAGATCCCTTAAACAAAACCCAGACAGTGGAGTGATTTGCCCAAGGCAGTATGAGGGATACATGACCAGTGTTAACTTCATTCTCAAACTTTCATTCCACACCAAGATGGTAATTTTCTCCTGGGGAAACTGAGACCTTTCTCTTTGGGCAGTGCCCTTTTCAAAGTCCCTTTGGTCTTGAGTCTTAGTGCTATTTTTTTTGTCTCCAGTCTTTTCTTCTCCTGTCTATAACTGAGTTTCAGAACCCCAGCCCATCAAATCTTTCCCTTCATCACTTAAAAAACGCTTAAAATTTTTTGCCTCCCCTCAAAGCTTTGCTGGGTTGGCTGAAGAACAACTTCCTTTTACTTTGCCCAGATGGAATAGAGAACTTCCAAGGATGACAAGGATTCCATTATAGACTCAGCAGAAGTGGGCTTCTTACCGATCTCTGTATACAACACTGTGTCTCACCTCCTGCCTTTGTGCAGACTATCCTCCATGCCTGGACCCTTCTCTCTCCTCACCTTTGTTCTTGGGAAACTCTTGCTCTCTTCAAGGTCCCATTCTCATGGCTACCAAAGGCAGCTAAGAGGGACAGTGAATAGAAAGCACTCAACCTGGAGTCAGGAAAACCTGAGTTCAAATCCAGCCTTTGACATTTACTAGCTATGTGACCCCAGGCAAGTCACTTAATTTTTGTTTGCCTCAGTTTCGTCAACTGTAAGATAGGGACAATAATAGCATCTATCTTGCTGAGTTGCTGTGAGGACCAAATTAGTTAATATGTGCTTAGCACAGGGCCTGGCACATAGTAGGTACTATATAAATGTTTATTCTCTTCCCTTTCCCTACAAAAAACCTTTCCTGATTTCTTCATTTATTAGTTCTTCCTTCTCCCCAAATTTGCTTTATATTTATTCATCAGGCTACATGTTGTTACCCTCCAGTAGAATGTAAGCTCCTTGAGGTCCCAGACTGTCTTTGTGTCCTTAGAGTTTATTGCTGTGCCTGGCTTACTAAAGGTTTGTTAAATTAATGTTTAGCTTCATATCCAATTCTAAAAGGCACTTCCTTTATACCTGCCAATATATTTTATTGTCCTTTCAAGGAATTTAGGGAGGAGAGGTCTTTTACTTTCTTTTGAAAATACTACCATCCATATATATTAACCAGCATGTCTGTCTATAAATACAAGCTCCCAGATTGCAGAGGAGCCCACATGGATCTCTTTGTACAGAGCCTAGCAAAATGTCATAAGTGTCAAATAGTGGCTTAATACTTCAGAAAATGATAATAATCAAAATGAAATTCATCAGCCCAGGAATTGTAGAAGATAATCAGACACAACATTCCACAAGATAAAAAATGAAGAGGATAAAAATTCGTGGGATACATCACTCATGCATAGCAGCTTATCTCCCCCATTCCAAAATGTCCCCCACACCTCCCAAGCCTACCCAGTAGGAGGAATGAGTGCCGGCTGTCCCCTCTGGGATTAGTATGTTGCTAATTACAGGGCAATGACTACAAAAATACAGAAATATATAGGTTTTCACTTTGGGCATTCATTTTGAGCAGGTTAGGTCCCCTCTAGAAAGACTTGGTACCCAGTTCCTTTACATTCCTTGCCAAGCAGGACATAAAAAGTGAAAATTATGTCTTATATGAACATCTTAGTGGATGAGAAATCCTTCTCAGGAGTAAATCTAAAAAAGATGGGTCAAATTAAACAAATATATATTAAATGCCTACTCTGTGCAAGGACTGAGAGGTGTGATGATAGTGTGGATAGAGCTAGTTTCAGTTAGGAACACTGAGTTCAAGTCCTCTGTCTGACACATCCTGGATGTGTGACTGGTCCTGAGACAGTCCCTTAACCTGTCCTGTCCCTAGAGAACTCTCTTTGATTAATTTGCATGGATATAGGGAGTTCCCTGTACCAATGAAATCACAGGTGCAAAGACAAAAACAAACCAGTCTTTGTCCTCAAGGAGGACATTACTGCTGGGAGGAGGAGATGCTACAGTGTATATTCAAGTAAATAAATACAAAGTCATTTCAAAAAGGAATGTCTTCTTTCTGCCTATTCAGATCCTACCTATTCTATAAGGATACATGATCCCCCTCTGCAAAGAAGCCTTTTCTTCTCCTGAGTTCCCCCTTGATTATTTATAGTCTGTGCAATTTAGCACTGAATTATACCCTCCTTTATAAATATTTTCTTCTGTTTCCTTGTTAGCCTTGTCTTTCTCACTAGATTGGAAGATCTTGGAGGCTTATGCCTTTGTACCCACACTGAACACAGTGCCAAGGACTGAAGAGTCCTTCACTAGGTCCTGGCAGCTTCCCTGCTGCCTGACCTGCCTGTAATACCAGAATGGACTTGGTAATTTGGGGCCACGATTAATCCCATTCATTTTTAATACACCCAATTTTAAAAGCATGTTTGTGTCTGTTGCATCATTTTATCCTTTTTACACCCTGTGAGACTGAGGGGCAAATATAAATTTCCCCATGATACATTTGTGGAAATTCAGGCCTGGAAAGTTTCAGTGACTTGCCCAAGTCAGTCAGAAAGGTAGAGGTGGAGATAGAAAGAACTTCCTCACCTCAGAAACCTCCTTGTCTCTCCCATTACTTTTCCACCTTTCCCTTGCAGTGACATTGACGGTCATGCTTTCTTGCCCAAGATAGGCTTTGGGGAGGAAGGGCACAGAGACAGAAGGAGCCTGTATCTGTCAAGACCAGACGGCTATTTTCTAAACCAGACAGAGCTTGGGGAGTCCATCTAGAAGGCACATACTCTCCAAAGGCTGAACTTGGCATGTATATCACTTGCTGATGCCGCCCGTGGCAGCTCCTCCAAGGGATGGGAACTGAAGGCAATCCTGGGATCAGGGTAGGAGAATAAGGATACAGAAATGGACAGTTTCACCCAGTAAACTGCCTTCAGTCCCAAGATCCCCTCCTTTGGCTCACGCCAAAGGGTTATAAGCAGCAACTTGAAACTAATCTCCAGGTAAAGAAAACCATCTTAATTAAAATGAGAAGTATAAGCTGGGGGAAATGTTAACTGTCTTCACCAGCTGTTTATCTGGCAGACTGAATGAGCAACTGACGTGACTGCAGTCCTGTCCAGAGGGCGAGAAGAAAAACAAAACATTCCAGAGTCCCGTGGTTGCCATTTTGAGCCATCCCAGCTGGAAGAGGTTTTGATTATGTCTTTCTATTATTTGTAGATCCGATTATTCTCCTTTTACTGCGAGCCCTATGTCTGCCATCAGACTAGGAGTTCTCTGTGGACTGGTACTGTATCTTCCCCATTAGAATGGAAGATTCCAGAGGTCAGGAATCCTGTGTTATTCCCATTTAGCTTGGGAGCTCCTTCAAAACAAGGACTATGCTTCCCCCACAAGAATAAAAGCTCCCTGAGGCCAAGGGGCTAACATTAATATAACCTCTTTCGTTCCATGACTTCTGTGACACAGCTAGATTCTCCCAGGTCTCCTCCTATCTGTATTACCACTTTTTCACAACCATCTTTGTTGGAATATCATCAATCTATCCTCAAATTCAGGGACCCCATCAGCACTTTGTCCTAGGGTCTCTTCTATTCTCTCTCTATTCCCTCTCGCTTGATCTACTCTGCCCCCAAGGGTTCAAGTATAATTTCTTCAGAGATGACTCCCAAATTGATTCAGCTAGTCTCAACCTCTCTTGGACTAACTTGCTGGTCATCTCAAACTCAATAAGACCAAAACAGAAAAGGCCCCTCCCCCTCTACTCCAAATTTCCCAATTTTTGTTGAAAGATAACTTCCCGGTCCCCCAATTTTAGAACCTCATCATTCTTGGCCCTTCCCTCTTTCTCACCCCATATATACAATCATTTTTCAACTTTATGATCCAGTGACATTAGTCTCCTTGTTGTTCTGCTTGCAAATATATATGCATACATATATATATACATTTATTATATAGCATGTATATACATGTATACATACATATAGTAAAGTAATTTAGCATATGTATATATACACATCAGTGTGTGTGTGTGTGTGTGTGTGTGTGTGTGTGTGTGCGTGTGTCCAATGAGGCTGAAAAGACAGAATGGGGCCTATAGGAACTGATGTGGTTACCAAGAAAGAAAGAATACTTCTGACACTGTAATCCCATCACTTCCCTTCTTTTCTGGGTCTCCTTCAATTTCCTCCTGTTCTCTCCTGTGTAGCTTTAAATGTTTCATTGATGCTCTTTTATGTCTTTTCTTCTGGCATCACTGAGACGACCTTCCCCACATCCCTCATGACTACCTTAAATCAAATAAATGTTTTCCCCTGTAACAAAAAAATGTAAGAGTGTGGTGGGGTCATTGAGCCTATTGATCAATTATCCCACTCCCCTTAAAGTAAATGATTAAAAAGTCCCCAACCACTTTAAAATAAGTGACAACATTCTATGATCTGTTACCTTAACCAGGTGAGAAGATACCTCCACCAATCAAAGACTTTAGACTAAGTATAAAAAGTCCTTGATCAGTGTAGATGTTTTAAGAACCACTGAATGTTGGGGGAGTGGGGGAGGCAGTGATCAGAAGCAAAACAGGCTGTTGAGGAGGGACAGGGTAAAAAGAGAGAGAGAGAGAGAGAGAGAGAGAGAGAGAGAGAGAGAGAGAGAGAGAGAGAGAGAGAGAAGGATAAATAGGAGGAAATAGAATGGAGAGAAATAACAGTTATCATAATGGTAAATGTGAATGGGATGAACTGACCCATAAAACAGAAGCAGATAGCAGAGTGGATTAAAAACCAGAATTCATACTTGAAACAGAGAGAGAGACACACAGAGAATAAAAATAAGGGCTGGAGCAGAATCTATTATGCATCAGGTGATGAAAAAAAGCAGGGGCAGCAATCATGATCTTAGACAAAGCAAAAGCAATAATAGGCCTAATTAAGAGAAATAGGCAGGGAGACTATTTTTTGCTAAAAGGTACCATAGACAGTGAGGTAATATCAATACTAAACATATATGTACCAAATGGTATAGCATACAAATTCTTAAAGGAAAAATTAAATGAGTTATAGGAGGAAATAGTAAAACTTATTAATGGGGGACCTCAACTTTGCCCTCTTAGTACTAGCTAAATTTAAGAAAACATAAACAAGAAAGAAGTTAAGGAGATGAATAGAATTTTAGAAAAGTTAGACATAATAGATCTCTGGAGAAAACTGAAAGGGAATAGAAAGAAATGTACCTTTTTCTCAGGGGCACATGGCACCTACACAAAAATGGACTATTTATTAGGGTGCAAAAACCTCACAACCAAATTCAGAAAGGCAGAAGTATTAAATGCATCCTTTTCAGATTACAATGCAATAAAAAATTATATTCAATAAAGGGCCATGGAAACATAGATTAAAATTAATTGGAAACTAAATAATCTATTGCTAAAGAATGAATGGGTCAAAGAACAAATGTAGGAACAGTCAATAATTTCATTAAAGATAATGAAAATGAGTAACACAACCAAAATTTATGGGATGCAGCCAAAGCAGTACTTAGGGGAAGTCTTATATCTCTAAACACTTACATCAGTAAGAGAAAGAGCAGATCAATAAATTGAACATGCAACTGAAAAAATCCTAGAAAAAGAACAAATTAAAAATCCCCAATTAAACACCAAACTGGAAAGACAGAAAATCAAAGGAAATATTAATAAAATTTAAAGTAAGAAAACATTGAACCTATGAATAAAAATGGGAGCTGGTATTATGGAAAAAACTCAATAAAATAGATAAACCATTGATTAATTTGATTTTTTTAAAAAGAAAGAGAAAAACCAAATGACCAGTTATCTAGATTGAAAGGGGGGTGAATTCACCACCAATGAAGAGAAATTTAAAACAATTATTAGAAATTATTTTCCACAAAACATGACAATCTAAGTGAAATGAATGAATATTTACAAAAATACAAATTACCTAGATTAACAGAAGAGGAAATAGCATGCTTAACTAGCCCAATCTTAGAAAAAGAAATTGAACAAACTATTAATGAACCCCATAAGAAAAAAATCCCTGGGACCAGATGAATTCACAAATGAATTCTACTAAACATTTAAAGAACAACTCATTCCAATGCCATCTAAACTATTTGAAAATATCAATGATGGAGTCCTACCAAATTCCTTTTCCAGCACATATATGGTGCTGATACCTAAACCAGGAAGAGTAAAAACAGAGAAAGAAAACCATAGACCAATTTCACTAATGAATATTGATGCAAAAATTTTAAATAAAAAATACTAGCAAAGAGATTACAATAATAAGTCACAAAGATCATACTCTCTGACCAGATGGAATTTATAACAGGAATGCAGGGCTGGTTCAATATTAGGAACCCTATCAGTATAATTGACTATATCAACAACAAAAATCACATGATTATCTCAATAGATGCAGAAAAAGCTTTTGATAAAATACAACACTCAGTACTATTAAAAGCACTGGAAAGCATAGAAATAAATGAAGCTTTCCTTAAGATGATAAGTAGTATCTCTCTAAAACCATTAGGAAGCATTATCTGCAATGGGGACAAGCTAGAAGTCTTCCCAATAAGATCAGAGGTAGCCCATTACCACCACTATTAAACTAGAAATGCTGACTATAGCAATTATAGAAGAAAAAGAAATTAAAGGAATCAGAATAAGCAATGAGGAAACAAAAGTATTACTTTGCAGATGATATGATAGTATAGCTAAAAAATTAGTTGAAATAATGGACATCTTCAGCAAAGTTGCAGAATATAAAATAAACCCACATAAATAATTAACATTTCTATATATTACCAACAAAGTCTAGCAGGAAGAGACAGAAAGAGAAATTCCATTTAAAATAATAGTAGACAATATAATTTTTTTGGGGGGGTCTACCTGCCAAGACAAACCTGGGAACTACATGGAAAGAATTACAAAACACTTTTCACACAAATAAAATCAAATCTAAACAACTGGAGAAATGTCAATTGTTCATGGGTAGGTTGAGCCAATATAATAAAAATGACAATTCTACCTAAATTAATTTACTTAGTGCCATACCAAACTACCAAAAATTACTTTAATAGAGCTAGAAAAAATAATAACAAAATCCATTTGGATAAACAGAATGTCAAGAATATCAAGGGAAGGAGTAGAAACGGGACTTTGAAGCAGCTCCAGCTTCCACCTTCCCCAATCCATGTAAAAGGGGACTCTGAACAAACTTTGGAGCTACAGAACCCACAAAATGACACAAAGAAGCTAACCTCCTGCTGAGGACAATCCAGCAGCCTGGCAGGGAGCTCACAGGCCTGCATGAGCCAGAGGTTTTAGCCCCAGGGCAGCAGAACACCAGCACCTATAGCATTTCCAGAACTACCAATACATAGATGCCAAGGACAAAGTGAGAGGTTAGTGCAGTATGGACTTTGGGACTAGTACTTGGGAGTATGTGGCTTTTGCCCCCAGGGCAAGAAACTGCCGAAAGCCACAAGGCAGCTTCAGCTCCTGGCCTGCAGACTGTGGGGGACTCAGTGATCAGTCTGAGGGGTAATCACTCTTGCTTTAACATGCTTGGATCTGGATTTCGGTCTGGGGTCGAGGTCTTGGGGTGTGTGACCAGCTTGCCAGAGTAGGTGGAGGCCTCAGAGAGGGCATCCAAAAAACACCTCTGGCAGTTGAGAAAACCCCAGTGTTTGGGACAGAAGCTCCCCTGGATGGTGGCAGAGTCCTACTGTGGCAACAAGCCCAAAAGTCAAGTAATTGAGTGGCAACATGCCTAGGCAAAGGAAACAACATAAACAGAAAAATTCATCATTAGACTCCTATTTTGGGGACAAAGAGGATCAAAGTATGGAACAGGAGGAGGACTATGAGTTCAGAACTCCTGCACCAAAAGCTTCAAAAGAAAATACGAGCTGGTTACAGGCCATAGAGGACCTTAAGAAGCAGATAAGAGAAGTGGAGGAAAAATTGGGGAGAGAAATGAGAACAATGCAAGAAAATTACGAAAGGAGAGTCAACAGCCTGACTGAGGAAAATAACACCTTAAAAAATAGACTAACTCAAATGGCAAAAGAGGCAATGAGGAGAAGAATGCCTTAAAAAGCCGAATTTGCCAGATGGAAAAAGAATCTCAAAAGCTCACTTAGGAGAATCATACCTTCAGAATTAAACTGGAACAAATGGAAGCTAGTGACTTTATGAGAAATGAAAATGCCGTTAAACATATCCAAACAAATGAAAGAATAGAAGGCAATGTGAAATATCTCATGGGAAAAACCACTGACCTGCAAAATAGATCCAGGAGAGATAATTTAAAAATTATTGGACTACCTGAAAGCCATGATCAAAGAAAGAACCTAGAAATCACCCTTCAAGAAATTCTCAAGGAAAATTGCCCTGATGTTTTAGAACCAGAGGGCAAAACAGAGGTTGAAAGAATCCACCTATAACCTCTGAAAAAGATCCCCAGAAGAAAACTCCTAGGAATATTATAGCCAGGTTCCAGAATTCCCAGATCAAGGAGAGAATATTACAAGCAGCCAGGAAGAAACAATTTGAATATTGTTGAAACACAATCAGGATAGCATAGGATCTGGCAGCTTGTACACTGAGGGATCAAAGGGCTTGGAATATGATATTCCAGAGAGCAAAGGAGCTGGGATTAAAACCAAGAATCACCTACCCAGAAAAACTGAGTATAATGTTTCAGGGGAAAATATGGTCATTCAGTGGAATAGAGAACTTTCAAGCTGATGAAAAAACCAGAGTTGAATAGAAAATTTGACATTCAGATACAAGAAGCAAGAGAAGCTTGAGAAGGTAAACAGGGAAAAGAAATCATAAGGAACTTATCAAAGTTGAACTATTTACATTCCTATATGGAAAAACAATAATTGTAACTGATGAAACTTTTCTCAGTATGAAAATAGTTGAAGAAGGGTATATGGTCATATGAATACATATGTGAATGTGTGTATATATGTTTACAGTTATACATAGATAGAGGGCACAGGTTGAATTTAATAGGAAGGGATGATACTTAAAAGGTGAAATTAAGAGGTGAGAGAGGAATATAACAAGAGGAGATTGGGAGAGACAGAATGGGGTAAACTATCTCATATAGAAGAGGCAAGGGAAAATGGTTACAATGGAGGGGAAGAACAGGAAGGCAAAAAGGCAAAACCTTACTGAATTTGGCCCAGGTAGAGAATGACATATATACTAAATAGGATATCTCACCCTACAGGAGAGTAGGGGGGAAGGAGATGAGAGGGGGGATGATGGAAGGGAGGGCGGGCTGGGGGGGGGGAGGGAAGTTGGAAGCACCAACTTTTGAAAAGGGACAGAATCAAAGTAGAGAATAGAACAAGTGGGAGGTGGGATAGGAGGGAGGGAAATATAGTCAATGTCTTTTAAAATATATCCACTATGGAAATGTTTTTCATAGCTACACATGTACAACATATACTGAATTACTTATCTTCCCAGTAAGGGTGGGTCACAAGGGAGGAAGGGAATGAATCTGGAATTCAAAAGTTTTAAAATCAAATGTTCAAAAATAAACAAATACCATTATTAATACTATTTTACATATAATTGGGAAATAAGATATACAGGCATTGGGGCAGAGAGATTCACCATGCCCTACTGGAAAAGTCGAAGGGGGTATGGGAGAGAGCAGATTGGAGGAGGGGATATCCTGTGTGACTGCTATTCTGGGGTGGTAGGTAGGGGGAAAATGGGGAAAAATTGTAACTCAAAATCTGGTGGAAATGAATGATGTAATCCAGAAGTTAATAAAGCATTTGGGGAAAAAAAAAGAATATCAAGGGAATCAATGAAAAAATGTGAAGGAAGGTGACTTAGCTGTACCAAATCTCAAACTATATTATAAAGTGATAATAATCAAAACAACTAAGAAACTAGCTAAGAAATAGAGTGGTGGGTCATTGGAATAGATTAAATACACAGTACAGAGGAATAAATGACCATAGTAATCTATTGTTTGATAGACACAAAGATCCCAGCTTTAGGGAAAGATCTCATTATTTGACAAAAGTGCCTGGGAAAACTGGAAAGCAGTTTGGTAGAAAGTAGGTCTAGAACATTTCACTCTGTATACCAAGATAAGGTCAAAAGGGGTACATGATTTAGACATAAATTGTGATACCATAAACAAATTAGGGGAGTTGGGAAAATTTTACCTGTCATATCTATAGATAAGGGAATATTTTATGACCAAAGAAGAGATAGAGAACATTATGGCCTATAAAATGTATAATTTTGATTATATTAAATTAAAAAGCTTTTGTACAAGCCAAACAACTGCTGGGATTAGAAGGAAAGTAGGAAACAGAAAATATTTTACAGCAAGTTTTTCTAATAAAAGTCTCAATTCTTGAATGTATAGGGAACTGAATCAAATTTATAAGAACACAAGTCATTTCCCAACTGATAAATCGTCAAAGGATAAGAACAGGCAGTTTTCTTTTTCTTTTTCTTTTTTGGAGGAGGGGTAGGGCAATTGCGGTTAAGTGACTTGCCCAAGGTTACACAGCTAATTTTTGTGTTAAGTGTCTGAGGTCAGATTTGAACTCAGGTCCTCCTGACTCCAGGGCTAGTGCTCTATTCACTGTACCATCTAACTGCCCCTGAACAGGCAGTTTTCAAAAGTTATCTTTCAAAGTTATCTATAGTCATATGAAAACTGCTCTAAATCACTATTGATTAGAGAAATGCAAATTAAAGCAATTATGAGATACTACCTTACACCTACCATATTGGTTAATATGACTGAAAAGGAAAATGACAAATGTTGGAGGGGATGTGGAAAAATTGGGACACTAATACAATGTTGGTGGAGTTGTGAACTGATCCAACCATTCTACAGAGCAATTTGGAACAATACTCAAAGGTCTATAAAACTGTACACCCTTTGACCTAGCAATACTACTATTAGTTTTGTATCTCAAAGAGAATTTTTTAAAAAAGTAAAATGGAATGCCCATCAATTGGTAAATGGCTGAACAAGTTGTCATATATAATTGTGATGGAATACTATTGTCTTATAGGAAAGGACAAGCATAATGCTCTCAGAAAAACCTGAAGAGACTTATGTAAACTGATGCAGAGTGAAGGAAGCAGAATCAGGAGAACATTATACATAGTAACAATAATATCATCTGATGATCAACTGTGATTGACTTAGCTCAGTAATATAATGATCCAAGACAATTCCAAAGGTTCATGATAGAAAGTGATGTCTACCTCCAGAGAAAAAACTGATGGAGTCTGAATGCAAATTGAAACATATTTTTTTAAACTTAATTTTTCTTGGTTTTTTTTGGTTATGTTTTGGTCTGTGTTT
Source organism: Gymnobelideus leadbeateri (assembly GCA_011680675.1). Taxonomy (NCBI): domain Eukaryota; kingdom Metazoa; phylum Chordata; class Mammalia; order Diprotodontia; family Petauridae; genus Gymnobelideus; species Gymnobelideus leadbeateri. The sequence continues at coordinate 12,281 of WOXC01003542.1, read as the reverse complement.
TCTTTCACAACATGGATAATATGGAAATATATTTTGCATGATTGCACATGTATAACCTATATAAAATTGCCTTTTTTTTCAAGAAGGTAGAGAAGAGGGAGGGAGAGAATTTGTTACTCAAAATTTTAAAAAATGAATGTTAAAAATTGTTTTTAGGGTGATTAGAAAAAATAAAATATAAAAATTTCTAAAATGAGCCACAGGATAAATGTTGCTACATAGGAAGCTTGTATTGAATTGGTTGAAGAAATGTGGTCAAGTCTATAAAACTGCAGATTGGAATGGTATCACCTACTTGTGATGGGAGAAGAGGAAAACTAGCTTAGGTCTTGATCTCCCTTCCTCCCTTCCTGTCCCTTGATGGAGGATGACTATGTGAACTTTAGAAGGTCAGAGGATTTGGATTTTTCATTGTTGTCCTTAGTAACATCCTTGGAATGGTTGATGACAGTGTTTGCCAAGGACAGACTAGATGTGATAAGGAAAGGCAGATTCAAGGTTTTACAAAGAGTCCAGGAGAAAAATGATACTATACATAATGGCAACTTCATAAGAACCCCTACAAATGGAAGAAAAAAGACTGCCAGAAACAAGGAGCCATGAGCTACTCATTTGCCCCACCATATTCTCTTTAAGCTTGAGACCACTTCTCCCAAGAATCTATTTGGATGGATTGGGAGAGTGTGTCACAGACTTTTGGGGGATTGTGTTGTACCAACTATAGCATTATAGTAAATACCTGTTTCTAAAAGCTAATTAAATCTGGCTGGCTAGTTGATATCACTGATTATCAATAATGAAAGCCTACTGGTGAGGGTTTGTTTATTCTTTATTACAAGTCAATTCTCATGTCTGCAATTAATTTCCACCTCACTTTTGCTATCCTGAATCTTTTTCCTTCCTCTAATGCTCAGCTCATGTGTTATCTCTCCTCCCTAAAGACTTCCATGTTCCTCCCAATTATTAGAGATCTCTGTCATTCCTCAAGGAACCTCATATGATATTTCTATGTTTTTGTTACACCATCCCCCCACATCCCAGTAGCATGTAAACTACTTTAAGGTGGGGGTCATTTCATTTTAATCTTTGTAGACCCAGCATCAAGCATGCAAATGGTGCTTAAAAGCATTGTCTCTCCCATCAGAGTGAAAACTTTCAAAGGGCATGGACTGTTTCCTCCTTCACTGTGATACCCCAGTCTCTATTCTAATACTCCAGAAAGGGCTGTGCCTACCAGAGATGTATAATTGATTCAAGGTTAAGTAACTCCAGCTCAATTAGGCCTTAAAGTTATACCTGAGGTAGTGAGTCTCTTGCATAATAATATGTATGGCAGTAAGAAAGAAAAAAAATAAGAGGAGGCAGCATGAGTCTTGGCTCTTGCAGTCCATCAAGCTGAACTGAAATGGTAAAGCCTTACCTCTTAGCGGGGTTTGTCTGCTCCTTTCTAGATTCTCTCTCCTGGGTTCCTGCCTTCTGACTGCTACTGCTCACTCTGTGAAGCAAGGGGGAACACAGGAAAGAAGTCAGGCATTCTTGAAGAAATACTGGTTAAGTTCTCTCCTCGACTGATCTACAGCCTTAACCTTTTGTTCTGCATCATTGCTTCACAACTCCTCTCTTCTCCTGGCTATTCTAGACAAGGTATCAAGCAAAACAATCAGAGATTCAGGGCTTCCCTTCAGGTGTATATGTTCCCAAAATGGCCTGAGACAAGTCAGGTGCTGATTTTTTCCTTTAATATCAAAAATCCTTCCTCTAATGTTTCCTCATGGAATAGGGGTTACCCCGGGTTCCCAAAGGCTATGCCAGTACAGTACAAGCTCTGGCAGGTTCTACCACATTGGAAGAGTTTCAAGAACAGTCCTGGCAACAGAAAAGTCTGCTTTTCGAGGACCAGCCTAGCTAAGCACAGAAATGCTCATCACCAATAGGCTGGTCACTTGGTGATGAATTCTTCAATCACAGCAACCCATGAAACAAAGAAAAATCCAAAAGGGCTTTTGGGTCCATGGCAAACCTTTCTGCTTCCTTAGTAATGGTGGCAGGGTTATAAAGGGGGCGGGGCAAATAGCAATTAGGGAATGCTTGATTTCCATGGTATATGAATATCATGGAAAACTGTTATTCTGTAAGAAATGATGAAAGGGAGGGCTGCAAAGTAACCCAGGAAGATTTGTATGAACTAATGCTGAATGAAGGAGCAGAACCAGTACAACCATTTATAGACTAATGACAACATTGTAAAGGCCAGCAGCTTTGAAAGATGTATGAACTTTGATCAATCAAGCACTTACAGAGGATGAAGCATGCTACCCAATTCCTGACAGAGAAGTGACTTTGGACAAAACCAGCACAGTCATTTGTCTTGCTTCACTATGCATGGTTGTTACAAAAGCTTTGTTTTGTTTTGGGGTTTTTTTGGTATTTTTAATTGAAAAAAATAAATAAAAATTTAAAAATAAAGGCAAGAAAAGAAACTTGGGCAGAGTGTTAGGAATTGCCATTTCTAGACCATCTATAAACTTTAATTTAGCTTTTAATATGATGAATAGGAGATCCTTGAAAAAATAACGAACAAGAAGGCACAATATAGGAGAAATTGAAATATACCAGTCACATTCTTATCAATGAAATCAGAAGAAAAAGGAAGCTGTAGGTGAAATAAAGGCTGGATCTCAGTATCTCCTGGTAGAGGAAAACAAAGGATACGCAGAGTTGGTTTCATTATGAATGAATGAAAAAACCCACTTATGTGCAGAGGAAATAATTGCAACTATTATTTTCTTTTACAGAGAATAAAGCGGTAGCATTTCTACAAAGAACTTGGTAAGTTAAATCAACAAAAATCACAATACTCAGTAACTTTAATACAAAGTGGGAACAGATTAAGGCAACATATATAATACATTACCTGTATGTATGTGCTCTCTCTCTCTCTCTCTCTCTCTCTCTCTCTCTCTCTCTCTATATATATATATATATATATACATATATATTGTGTGTGTGTGTGTTTGTAAGAAAATATGGATCAAGTATTTGGAGAATACCATCTCCCTCCTCACAGATGCCTCATACTGACATGACATGAATACTTTCTTTGAGAAAATAATTAGAATGCACTTGACATAATAAGCACCAAATAAAATTCAATCCATTTCTTTTTTGATGTGATGTTAACAGAGAGGAAATGACTCATTACCGATATGAAAGGCATTCCTGAATCAATTGTACAATCACACCACCGACTTTTGAGAGTAAGGACCACAATGAGTACAATGCTAGAAAAAGGAATAAAGATGAGGCAAAGATAGAGAGTGTAATTAAATCAACTGGATCCTGACCTATTTTAAACAAATGAAATGGAATATGCATGAAGAGGAGACACAGGAGAAGATGATGACAATTTCAGACAATTTTAACCAATGTAAATCAATGCCATTACAAGGCAATGAAAGAGCCTGCAGATAGCTGCCTGACTCACTTGGTGAATGGTGAGATGAGGAAACACTGACTTGAAGTATAAACTCATTTGTAAACTCTTATGGAGAAGGATGATTGAAGATTATAAGCAATATTGCTTCATCAGTGGAATGTAAAAAAAAAAACACAGCTTAAAGAAAACTTGGTGAGAAACTCAACTAAGCCAAGTTGGCCTGAGAGCATTTAACAGAATAAAAATGGAAAAGGTTTCCAAAGATTGTGTAACTTTTTTCACCATCCAGGACATTAAAGTAAAGACATTAGAACTCTAAAGGTAAAAGTCTCAGATATAATTATAGAGGAGGTCAAAATACATGCAAGAGAACAAAGAAGGGAAAAGCAGCTGGATTAGACCAAAAGAACGAAGAGAAAATCTGTGTCAGGACTGGACACTGTTGTGAAGGTGCTGTGGGATCAGTTCACAGGAGATACAAAAGAGAAAAAGCATAATTCACATACGTAGAGGGTATCTTCAATACAAGTTCCAATAGAGAACTGGCCGACCTCCACAAGTGATATCCACAGGAAACCACATATTTCCCAATACACGACTGAAGGAGAGATGTAGAGAATACAAGATAAGCACTGGGATTATTGTTCACTGGTTATTACAAAAACTTGATTCTTGTTGAATACCACACCATCTAAAATTCTCCCTTCCAAGAAGGTGTCTCTTATTTACACACCAAAATTGTTCTTGATTCCTTGAAAGATAGAGCAACTGAGATAACCTTTTTGCACAACCCTCTGATCATTAACATTAGGAAAGGCACAAAACACAGAGACATTTGCTTGTCAAGTGAGTGTCATAGAGGTGATCCAGAATGGATTCATGCTGAAAAAAAGATTCTCTATGGCTGATGAGATTCTCCAGATGTTCCTGCCTAAAGATGAATCAAGGACACCGATGTTAAAACTCTAGAACATAATGGAAGAAACAAATCTATAACGAATAAAAACGAGTTTGGTCTAGCCATCTACACAAGAAAAACCAAGTGAAAAAAGAATGCCTATTGTTGAGAATACAACATGCTGTTAGACAATCTACAGAGCTCATCCACCAGTGTATATATATAAACAGTGAAGATGTATAATGTCCTGGGTCCAGATCTGAACTGAGAGAGAAACATGGGTTGGAGCTCTTCTGAAAAATTGCAAAGTTCCTTTTAATGACCTCAATCTTCTCTCAGAAACAAAATTGTCATATTTTTAATACCAGCATTCTATCAATCCTGATATATGACTTAGTCATGGAACAAGACAGCTTCTGAAAAATAAAAAATGGGTCCCACTCAGATGTAAATGGAGAAGTTATGGTGGGCGAGAGAAGGCTACAACATATAACAAGTAAGGAACTATGGATAGCATCTAGAGTAAAGGATGCCATTGAGGAGACGTATGATGGAAAAAGAAAATGGGCTGGTCAAATGACAAGAGGGTGCTCATCGGGAAACAGCTCATGTTGGCATCCTTGCAAAGCATGTTAAGCGAATCCCAATTTTAGGAGAACAAGGACAAGAGTCAAACAGAATGGAGCAGATGTGAATGGACTGCAATCTGAGCTGTGATGGGATCACAGGTCTGGGTATTAAAAGGTACTTAGTAACTTATGGCTAATGTTAAGGGAACAGGCAAGTGATTAATGACATGTACCCACTGGGCTACATGTTCAGAGAGCCACACAGACTGATATTCTCTAGAATATCCTTCCTACTTTTCTCTGTCATAGACAATGGGAAGAACTCTGAGTGTGGAGTCACGAGACTTAGATTCAAATACTGATGCTGACGTTTACTCCCTAAGTACTATCTTGGTCAAGACATTGACCATTTCTGGACCTTAGTTTCCTCATATCTAAAATGAAGGTACAGACAGGACGTAGGATGATCTCTGAAGTAATTACCATCTCTTAATCCATGACCTATGTGTCCTTAAGATTCCAAATCTTCAACACAATGTTTCTCACACCAATGTCCTCTTTTCCTGAAGTCTTCTAGCACCTTTCTACCCCATACATCTTAACACTTAAGCATAGACTGCCTTACACCAGAGGTGCCAAACTTGAAACTGGCAAAACTCCCAAGTGGCAGGAACCAGATTAAAATGCAATTGGGAAACATTTAATAAAATAAATAAAAATACAATCCAAGAGAGATAATGTGAATTTGTGGCTTTCAGAGTCAATGTGTGGCAAGCAAATCCATTTCTATTTGAGTTTGGCACCATTGCCTTACACCACCATAACTAGCATTTAGAGCACTTTAAGGTCTACAAAGTGCTTGATATTTGTATCCTCAAAACAGCCCTATAAAGTAGGCATTATTTTCTGTGGAAGTACAGGATCTGTGGAAGCATTGTCACATTGGACAAAAAGGTATGAATGGAATTATTTGAGGTAAACTGAGGGCAAGTGAGGCTGAGTGAGTTGCCCAGAGTCAGACAACTAATAAATAGTGGACTCAGGGCTATTTTCCTTACATTTTGCTACCGGGGTATAAGTTATGGTTCCTTTTACAGATGAGGGAACTGAGGTACAGAGAGGTTAAGTTGATTTGCCTAGGGTCACACAGCTAGTGTCTGAAGCAAGATCTGAATTCATGCCTTCCAGCACTCTTTTGACAACTGTTTTTTTGTGTTGAGCTCCTTGAAGAAAGGAAATACAACTTATATCTTTCTGTATTTCCAGCAGCAGGATGTAAGGAAAATAGCCTTAAATCCACCAAAGCAAGTCACTTGGCCTTAGTTTCTTCTTCTATAAAATGCTTTCTGGAGTCAGGAAGACCTGAGTTCAAATCCAGTCTCAGATACTTTCTAGCTGTGGGCAAGTCACTTAACCTCTCTGTGCCTCAGTTTCTCTCATCTGTAAAAATGACCAGAGAAAGAAATGGCAGTATCTTTGTCAAGAAAACACCAAATGGGGTCATGGAGTATCAGACAGGACTGATGGAAACCACTGAACAAAAAGAAATCATAAAGTGCTTCAAACAATCTTATCCATACCTTCTCATCTAGTGTGATTCTTGGCCATGTACTTTTCACAGCTCCTCCACCACAGATGTGCACCCTTGTGGATGTGCCCACAATCTCTCACCTAGGCCTTATGACATTTGTTGATGCTATCTGAGCACCTGGGCTATTGTTAACTCTCACCCTTACCACATGACCAGTCCATCTCTTTTTCTGATCCTGTACTTCCCTGATACTGTTCCTTATGCCAGTTCTTATGTATAGGTTATCAGTGGACACTTGCACCCACCAGATAGCTCTCTGTTTCACTCTAGGTCATCCCCCACTTTGATTTAAAAGACACTTCAGTGTTCTAAGATTTCCAATTGTACAGTATCCCGGAAAGAACTTTTATGTTGACAAGATGATCCTCTGTATTAGGTTTTTTTTTTTTAGAAAAGCATTTCAATTTCCCAAATACAATCCAGCCTTTTTCCTTCTGTCTCAAAGTAATTCAATGGACTGGCATTAGAATAGCATGTTATAGTCTAAACAAACATTTTTCATCCATTTAGGCTTTCCTATATGTATTGTTAGACTGATCTCTTTTGAGTAATTATGGATCTTATCGAAAAGAAACTACAATATTCTGGAACTTGAAGCAATCAACAGAATATCATGTACAAACCAGGGATTCTATAATCTACAGAGAATCCCATTTTGGACCTTGTATGGGACATACTTTATGGTCATGGGCAAAAATCTCAGTCAAATAATAATAACATCTCAAGTAATAACAATAATAATAATAACTAACATTTATACAACACCTACTACATGCCAAGTACTGTTCTAAGTACTTTACAAATATTATCTCATTTGATACTCACAATAACCCTTGGAGGTAAGTACTATTATTACCCCATTTTGCAGATGAGGAAACTGAGGCAAACAGAGATTATGTAACTAAGTCTTCCTGTTTTATTCCTCATCTGACAGGAATAAGTACTTTTTATTTACCAAGAAATCTCATATGATCTTAATATATCAATCGAAAAGGAAAAATAATACCCATCTACATTTTTGCAGAATTATTATGAGGGGAAATTCAGATGTCTGTAAAAGGGCTTGGAAAATTATAAAGCACTACCCCAGTATAATATCAGTGTTGATGTTATGTCTGCCACACCAGCTAGTCTGGCCCTTGGCACATAAAGACCGAGTGAATCAGTGGACTCAGCCTCTGTCTTTTTTGGACTCTGCTGTACATGCCACAGGATCCCCAGGAGTTATCGATTTTCAGCATGAACTAGCTCCGGCCACACTGCTGCTTCCAACCAGTTTACAACATATAGAGGAAAGCCCCGAAACAGATAACAAAGAGTTACTCTGCTGCACTGAGTGGAAATCCAGCAAACCTCAGCTCAGAGGAGAGGGTTATTGTTTTTTTAAATTATTTTCTTGATTCTGAAAGAGCTGGAACAAAGCAGGATTGTGCAGGCTGCCTCCCCTGCAGGAATTCACATTCTAGGACCTTCGAAATGCCAGAATGAAACACAGAATGTAATTACCATCAAACTTAGGCAGGAGGGCAGGCGGACCCGCCAGCAGACAGGCAGAAATACTGGGTCATACTCTATTGTTCCCCTTTTCACCCTACCCTTTCCCAGTCTCAAAGCTATCTATAAACCAGTGTCGCTTGGGTCTCTGCACATATTCTCCCTTAGATCATCTGCTTTTCTCTCCCCTTCCTAATTCCTCCTGGTGCAGCTCATGGCTTCTCAGCTTTGTGTTCAGTGGGTGGGCAGAGGAAGCCTTTCAACCAACTCATTATGTTCCTTGTTCCCACTTCTGGCAAGTAATGAAGGTAGGAAAGGAAGGTCAACAAGAGATCACTTGTGCCCTATACCTCTCCAGGCTGGCCAGACCCCACCCCCAACCTTCCTGCCAATGCCTACTCCATCACCACATCTGAATCACTGCTCCACTCTGACCCTTAGGCTCACTCCTTGCCTACCAGTTTTGGTGGGCCAGTCCTTTCCATGCTCTCCTCTCTTCGGGACAGATAACCAAATTCACCCTCAGGACTCCTAGGCCTTGCCATCTACCTGCCCTGCAACTGAACCCTCCTTTATATCTTGTCTCCTTCTTGTAGGTGGGGTCTTTCTCTATTAGGGGGAGAGTACCTTGAGAGCAGGGACTGTCCTCTTTTTTCATGTTCATAATCCCAGGGTTTAGTACAGTGCCTGGCACAAAGTAAGCATTTAATGAATGCTTGTGGATCAATTGAAATTACTTTAGAGATTATCATCTAATCTAAGTGTCCTTAACCCAAGATCCATGAATTTAAGAAAACAAAACAAAACAAAATATGCTGATCATTGTATCTCAATTTTCTTTTTGGAGGGGCAATTGGGGTTAAGTGACTTGCCCAAGGTCACACGGCTAGTTGGTGTGTGTGTGTGTGTGTGTATGTGTGTGTGTGTTAAGTGTCTGAGGCCGGATTTGAACTCAGGTCCTCCTGACTCTAGAGCCAGTGCTCTATTCACTGCACCACCTAACTGCCCATGATTATTGTATTTCAATACAATTGGTTCTTTTTGCAAATCCTCCACATTTTATTTTATATATTTATTTTATTTTATTTTATATATTTAAATATATTTATGATATAATTATTTTATCTATTTATGATATAATCTATTATCATATTATATATTTTAAAGATCCTCCCAGAAGGGAGGCTTCACCAGATTGTGAAAGGGGTCCATGATATACAAACAGATCTGGGGGTCGATCTCAAGTCTTCTGATATCTAATATGTGGTAGGAGCTATGGAGAGATTACAGTTGGAGATGGAATGATGCTGGGCCTGGGGGAAAAAAGAACTCAGCCAGAAAGCTGGCATTTTTATAGGGGATTCAAAACCCCATCAAAAGGAGATTGATGAGGCAAGCTAGGAGGGAAGCACAGTGGCTCTAAGAGTGTGGATTGAAAGTCCAGAAATGAGATGGGGAAATTTGCATTTATCTTCCATTGTCAAAACCCTGCAAAGGGTTTTCCTCAGGATAACCTTGTGAAGTAGATCAGTCCTTTGATGGTGTGGGAATGCCCTACTCTAAGGTAGATCACACCTTTTCTATACTTCACTAGATAGATCTTTAAGAGTCCCCTAAGGTTCAGAAAGGTTAGGTCCAAGGTCACACATCATGGGATGTACAATGGGAAAAGAGGACTATGCCTGGGGGCAGAGGATTTTCTTCTGCAACTTACTACTTGTGTTACCTTGGACAAATAACTTAACTTCTAGCCTCAGTTTTCTCATCTGTAGAATGAACTAGATGGTTGGACTGAAGTAACTTCCAATTCTAAATCTATGAAAATATAAAACTTATTTGAACCTGAAGTCACCTAGTGAGGAAACTATTGGGCTGGATGTGTCCAAAGTCTTGTTTCATCATATCTTCCCCTATTTAAAGGGGCTCAGTGAGAGCATGACTTGACCAAGTCATGCAGGACTACTAAGTTTAACCCACTAGAACATCCTCTCTACCTCAACAGTAGGGTGAACCCCAAGCTGCTTTTTGATCATACAGTCTACTTGGCCCATGGGTCCAGCCCTTCATTGACACTTACTGCAACCTTTCACCCCCCACCAGCCATCCCAGTCCTGATCACATAATCTGGTGTCTCCATGTTACAATCCACCTGCCATTTAATTCTCGACCCCAGGCAAAGAGAGACATCAGTAGAAGTATGGGATTTTGTGGCATGCTGACATTTCATCCATGAGCTGTCAATGTTCACTCACCCAGCCTGGGTCAGGGAACAGCAGAAACTGGAATAAAAAGGAGGGGGAACAAGGCAAAAATACCAAACTTGTGCCAAAAAGGAAATTCTGAGGATGAGACTACTGAACTCTGCCAAATGACAGTCAGCTGTTTGGCCCAAATGCTTTAAATAAGGAAATTGGGCTGGTTGGCTTCAAAAGTCCTTTCCAACGCCAACACTCTATGAGTCTATGAGATCCTAAGAAAAATAGGAGCAGAGAAACATTTAAGAAACACCATACACCTAGTGGACACAAATGATTTCAACATTATTCAGTCATCAATATTATTAAAATACTTGGAATTTCCTAGATCCTTTCTTACAGAGATATCAAAGCATTTTCATCATCTTTGTTTTCCTCCCAACATCCCAGTGACGAAAGGAATGGCCATTACTGCCCACAGCATACAACCTATTTTACAGTGAGGAAACTGAGGTTCAGAGAGATTGGGATCACATGGTCATAAAGCTGGTTAAGTGTGAGTGGATTTATTAGAACACTAGACTTAAGAGCCAAAAGCCCTGGGTTTAAGTCTCTCTTGGTTCATTACAAATGGCCATTGAGGAGATAGCTATGGGCATGGTACTATGCTGAGACACCAAGATACCCTACAGTATGTAAACACACGCACGGAATCTCCAGGAGCTGGAGGAGAGACGCCTTATGTTCCCTTCCCAGGGATGATTTTAGTCAGGTGGGATGCACCTGAATGAGTCTGCTCCTTAGGCAATGTCTCAAAAGTAATGTCAGGGGATACATGATGTGTTTCCTTCTTCAGGTAACATGTACCATGTGCCAGATACCGTGCAAAGGGATATAAAGAAAAGCCAGACAGTCTTTGCTTGCCTGAAGTTCACAGTCCAGTGGGTAAGACCACATGCAAACAAGTGTGTACAAACAAGATATGTACAGGAAAAAATGAGGGTGATCCCAGAGGCAAGGCACTAAGATTGTGGAGGCTGGGAAAGAAGCAAGAAATAGGGATTTTTAGCTGTGACTTGAAACAAGCCAGGGAAGCAAGGAGGCAGAAGAGGAGGAGGGAGAGAATTCTGGGCATGGAGGACAGCCAGTGAAAATGCAATGATGGAGCATTTTGTGCAGAGAACAGCAAAGAGGCCAGTGTCGTTGGACTGCAGAGCACATGGCTTGGAGGAAGGATCACGAAGACTGGAAAAGTCTCCTTCAAGGTCAACATCCCAGTTTCTTTCAACAGATACTCATGGACGATATCAAGGTCTTTTACCATCTTTGTCCCATCCCATTTACTCTCAGTAATACCAGTGAAGCCCAATTTGCCTCCTCCTCGAGTGCTGATCTTTTTACACATTTTGTTTGTAACCCATGTTTTGGGATTTGGTGTGAATATTTTTATTGCCAGTCCTTCCTTCCTTCTTTCCTTCCTTCCTTCCTTCCTTCTTTCCTTCCTTCCTTCCTTCCTTCCTTCCTTCCTTCCTTCCTTCCTTCCTTCCTTCCTTCCTTCCTTCCTTCCTTCCTTCTTCCTTTGTTGTGAATTCCTGGCTATTTACTGATTCTTTACTTTTACTGTTGGAAGGCAGTGTAAGGCAGGGGAATAAAGTAGGCCTAGATTAATATTACACTTCTGACAACTCATTAGTTGTATGACCCTGGGAAAGTCACTTAATTTCTTTGTGTTTCAGTTCACTCTCTAGGACTTAGCTAGATTTTGAATAGGTTGTAAACTGTGGTAGTGAAAGAAATCTGGGTTTGTAGAAGGAGTTCTTACTCTGGCATTTCCTACCTCCCCCACTCCCATACACACATATTCTCTCTCTCTCTCTCTCTCCCTCTCTCATACACACACACACACACACACACACACACACACACACACACACACACAAACACACTTCTTTCTTGCCTTGTCTTTTACTGTCTAAAGAAAGGTTCCTTTGTCCATGCCAGGTAAGGATGATCGCTGTGGCCCCTTTCAAAGCACAGTATGTTCCTTGTGCCAAGTGGGAACATTCATTCACAGCAGTCACGCAGAGAGACTCTTCCC
>WOXC01003541.1:0-115141 GCA_011680675.1 Gymnobelideus leadbeateri | reverse complement strand
CCATTCCTATTAAAAACAATAGAAAGTATAGGAATAAATGGAGCCTTCCTTAAAATAGTTGCTAGCATCTATCTAAAACCATCAGCAAGTATTATATGCAATGGGGATAAACTAGAAGCCTTTCCAATAAGATCAGGAGTGAAACAAGGGTGTCCACTATCACCCCTCTTATTCAATCTGGTACTTGAAACGTTAGCAGTAGGAATTAGAGAAGAAAAAGAAATCAAAGGGATCAAATTAGGCAAAGAAGTGACCAAGCTGTCACTCTTTGCAGATGATATGATGATATACTTAGAGAATCTTAGAGAATCAAGTAAAAAATTACTTGAGACAATAAATAAATTTGGCAAAGTTGCAGGATATAAAATAAACCCACATAAATCCTCAGCATTCTTGTACACTCTAATAAAACTCAACAGCAAGAGATAGAAAGAAATCCATTTAAAGTCACTGTAGACATTATAAAATATTTGGGAATCTACTTGCCAAAACAAACCCAGAATCTATATGATCACAACTACAAAGCACTTCTCACAGAAATAAAATCAGATCTAAATAGTTGGAAAAATATCAATTGCTCGTGTCTGGGTCGAGCTAATATAATAAAAATGACAATTTTACCCAAACTAAATTATATATTTAGTGTCATTCCAATCAATGTATCAAAAAGCTACTTTGTAGAGTTAGAAAAAATAATAACAAAATTTATTTGGAAAAAGAAACGGTCTAGAATATCAAGGGAATTAATGAAAAGAAATGCTAGGGAAGGTGGACTAGCTATGCCAGATCTTAATCTGTATTATACAGCAGCAGTCATCAAAACTGCTTGGTACTGGCAGAGGTGTAGAGTAGTGGATCAGTGGAATAGATTAGGTGCAGGAGATCCAGCAGTTAATGAATATAGCAATCTATTGTTCGATAAACCCAAAGACCTCGGTTTTTGGGATAAGAATGCACTATTTGACAAAAACTGCTGGGAAAACTGGAATACAGTATGGCAGAAACTGGGCATAGATCACTATCTAACACCATATACCAAAATCAAGTCTAAATGGGTGCATGATCTAGGTGTAAAGGATGATACTGTAAGCAATTTGGGAAAGCAAGGAATAGTTTACCTGACAGATCTGTGGAGAGGGGAAGATTTTAGGAACAAACAAGAATTAGAGCATTATAAAATGCAAAATGGATAATTTTGATTACATTAAATTGAAAAGCTTCTGTACAAACAAAGCCAATGTAACCAAGATCAAGAGGGAGGTGGGAAATTGGGAAAGAATTTTTACAACCTGTGTCTCTGATAAAGGACTCATTTCTAAAATATACAGAGAATTGAGTCAAATCTATAAGAATACAAGTCATTCCCCAATTGATAAATGGTCAAAGGATATGAACAGGCAGTTTTCAGAGAAAGAAATTAAAGATATCTATAAGCATATGAAGAAATGCTCTAAATCACTATTAATTAGAGAAATGCAAATCAAAACAACTCTGAGATACCACATCTCTCCAGTCAGATTGGCTAAGATGACAAAACAAGAAAGTGACAAATGCTGGAGAGGTTGTGGGCAAATTGGAACGCTAATACATTGCTGGTGGAGTTGTGAATTTATCCAACCATTCTGGAGAGCAATCTGGAATTATGCCCAAAGGATTATAAATAATTTCATACCCTTTGACCCAGCCATACCACTCCTAGGGTTATATCCCAAAGAGATCATAGTAGTGGGAGGAAGAACCGTATGTACAAAAATATTTTTAGCAGCCCTTTTTGTGGTTGCAAAGAATTGGAAACTAAAGGAGTGCCCATCAATTGGGGAATGGCTAAACAAGTTGTGGTATATGAATGTAATGGAATTTTATTGTGCTATAAGAAATGAGGAGGTGACGGATTTCATAATTACCTGGAGAGACTTATACAAACTGATGCTGAGCGAGAAGAGTAGAATCAGAAGAAATTTGTATACAATCACAGACATACCATATCTGTGACGACCAACTATGACAGACTGGACTCTTTTCAGCAATGCAGTGATATAAGTTAATCCCGAATGACTCAAGAAAGTGAGAAATGTGCCATCCAGAGATATAACTAGAAAGAACTGAGCCTGAATCCTGATGGAAGCAAACTAAATGATCTTGTTCTTCTCATTGTTTGGTTGTACTTCTTCCTTACCATCTTTCATCCCACCTAGTACTATATGCCTTTGTAATTGGAATAATGTTTAATATGAATGCATTTGCAGACCCTATACTGTACTATATGATGTCATGAGGGGAGGGGGGAGGGAAGTAAAGGAAATTTGAAAATCAAGGAACTATGGAATTGAATCTTGTCAACTGAAACTAAACTAATAAATTAATTAAAAAAAAAACCAAAAAAAAAAAAAAAAAAAAAAAAAAAAGAATAATCTCTATGGCATACCCAACAAATGGGTAACCTGTAAGCCAACAAATTTTCTAGCTTTTCCTGGAAGACCTTCAATGATGGGGGGTGGGGTGGCAGTGAGGTTACATCTTGGAGTCATTCATTCTATTTTCAGATAGTTCTAATTGTTACAGAATTCAAGAATACATGGAGCCAGTACAGGTTCCTTCCTTACATATATAGAGGGAGTATAAAGGGATTCAGCCCTTAGTTTGAGCAACTCTCAGTCTCATTACAGTTGGAACACTTCTAACTTGGAGCCACCTTGTGGTACAGTTAGATATTGCATACACCTTCCCTGATTGCCTGTGTATATCAAGGGTCTCTTTGAGTGAGGTGTGAACATGAGATCATGGGTACAATACCAAAAAAAATATTCAAGGCAAATTGGGCTATCTCTTTCATTTCACACATAAGTGAACTGAATCCAAGGACTGAAGTAACTTGCCCAAGATCACAAAAATAGTAAATGGCAGAGAAGACCCATGACTTGAACCTCAAACTTTTGACTTCAAATCCATTCTTTCCTTTCTATTAAATTCATACAGGTTGTTCTTGCTTTTGTAACTTAGATTATGTATACTGGATACAAAACATCTAGATGGGCGTGGAGCCAAGATGGCAGAGTAGAAACAGCATTTCCAATGTGCTCTGCCCCACACAAATTTCAAACAATGTGCAAGGGAGCTCCGAACAACTTCTGGAGCCACAGCACCCACAGAACAGCACAGAGAAGCTAACCTCCTGCTGAGGACAGCCCAGCAGCCCTGCAGGGAGCGTCCAGCGCAGCACTCTGAGAGCAGGCAGCACAGCGCGCTGGGAACCGACAGGGCAGCCCACAGAGCCGAGCCCAGGTCAGCGGTTTTAGCCCCAGGGCGGCTGGGCCTTCAGCCTGCTGGTGGAACCCCAGAACACCAGCAATTGTGGTGATTCCAGAATTATCAGCACAGATATGCCTAGGACAAAGTGAAAGGTTAGTGCCCTATGGACTTCGGGATCAGTATTTGGGGAACACTGGGAGGAAAAAGCTGCTGAAGAAACAGCTGCACAGAAGCCATTTTGCAGCATCAGCAGTGGCTCTAGCTCCTGGTCTGTGAACTGTAGGAAGATCCAGCAATCAGTCTGGGGGTTAATTGCTTTTGCCTTAAACTGCCTGGATCTGGATTGTGGTCTGGGGGGGAAGTTTGGGGTGGGTATCCAACTTGCCAGAGTGGGTGGAGGCTTTACATAGGCCACCCAACTGGAGGAAGTTGGGAAGACCCCACGTTTGGGCGGAAGCTCCCCTGTCTGGTGGCAGAGTCCTACTGGGGCAACAAGCCCCAAAATCAAGTAATTAAGTGGCAATATGCCTAGGCAAACGAAACAAAATAAACAGAAAAGTTCAACATTGGACTCCTATTTTAGGGGCAAAGAGACTCAAAGCATGGAGGAGGACTGTGAGATCAGAACTCCTGCACCAAAAGCCCCAAATGAAAATACAAGCTGGCTAAAGGCCATAGAGGACCTTAAGAAGCAGATAAGAGGAGTGGGGGAAAATTTGGGAAGAGAAATGAAAAAGATGCAAGAAAAGTATGAAATGACAGTCAACAGCCTGACTGAGGAAAATAACACCTTAAAATAGACTAACTCAAATGGCAAAAGAGGCTCAGAAAGGCAATGAGGAGAAGAATGCCTTAAAAAGTCGAATTTGCCAGATGGAAAAAGAATCTCAAAAGCTCACTGAGGAGATTCATTCCTTTAGAGTTAGACTGGAGCAAATGGAAGCTAGTGACTTTATGAGAAATCAAGATACTATTAAACAGATCCAACAAATGAAAGAATAGAAGGCAATGTGAAATATCTCATGGGAAAAACCACTGACCTGGAAAATAGATCCAGGAGAGGTAATTTAAAAATTATTGGACTACCTGAAAGCCATGATCAAATAAAGAAACTAGAAATCATCCTTAAAGAAATTCTCAAGGAAAATTGCCCTGATGTTTTAGACCCAGAGGGCAAAATAGAGGTTGAAAGAATCCACAGATCACCTCCTGAAAAAGATCCCAAAAAGAAAACTCCCAGGAATATTGTAGCCAGGTTCCAGAATCCTCAGATCAAGGAGAAAATACTACAAGCAGCCAGGAAGAAACAATTTCAATATTGTGGAAACACAATCAGAATGGCACAGGACCTGGCAGCTTCTACACTGAGGGATAGAAGGGCATGGAATATGATATTCCAGAGGGCAAAAGATCTGGGAATGAACCCAAGGGTCACCTACCCAGCAAAACTGAGTATCTTGTTTCAGGGGAAAATATGGTCATTCAGTGGAATAGTGGACTTTCAAGCATTCTTGATGAAAAAACCAGAGTTGAATAGAAAATTTGACATTCAGACACAAGAAGCAAGAGATGCTTGAGAAGGTAATCAAGGAAAAGAAATCAAAAGGAACTTATCAGAGTTGCACTATTTACAGTCCTACATGGAAAAACAATAACTGTGTTTGATGAAACCGTTCTCATTATGAAAATAATTGAAGAAGGGTACATGGCATATGTTCATAGGTATACATGGATAGAGGGCACAGGTTGAATTTGAGGGGAAGGGATGATTATTTTTTTTTGGAGGGCAATTGGGGTTGGGTGACTTGCCCAGGTTCACGTGCCTGGGTTTTTGTTTGTGTGTTGGGTGTCTGGGGCCGGATCCAAGCTTGGGTCCTTCTGGCTCCAGGGCTGGCGCTCTGCTCGCTGCACCACCTAGCCGCCCCAAGGAAGGGATGATTCTTAAGGGGTGAAGTCAAGAGGTGAGAGAGGAAAGTGGCAAGAGGAGATGGAGAGAGACAGGGTAGGGCAAACTATCTCATGTAGAAGAGGCAAGGGGAAGTAGTTGCAGGGGAGGGGAAGAACAGGAAGGCAAAAAGGCAAAAGCATATTCTCATTGAAGTTGGCTCAAGGAGAGAATCACATACATACTAAATGGAATATCTTACCCTCACTCACTCTCCTGAGTAGGGGAAAGGGGGATGAGAGGGGGGATGATGGAGGGGAGGGCATTCTGGGGAGAGGGGAGGTTAGAAGTACCCACTATCAAAGAGGGACAGGATCAAAGTAGGGAATGGACCAGGTGGGAGGTGAGACAGGTGGGAGGGAAATATAAGCAGTCTTTTACAATATATCTACTATGGTAATGTTTTGCATAGCTATACATGTAGAACACATACTGAATTGCTTATCTTCTCAGAGGGAGTGGTTGACAAGGGAGAAAGGGAATGGATCTAAAAATCAAAGTTTTAAAATTAAATGTTTCATAAGATGTCCATGCAGTGGGGCTCAGATATTCAACTTGCCCTAATGGCAAAGTCGAAGGGGGCATGGGAGAAGATATGGGAGAGAGCAGATTGGTTGAGGGGATATCTAGTGGGACTGCTATTCTGGGGTGGTGGGTAGGGAAAAATGGGGGAAAAATGTAACTCATGATCTGGTGGAAATGAATGATGTAAACCAGAAGTTAATAAAGCATTTGTTTTATTAAAAAAAATCTAGATGTGTGAAAATATATGAATAATTGACCAAATTTCTTACTTTTGATGCAGATATTAAATGTCTTGTTAGTATACCTTTAATCTCTCTGTAAAATATACTATAAAATTGGATCAGAGGTGCCTTGCTATAAAGGACCTCATAGGTAATTTAGTTAGTAATCTCTTTTACACACGAGGAGTTTAATGCTTAAAGAGGATGAATGATTTAGGATCCTAAATATATTACTGGAAGATGATGATGATGATGATGATGATGATGATGATGAGGATGATGAGGATGATGATGACGACGACGACGACGACAACGACGACGATGATGATGAAGCATTTTAAATTTGGCAAAATGATACAAATACACCACATCATCTGATTTTCAGAACCTTTCAGTAAGGAATATGACATTATCTGCATTTTTCAGATGATGAAACTGAGGCTAAGAAACTAAGTGACTTGCCCAGAATCACAGAAGTAGATAATTTCTGAGGTAATCTGAATTTGGAACATGAGTCCTTCTGATTCCTAGTCTAGTCTTTTTTCTAAGAAGATAGATAGACTCCCTTTATGATAGATAATGAGGCTAAATGACATGTCCCAGATCACCCAGATAATAAGCATCAGAGATAGAAAATTTGAAGTTATATTCCAAACTCACACCTCTTCCCACTGTACCAGGCTTCCTTTCTCCTTAAAATTGTGCCTGTGAATATTTTTGTAGTATGCTATCAGTTTTATCAAAGTGAGGTAAATAAACAGAAAGTATGTTCACATATATGAAGACACATGAAAATCCAGGATGATCATATAGTACTTGCGTGCAACCACTTATCTTGTATTTAGAAGATACAGTGAAAAGAATGTCTCTAAGTACACGATACTAGGATCTTGTGCTCATTTCATGGCAATTATATAAAAAAGTCTCCAGTATCTTTTTTATTTTTACTATAAACTCATTTCTTTAAATTTTAGTCACCTCAAAAATTTGTTGGCATAAAAGGCAACAAGTGGAAGAAAAAGAATTTGTTGCTGCTATTGCTCTAATCCCAGAGAGCATAAATTTAGATGAGTATGCTACTTTGGCAAAATGACTGTTCCTCTCTGGCATCAATTTTCTTAACTATAAAACAAAGAAATCTGATTCTTTCATTTCTGTCATTTATTATGTAACCATGACTAAGTCCCTTTATATGTCTGGGTCTTGAGTTTCCCACTAAAACATGAGGGGGCTGGAATTTGTGATTTCAAAGATCCCTTTCATACTACAATCTCTGATCCCTTGATCTAGCCTCTCTAAAGTTCTTTCTGATTCTAAATTATAGGATCCCCCTAAGATGGTATGAGATTCTAATATTTGTGATATTCAGTAAGAAGCTATCCTAAAATGCTACCATAAGCCTAGAAAGAGTAATAGTGATATTACAGGGGAAAAAAATCCCCTAACCAAGATTAAGTGGCAATAGTGTTAATCATAGTGCATCACCACATTGCAAACACTGTTTGCCACCCTGTAGACTTGAGGGGCCCCCAAACCACTTCACTTTGCTTTATCTTCCAGAGAGTTCCTTTCTTATTATCCTCTAGCTCTCCTAATCCATAGACATCCATTTGACATTTATGTTGCTGTTACTAATTTGGCAGTGGGATTAGTGCTCCTGTTAGCATAGCATTGAGGCTGTAGCGTGCGAAATCACTGCTGGCTTGTTAGGGCTTACATCCAGGACACATGCATGATGGAGATGCTGCTATTTGATGGATGAGCAAGCAGAAAGACAGGCATACTGTCCCTGTCCATTCAGCCTTCAACTAATTGGCTCATTACTATCCTAATACAGAGTGAACAACAAAGCCATTAAAATTGGTTTGGGGCATTCTTAATTTATTTTATTTTATTATTTTTAGTTTCAAACTTGTGCTACTAGCTACATTCCCAAATTTTATGTAGTGATTTATTCATATGGAGTCCATTATAGGATGATTTACCAAAATGCTTAAACTGCTATCCCCTCCTGAAAGCAATATTACAATTGCTTATGTTCCTTAGCAATGTTTCAGTAAAAGTGAATGATCTTTTCAATAATATTGAGCACAAGGATCTCTCGAGATCTGGCTAGATGCCTTTTAGCTAAGTTGTGTATAAAGTGAAAATTCTGTACATTTGGAGGCAATTTTCCCATAGGCTCTTATTTTAATGTAGGAAATGCATTCTTATAGGCTGTCAGGAGACCATGACCTGAAGCAGGCTCTATCCTTTTCCTGTCCTAGGTTTAGGATGGCTGGTAAACATTATTAAGTAGCACAAGCCATAAGTGTTAATCTCCAGTCCCTTACACCCTGTCATGGACGTTTAAACATCATCAGAATGATCACCTATATCTTTATCTGAACATATCTGCCTCACTTTTCAGTGCATTATTTCTTCCCTTGGCAAATGAAAATTCTTTGTTTTCAGATATATATAGTTGGCTTTGGGGGGTTCTGCTTTTTTTTCCAGTGATAGGCAGACTCCTAGAATTTGAGGACAAGAGGAAAACTTATCTTACTGGAATAAACAAATGCAGAGCTTTCTACAACAAGCTTCCCCAGAAAGTTTTGTGCTAGAGAAAAAAAAAAAATACAGGGAATTAGCTGTATTTGCTTTACACTGAATGTGTACCAGAGATATTAGAGAAATGCCTGAGACATACATTTTCAATTTGGAGAAAAGGAGAGTGAGCTGGATTTATCTTTTTCTGTTCTATTTTTCAAAACTGAGCCATAGAATATGAAAAGAATGGCTAAAAGACAACAAAATTACATAAAATGATAGGTTGTAAGAGATAAAAATGTTTTCTTTGAAGACTCTATTACTCAATACCATACTTTTGTTGGAAGTACAGTTAGAAGAGTCAGGAATAATAGCACAACATTTTGTTTTATGTTTACTTTCCTTGCAAACACCCCATGAATTAGATGTCATAATACGTATTAGGCCCATTTTACAGATGAGGAAACTGAAGGGGCAAAGCCATGGTTTGAAATCACACATTTTACTTCATTATTCAGTGTTTTCCACATTGTTATGCAGGCTCCCATATTCATGTATACCATGGAAACTCTTGATTTTTCTGTTTAATATTTACTTAGCTCAGATTCTGCTATAGACCTGTAATTTCATTGGTATAGGGAAATTCCAGGTGAGAGGCCACTCTCTAGCAATACAGCATGGCATTTTTTCTGCAATTCCATTTTAGAATATTGACAAGAATACTAAGGTTGTGTCTTACTCAGAGTTAGGCAGCTAGAGTGTGTGAGAAGCAGGACTTGAACACAGGGCCCCTTAATGCCAGCACCATATCTCCACTTATTTAATTCTATCTTTCTTTGCAGCAATAATGCATATTAATATTTTATGTTCTTCAGAAAAAGAAGCAGCATGCCATGTTGGAAAGAATATTGACTTTGGAAATATAAGTTTTCATATCCTACCCCTGTTACTTAATACTATATTACCTTTGACTTAAGCGCTCTGTGCCTTATGTATTTACAAAGGAGTTATCTAATATAATTTAAATTTGGGGGAAAGAAAGAGGGTACGACTGCATGACCTTTAACATTTAGAGGCAGCTAGGTGGTACACTAGGCAGAACACTGCACCTGGCATTAGGAAGACCTTGAGTTCAAATACAAACTTGTACACTTACTAGCTGTGTAATCATAGGAAAAGCATTTAATTTCTCCCTGTTTCAATTTCCTCATCTGTAACATGTATATAACAATAGCACCTACCTTCCATGATTGTTATAGGGATAAAATGAGATAAATATCTATGAAGTGTGTTACAAACCATAAGGTGATATGTAAAGATAATGATAATTATTATCACTATTGGTATTTGTGTTATTGCTATGAGTCAATCAATCAATGAATCAATTAAAAATTCATTAAAGTCTTTGTTATATACCAGACCCTATTACCATAGGCTCTGGGCACTTAGAGACAAAAATAAACTACCTTCTATATTCAACAAGCATATATTCTTTTTTTTCCTAAATGTATTATTAACTTCTGGTTTACATCATTCATTTCTGCCAGATTTTGAGTTACAATTTTCCCCATTTTTCCCCTACCCACCACCCCAGAATAGCAGTCCCACAAGATATACCCTCATCTAATCTGCTTGTACCCAAATCTTCTCCCATAGCTCCTTTGACATTTCCATTAGGGTAAGGTGAATCTCTGTGCTCCAATGCCTGCACATCTTATCTCCCAGTTACATGCAAAGTAGTATTAAGAATACTTTATATATATATATATATTTGAAACATTTAATTTTAAAACTTTGAATCCAAGATACATTCCCTTCATCCCTTGTCACCCAAACCTGCTGGGAAGATAAGCAATTCACTATATGTTGTACATGTATAGCTATGCTAAACATTACCAAAGTAGATATATTGTAAAAGACTGACTGTATTTCCCTCCCACCCGTGCCACCCCCCACCTGGTCCATTCCCTACTTTGATCCTGTCCCTCTTCAAAAGTGGGTGCCTCCAACCTCTCCACCCAGTATGCCCTCCACTCCATCATCCCCCCTCTAATCCCCTTCCCCCCTATTCTTCTGCAGGGTGAGATATCCCATGTAGTATGTATGTCATTCTCTCCCTGAGCCAAATTCAATAAGAATATGGTTTTGCCTTTTTGCCCTCCTGTTCTTCCCCTCCCCTGCAACTACTTCCCCTTGCCTCTTCTCCATGAGATAGTTTACCCCCGCCCCCATATCTCCCCATCTCCTCTTGCCACATTCCTCTCTGACCTCTTAACTTCACCCTTTAAGTATCATCCCTTCCCACCAAATTCGACCTGTGCCCTCTATCCATGTATACCTGTAAACATATATACACATATTCACATATGTATTCATATGCCCATGAACCCTTCTTCAATTATTTTCATACTGAGAAAGGTTTCATCAGTCACAGTTATCATGTTTCCATGTAGGAATGTAAATGGTTCAACTTTGATAAGTTCCTTTTGATTTCATTTCCCTGTTTACCTTCTCAAATATCTCTTGCTTCTTGTGTCTGAATGTCAAATTTTCTATTCAACTCTACTTTTTTCCTCAAGAATGCTTCAAAGTCCTCTATTCCACTGAATTACGATATTCTCCCCTGAAACAAGGTACTCAGTTTTGCTGGGTATGTAATTATTGGTTTTGATCCCAGGTCCTTTGCCCTGTGGAATATCATATTCCATGCCCTTCAATACCTCAATGTAGAAGCTGCCAGGTCCTGTGCTATTCTGATTGTGTTTCCACAATATTGAAATTGTTTCTTCCTGGCTGCTTATAGTATTTTCTCTTTGATCTGGGAATTCTGGAACCCAGCTGCAATATTCCTAGGAGTTTTCTTTTTGTAATCTTTTTCAAGAGGTAATCTCTGGATTCTTTCAACCTCTATTTGGCCCACTGGGTCCAAAACATCAGGAAAATTTTCCTTAAGAATTTCTTGAAGGATGATTTCTAGGTTCTTTCTTTGATCATGGCTTTCAGGTAGTCCAATAATTTTTAAATTATATCTACTGGATCTATTTTCCAGGTCTGTGGTTTTACCCATGAGATATTTCACATTGCCTTCTATTCTTTCAATTGCTTGGATCTGTTTAACAGCATCTTGATTTCTCATAAAGTCAATAGAGTCCATTTGCTCCAGTCTAATTCTGAAGGAATGAATCTCCTCAGTGAGCTTTTGAGATTCTTTTTCCATCAGGCAAAGTCGGGTTTTTAAGGCATTCTTTGCCTCATTGCCTGTTTTAGCCTCTTTTGTCACTTGAGTCAGTCTATTTTTTAAGATGTTATTTTCCTCAGTCAGGCTGTTGACTCTCATTTCATACATTTCCTGCATCCTTCTCATTTCTCTTCCCAATTTTTCCTCCACTTCTCTTATTTGTTTTTTTAATTAATTTATTAGTTTAGTTTCAGTTAACAAGATTAAATTCCATAGTTCCTTGATTTTCAAATTTCCTTTACTTCCCTCCCCCTCCCCCCACAACAGCCAGTATAAGATCTGCAAATGCTTTCATATTAGACATTATTCCAATTACAAAGGTGTATTGTACTAGGTGGGATGAAAGATGGTAAGGAAGAAAAAAACAAACAACAAAAAGAAAAAGATCATTTAGTTTGCTTCCATCGGGATTCAGGCTCAGTTCTTTCTAGTTATATCACTGGATGGCGCTTTTCTTACTTTCTTGAGTCTTTCGGGATTGACTTATATCACTGCATTGCTGAAAAGAGTCCAGTCTGTCATAGTTGGTCATCACAGATATGTGTATACATATATTGGTATGCAAATTTCTTCTGATTCTACTCTTCTCCCTCAGCATCAGTTTGTATAAGTCTCTCCAGGTAATTGTGAAATCCATCACCTCCTCGTTTCTTATAGCACAATAATATTCCATTACATTCATATACCAAAACTTGTTTAGCCATTCCCCAATTGATGGGAACCCCTTTAGTTTCCAATTCTTTGCAACCACAAAAAGGGCTGCTAAAAATATCTTTGTACTTATGGGTCTTCCTCCCACTTCTATGATCTCTTTGGGATATAACCCTAGAAGTGGTATGGCTGGGTCAAAGGGTATGAAATTATTTATAATCCTTTGGGCATAATTCCAGATTGCTCTCCAGAATGGTTGGATAAGTTCACAACTCCACCAGCAATGTATTAGTGTTCCAATTTGTCCACATCCTCTCCAGCATTTGTCACTTTCTTGTTTTGTCATCTTAGCCAATCTGACTGGAGGCATATTTTTTTGGTTTTTAAAATCCTTCTTAAGGTCCTCTATGGACTGTAACCCACTTCTATTTTCATTTGGGCCTTTTGGTGCAGGGGTTCTGACCTCACAGTCCTCTTCCTGTTCCATGCTTTGATACTCTTTGCCCCCAAAATAGGAGTCTAATGTTGAATTTTTCTGTTTAATTTGTTTCCTTTGCCTAGGCATGTTGTCACTTAATTACTTGACTTTTGGGCTTGTTGCCACAGGATGACTGCCACCAGACAGGGGAGCTTCCATCCCAAATGTTGGGGTCTTCTCAACTGCTGGAGGTATTAGTTGGGTGCCCTCCCTGAAGCGTCCACACACTTTGGCAAGCTGGGCACACAGCCCAAGACCTCCAACCCAGACAGCAATCCAGATCCAGGGAGGTTAAAGCAAGAGCAATTACCCGCCAGACTGATTGCCGGATCCCCCTACAGTTCGCAGGCCATGAGCTGAAGCTGCAACTGAAGCTGCAAAATGGCATCTGTGCCACCTCTCCTCAGTTGCTTCTAGCCCCTAGGGGAAGAAGCTGAAGGGATCCCAAATACTGGTCCCAAAGTCCATAGGGCACTAACCTCTCACTTTGTGTTGGAAATTCTGGAAAAGCCATAGCTGTTGGCATTCTGGGGTCCCTCCTGCCGGCTGCTAGACTGACCACCCTGGGGATAAAACCTCTGACTCATGAGGTCCTCCCAGAGCAGTGCACTGTCTGCTCCCTGCTGGGCTGCTGGGCTGTACTCATCGGGAGGTTAGCTTCTCTGTGTCACTCTGTAGATGTTGGAGCTTGAGAGGTTGTTTAGAGTCCCCCTTTTACATAACTTTGAAGTGATATGGGCTGGAGAGCCTTGGAAGTGCTGTTTCTACTTCGCCATCTTGGCTCCGCCTGTCAACAAGCCTAAATTCTAATGGAGATAAGCAAGTAGATAGATAGATAGATAGATAGATAGATAGATAGATAGATAGATAGATAGATAGATAGGTAGGTAGATGGATAGACAGACATAGCTCCTTAGTATGTACATGATCTTGGCTAGTGATTTGGGCTCTATGGCTCTCTGTTTGTTTCTTTATCTATAAAAGGAGAAAAATTGAATCAAATGTTCTCTGATATTCCTCAGTTCTAGATTTATTGTCATATTATGATCTGATACTACTGTGATAATAAATAAAAGAAGAATCGTTGATTTTGTCAGCATAGGGAAGCTCTCCCATCAGGATCATATTAACGGTTAAGTCATAAAGAACTTTCTGACATACAGACAGTTTGAATGAATTACTCAAACATCTAATAAGTTCCAGAAATGACATTTTAACCCAGGTCTTCCTGAATCCAGGCCTATTGAATCCCTTACTCCAGGCAAACTGAATTATTGCTTCTAGAATAATGAGGTCAGTAACTGCTCTGGGATGTCTCCAAACTGGACAAGCCTCCTTGCTAGTCTTAGCATTTGGACAATTCAGAGTTTGAGCCAATTCATAGCAACATAGCAAGTCAGATAATTGAGAATTGTCTGGGCACTAATCATCAACCTTGAATTGTCTAATCAGCTACTTGCATCAGCTAGCAATACTGTTACC
Organism: Gymnobelideus leadbeateri; assembly: GCA_011680675.1. Classification (NCBI taxonomy): domain Eukaryota; kingdom Metazoa; phylum Chordata; class Mammalia; order Diprotodontia; family Petauridae; genus Gymnobelideus; species Gymnobelideus leadbeateri. The sequence goes on along the minus strand of WOXC01003541.1, from coordinate 100,823 downwards.
CTGGATCCATTACCTAATGGTGAACACACTCTCATCCTCTTCTATCTTCCTGATCCTGGTAATACTGAACTATCAGCTCCTGAATAGCAAACCATCCTCCCCAACCACAACTGTCTGTTCCATTTTCATTCAATTCATTCCTACCCCACAAATATTCCACTTCAGATCAACATCGGCCTTACACAGTGTTCTTTAAAATACCTACTCCATAATTAATAAGCTTGCTTTCATCTTAAGTTTCTACTAGCATCACCCCTTGAATCTTTTAGCACTCATTGAGACCCATTTCTCTCATAATGAGGCTGCTTCACATGACACCCTTTCTAGTACTGGATGCACTTTGACTTATATCCCTTATTCAGTGCTTCTTATGGTATAGATAAAATAATCCTTTAATATTTTTGGCCATTTTGACTCTTTCTTTACCACCATCACTCAGCAACACTACTCTTGAGTTTCACTGAGTGCAAATTTATTTCCTAATCTTGATTCTGCTAGATATTATTTATCAATACCAAGAACGTTATTCTTCCTTTTTAGTGAGTTCAATGCCTAGCTCAGTCTTACTCTTTACCCCAAATTCTTCCCTTATTCTAAGGGAATTTCATCATATATATTGATGCTCTCTCAAAAATCTTTGCTTCTCAGATTTTTGATCTACCTAATCACTATGACTTTACCCATAGCAATAGTCATGCCCTTGACCTTGTCATCACTCATGAGTATGCTGCTTTTGTCTCTCCTCAAAAGCTTTGAATGCCCTTTATTTTATTATGAGCTTTTTATCTTTCTGCTTTCCATGATGCCTACCTCACTATTCTTCATATCTCACCACCTTTTGTGCCTGTTCTGGTTATATTCTCCTCCTTTCATGATTTTGACTCCTTGGTGAACATTTAAGTACATACTTCACATTCTTTATTCTTGATTTCCTTGCTCCCCTTTTCTTTTTTTTATCCCTTGTTAAACCCCAAACTTTGATGACTTTTACCATCTACCTCTTTCACTCCTATTCATGTGCTTCTTAACCAAGTTGAAGGAAATTATGAAGCTATGATGAGGAAGTCAGCTATAAATTTATACTAGCTAATCTCAATTGGGGTTTCATTGCATAAAGAAAATCCTACTATTCTTGCTTAATTTATTCCATCACACCCACCACAATAACTGTTCTTTTCTCAAGCCTCAGCACCTCATGCCAGCACAAGCACTCTACTCATTAATTTTTATCTCATACTTCATAATAATAATAACAATAATAATAATATCACTCTATTCACTGCTCCACCTAATTGCAATAACAACAACAACAACATCAAGAAACATTTCTAAGAACTTCCTTTTACTTCCTCCCCTACATATCACATTCCATTGATATCTCCTAATATGTCTCTCTTCATTATAATCTGTGATGATGAGGTAGCCCTTCTGCTTGCAAAGACCAAACCTACTCTTTATACCCTTGATCTGATACCTTATATTTTTCCAACAGATTATTCAGACTATCATCAGGATTCATTCTCTATTTTCCATTTCACTTTATACAAAAGTGCTCTCCCAGATACTTGCAAACATATCCAGTTCTTTCCTATTCTAAATAAATAAACAATCAGATGAATGAATAAGTATATAAATAAATAAAACAAAAACACTGTCACATACCCTCCAGCTATACTCTTTATTTCTCTCATTCTTAGCCAACCTTCTGGAAAAGGCTTTTGATAAGCAATGCTTATATTTCCTCCCCTCTCATTTACTTTTCAACACCAGAATGGAGCTTCCTGGCTCATCATTCAACTGGAATTGCTCCCTTCAATGTTACCAATGGTTTCTTAATAGCCAAAACTGAATATTTCTTTAAACTCTTACCTCTTCCAACTTTATGCATTATTTTAAAAATAAGTTATTTTTAACTTTAAAAAAATTTTTATTTCCAAGTTTTCTTTCTTCTTCCAGTCCTATTTTCCCATCCACTGAGAAGTTGGCATGATGCCTATTGTACATGTGAGGTCATACAAACCATATCTCTTTATTAGTCATGTTGGGAAAAAAGAAAGAAAAATTAATAAAGAAAAAAATATATAGTTTAATATGTATTCAGAAGATATCAGTTCTCCCTCTGGAGAAGGATAGTCTTTTTCAACACAAGCTATTTAAAAGTATCATAGATCATTGTATTGATCAAAATAGCTAACTTTTTCACAGGTGATCATTGTTACAATATTGCTGTTACTATGGACAATGTTTTCCTGGTTCTGTTCCTTCACTTTTTGTTAGTTCATATAAGTCTTCCAGAGTTCTTATGAAATCATCATGTTTGTCATTTTTATAGCACAATAGTATTGCATCAAAATAATATACCACAACTTATTCATCCATTCACCAGTTGACGGATATCCTCTGAATTTCTAATTCTTCCCAAAACAACAAAGAGTGTTATAGTTACTTTTGTACACATAAGTCCTTTTCCTTTTTGCTTTGATCGTATCAGCATCCTTATCTAGTAGAAGTATTGCTGGGTCACTTTGGACATAGCTCCAAATTGTTCTCCAGAATGGTTATGATACGGGTTATGACTCCACCAAAAGTGCATCAGTGTTCCTATTTTTCCACATTGCCTTCAGAATTGGTCACTTTCCTTTTTTGTCATATTAGCCAATTTGGTAGGTGGGAGGTGGTAACTCTCAGAGTTATTTTAATGTGTATTTCTCTAATTATAAGTCATTTACTGTATTTTTCATTTGAGTATCAGTTGATTTAATTTTTTTTCTGAAAACTATCCATATCATTTAACCATTTATCAGTTGGGAAATGGCTCTTTATTTCATTTTTAGTATATCAGCTTAGTATACCCAGGAACAATTAATATTTCTTTAATTGTTTAGATCTGCCTTTATTTATTTGAAATGTTTTTAATCACATTCCTTTAGTTTCTGGATGTGTCTTTTGGTAGGTAGAATCTCAAGTATTTAATACTATCTTCAGTGATTTGAAATAGGATTTATTCTTTCTATCTCTTCCTGAGGTGTTTTGTTGGTAGTATTTAGAAATGCTGACATCTTCTGTGGATTTATGTTTTATGTTGAAACTTTGCTAAAGATGCTCATTGTTCCAACTATTTTTTTAGTTTATTTTCTAAGGTTCTCTAAGTACACCACCATGACACTACAAAAAAGTGATAACTATGTTGCCTTATTGCCTGTTCTTATGCCTTTAGCGTCTTTTTCTTGTCTTATTGCTAAACTTAATATTTATAGTACAATATTGAATAATACTGCTAAAAATGGGCATATTTGCCTCACCCTTGATCTTCTTCAGGACTTCTAGATTATACCAATTTTAGATATTGGTGCTATTGGTTTTAGATAAAACCTATGTAAATTTTTTAAATATAATATTCTTATATTTTCAAGTGCTTTAATAGGTATGCAAGTTGTATTTTGTCAAAGATTGTTGTATGTCTATTGAAATAATCATATGGGGGTGGAGCCAAGAGGTTGGAGTAGAAACAGCTCATCCAAGCCACTCTGCCCCCAGATTCCCCCCAAACTATGTAAAAGGGGACTCCAAACAATTTCTGGAGCCCCAGCACCCACAGAATGACACAGAGAAGCTAACCTCCCACTGAGGACAGCCCAGCAGCCCTGCAGGAAGAACCAGCACAGAGATCTGGGAGCCTGCAGTGCGCAGAGCATGGGGAGACGAGCCGAGCAGAGCCGAGGTCCCCATGAGGCAAGGTTTTAGCCCCAGGGCGGCAAGGCCAGAGAGAGAGACCCCAGAACCCTGGCTGGAGAGACCCCAGAACACCAGCAGCTGTGGTGACTCCAGAATTATCAACATAGACATGCCTAGGACAAAGTGAGAGGTTAGTGCCCTATGGACTTTGGGACCAGTATTTGGGGAATGTGTTGGCTTCCTCCCCTGGGGGCTAGAAGCCACTGAGGAGACATGCCACTTTGTAGTTTTCAGAGGCAGCTCCAGCTCCTGGCCTGTGAACTGTAGGGAGATCCAACGATCAGTCTTGGGGGGTAATCGCTCTTGCTTTAACCTCCCTGGATCTGGATTGTGATCTGGGGTGGAAGTCATGAGTGGGTTTACAGCTTGCCAGAAATAGAAGTTGCCCTCCCACACGTTTGGGATAAAAATTCCCCTATCTGTCGGCAAAGACATACTGTGGCAACAAGCCCAAAAGTCATATAATTAAGAGGCAACATGCCAAGGCAAAGGAACAGAAAAATACAACCCTAGATGCCTATTTTGGGGGCATAGAGCGGGAAAAGGACTGTGAGATCAGAAGTCTTGCTCCAAAAGCCCCAGGGGAAAACATGAGCAGATTGCAGGCCATAGAGGACCTATTGTTCGATAAACCCAAAGACCCCAGTTTTGGGGATAAGAATGCACTGTTTGACAAAAACTGCTGGGAAAACTGGAATAAAGTATGGCAGAAAGTGGGCATAGATCACTATCTAAAACCATATACCAAAAGCAAGTCTAAATGGGTGCATGATCTAGGTGTAAAGATGATACTGTAAGCAATTTGGGAAAGCAAGGAATAGTTTACCTGACAGACTTGTGGAGAGGGGAAGATTTTAGGACCAAACAAGAATTAGAGAGCATTATGAAATGCAAAATGGATAATTTTGATTACATTAAATTGAAAAGCTTCTGTACAAACAAAGCCAATGTAACCAAGATCAAGAGGGTGGTAGGAAATTGGGAAAGATTTTTTTACAACTTGTGTCTCTGATAAAGGACTCATTTCTAAAATTTATAGAGAATTGAGCCAAATCTATATGAATACAAGTCACTCCCCAATTGATAAGTGGTCAAATGATATGAACAGGCAGTTTTCAGAGAAAGAAATTAAAGATATCTATAAACATATGAAGAAATGCTCTAAATCACTATTAATTAAAGAAATGCAAATCAAAACAACTCTGAGATACCACACCCCTCCAGTCAGATTGGCTAAGATGACAAAACAAGAAAGTGACAAATGCTGGAGAGGATGTGGACAAATTGGAACACTAATACATTGCTGGTGGAGTTGTGAACTTATCCAACCATTCTGGAGAGCAATCTGGAATTATGCCCAAAGGATTATAAATAATTTCATACCCTTTGACCCAACAATACCACTTCTGGGGTTATATCCCAAAGAGATCATAGAAGTGGGAGGAAGACCCATATGTACAAAAATATTTTTAGCAGCCCTTTTTGTGGTTGCAAAGAATTGGAAACTAAAGGGGTTCCCATCAATTGGGGAATGGCTAAACAAGTTTTGGTATATGAATGTAATGGAATATTATTGTGCTATAAGAAACGAGGAGGTGATGGATTTCACAATTACCTGGAGAGACTTATACAAACTGATGCTGAGGGAGAAGAGTAGAATCAGAAGAAATTTGCATACCAATATATGTATACACATATCTGTGATGACCAACTATGACAGACTGGACTCTTTTCAGCAATGCAGTGATATAAGTCAATCCCGAAAGACTCAAGAAAGTAAGAAAAGCGCCATCCAGTGATATAACTAGAAAGAACTGAGCCTGAATCCCGATGGAAGCAAACTAAATGATCTTTTTCTTTTTGTTGTTTGTTTTTTTCTTCCTTACCATCTTTCATCCCACCTAGTACAATACACCTTTGTAATTGGAATAATGTCTAATATGAAAGCATTTGCAGATCTTATACTGGCTGTTGTGGGGGGAGGGGGAGGGAAGTAAAGGAAATTTGAAAATCAAGGAACTATGGAATTTAATCTTGTTAACTGAAACTAAACTAATAAATTAATTTTAAAAAAGTGTTTGCTTCCAACTACTCTCTCTCCCAATCTGCCCTCCCTTCTATCATCTCCCCTGTTTTCCGCTTCCACCCTGCTTTCATTTAGGGTACGATGCCCAATTAAATGTGTATTTTATTCCCTCCTTAGGCCAAATTCAATAAGAGTTAAGTTTCACCTTCCTCTTCTTCCCATCCATTGTAATAGTGTTCTTTTTCCTCTTTTATATGAGACAATTTACACTATCTCTCCCTTTCTCCTTCTGCCACTAAATTCCTCCCTCACTTCTTAATTTTATTTTTAGAAACCATCTCTTCATATTCAACTCCTCATGTACCCTCTATGTATACATGTACACACATATGCATGCACTCAACATATATATTTATATATACATATGCCCTCTTATACAAACATATATAGCTTCATTTTAGCAGGATATAGTTTACTTCCTTATCTCTATTTTTAGAAGTATTTTTGCTTTTGCTTTGGCTAAAATAAGGATTGTTACCCCTGCTTTTTTTCACTCTAGCTGATGCATAATGTATTTTACTCTAGCCTTTTACCTTTACCTGGTGTGTATCCTCCTGTTTCAAATGTATTTCTTGTAAACAGCATATTATGAGATTATGGTTTTTAATCCATTCTGCTCTCTGACTTTGTTTTATATGAGACTTCATCACATTCACATTCACAGTTATGATTACGATCTATATCTTTCCATCCATCATATTCCCTCCTTTTTTATGCTTTTATTTTTTCACTTCTCCATTCCCCTCCTTAAGAGTTTTCCTTCTGAATCATTCTTGCTTTAACTTCCCTGGATCTGGATTGTGGTCTCGGGGGGAGGTCGCGCGGCGGGTTTCCAGCTTATGAGAAATGGAAGTTGTCCCCCCACACATTCGGGACAAAGCTCCCCAGTCTGGTGGCAGAGTTCTACTTTGGCAACAAGCCCCAAAGTCAAGTAATTAAGGGGCAACATGCCAAGCAAAGGAAACAAATTAAACAGAAAAATGCAACCCTAGACTCCTACAACACATACTGAATTGCTTATCTTCCAAGAGGGAGTGGGTGACAAGGGAGGAAGGGAATGGATCTGAAACTCGAAGTTTTAAAAATTAAATGTTTCATATATATACTATTATTAATACTATTTTGCATGTAATTGGGAGATAACATGTGCAGGCATTGGAGCACAGAGATTCACCTTGCCCTAATGGAAAAGTCGAAGGAGGTATGGAAGAAGACATGGGCGAGAGCAGATTGGATAAGGGTATATCCTGTGGGACTGCTGTTTCTGGGGTGGTGGGTAGGGGAAAAATTGGGAAAAATTGTGACTCAAAATCTGGCAGAAATGAATGATTTAAACCAGAAGTTAAAAAAGCATTTAAAAAATAAAATAAAATAACATAAAATAAAATAAAATAAAATAAAATAAAATAAAATAAACTAGCTCAAAAAAAAAAAAGAAAAACAAGTAGGAGGTGGGATAGGAGGGAGGGAAATATAATCAGTCTTTTATACTATATCTACTATGGTAATTTTTTGCATTAGCTACACATGTACAATCTATATTGAATCTCTTATCTTTCCAGTAGGGGTGGGTGATAAGGGAGGAAGGAAATGAATCTGGAATTCAAAATTTTTAAAACCAAACATTTATATATATATATATATATATATATATATATATATATATATATATATATATATATATATATATATATATGTATATATATATATATACATATATATATATATATATAATTTTTTTAAATATAGTATTTGGAGCAGCTACATGGCACAGTGAGTAGAGCGCTGGCCCTGGAGTCAGTAGGACCTGAGTTCGTATCCAGCCTCAGACACTTAACGCACACACAAACAAAAACCTAGCCGTGTGACCTTGGGGAAGTTAACCCCAATTGCCCTCCAAAAAAAAAAAGCAAAAACAAACAAACAACAACAACAACAACATATCTATATCTATATCTATATCTATATCTATACATATATATGTATATATGTGTGTATATATATGTGTGTGTGTGTATATATATATATATATATATATATATATATATATAGTATGTTATTTCTTCCTTGAACCAAGATTGACAAGAATAGATCTAATGCATTGTTCCTTTCCCTCCCCTCTTTCCCTCTATTATGATAGGTTTCATGTCCCTTCTTGATTGAGTCCTGTACTTAACTGATTATTTTATTCCCTCCTTACACCAGAACCAATGAGTTGAAAGCTCATATAATGTTCATTCCCTACCCCCTTCTTTACCTCTACTATCATGTTTTTATGCATCTTTTTGTGGCATAATTTATCCTTTTCTGCTTCATTCTTTCCTCTTCTTCCATTGCAGTCCCTTGGCACACCTTAATAAGGTTTTTTATCATTATCTATATTCCTTTTAAATTTCATGGTAAGTATAGAATTCTCAATATTAACATGTATCAACTTTCCATATAGGGATTTAAACAATTCGCTTTTTTTTTAAATAACAAGTTACATATGTGTTTGTTAGTGTGTGTGTTTGTGTGTTTTCCCTATTTACCTTTCTATCTCTCTCTTGAGTCTTGTAATTAGAGATTGAATTTTCCATTGAGATCTGGCTTTTTCATCAGGAAGGTCTGAAAGTCCCTTATGTCATTGAATGACCATCTCATTGCCTGAAAGATTATGCTGTTTCACTGGATAGCTCATCCTTGATTGTAACCTGAGACCTTTGTCTTGTGAAATATCCTATTCCAGTCCCTCTGATCTTTTCGTGTAAAAGCTGACAGATCCTGTGTTATCCTCACAGTAGTTCCATGATATTTAAATTTTTTTTATTTCTGGCTGCTTGTAGTATTTTCTCCTTGACCTGATAGTTCTAGAATTTGGCTACAAGATTTCACAGAGTTTTGAATTTAGGATCTCTTTCAGGAGTTCTCCAGTGGATTCTTTTGACATCTATTTTAGACTCTGGTTCTAGGATCTCAGGGCAGTTTTCCTTGATGAGCTCTTGGAAGATGTTGTCCAGGCTTATTTTTTCATCACGACTTTCCAGTAGACCAATGATTCTTACATTATCCCTCTTGGATCTGTTTTTCAGGGAAGTTCTTTTTCTATTAAGATATTTTACTTCTTTTGGGACAGGATCAAAGTAGGGAATGGACCAGATGGGGGGTGGGATGGGTGGGAGGGAAATATAAGCAGTCTTTTACAATATATCTACTATGGTAATGTTTTGCATAGCTATACATGTACAACACATACTGAATTGCTTATCTTCCCAGAGGGAGTGGGTGACAAGGGAGGAAGGGAATGGATCTGAAATTCTAAGTTTTAAAATTAAATGTTTCAAATGTATATAAATACTATTATTAATACTATTTTGCATGTAATTGGGAGATAACATGTACAGGCTTTGGGGCACAGAGATTCACCTTGCCCTAATGGTAAAGTCAAAGGGGGTATGGGAGAATATGGCAGAGAGCAGATTGAATGAAAGGATATCTTGTGGAACTGCTATTCTCGGGTGGTGTGTAGGGGAAAATGGGGAAAAAAATGTAACTCAAAAGCTGGTGGAAATGCATGATATAAACGAGAAGTTAATAAAGCATTTGTTAAAATGGAAAAAATGATATTTTACCTCTTTCTAATTTTTCATTTTTTTGAATTTTTGTCTTCATTAATTTGTTTACTTTTAATTTACAAGATTCATTTCCATAATTCTTTGATGTTCATATTTTTCTTCCTTCCATCTTCCTCTCCCCCTCAACTCCCCCAGGGTCATACAATCAAGTATAATGTCTGCAAATACTTTCACATTAGGCATTAGTCAGGTTATAAAGAAGGATGGTATCAGATGGAATGAACGACGGGATAGATAAAACAAAACCAAACAAGAAACTGAAAAGGAGCAGGTAGTTTGTTTCAATCTGGGTTCAAACTCTGTTCTTTGGATGTAGACTCCCTCTCCATCATGAGTCTTTTGGGGTTGTCTTATAGCACTGTATTGCTGAGAAGAGTCCAGCCTATCACAGTTAGTAATCCCACATACACTGTGTCTGTAATTGTGTACAGATTTCTCCTGGCTCTACTCTTCTCACTCAGCATCAGTTTGTATAAGCCTCTCCAGGTAAATATGAAGTCCATCTGCTCCTCGTTTCTTATAGCACAATAGTATTCCATAACACACACATACAACAGCTTGTTCAGTCATTCCCCAATTGATGGGCACCCCCTTAATTTCCAATTTTTTGCTACCACAAAAAGAGCTGCTATAAATATTTTTGTACATATGGTCTTCCTCCCACTTCTATGATCTCTTTGGGATACAACATTAGAAGTGGTATTGCTGGGTCAAAGTGTATGAAATTATTTATAGCCCTTTGGGCAGAAATCCAGATTGATCTCCAGAATGGTTGGATCAGTTCACAACTCCACCAGCAATGCATTAGTGTTCTAATTTGTCCACATCCTCTCCAGGATTTGTCATTTTCCTGTTTTGTTATCTTAGCCAATCTTACTGGTGAGTGGTGGTAACTCAGAGTGGTTTTGATTTGCATTTCTCTAATGAATAGTGATTTAGATGATTTTTTCATATGCTTATAAATATCTTTAATTTCTTCCTCTGAAAAACGTCTGTTCATATCCTTTGATCATTTATCAATCGGGGACTGATTTTTGGTCTTTATTAATTTGTTTAATTTTAGTTTACAAGATTCATTTCCATAATTCTTTGAGTTTCATATTTTTTCTTTCTTCCATCTTCCTCTCCCCCTCCACTCGCCCAGGGTCATACAATCAAGTATAATATCTGCAAATACATTCTTATAGATTTGAGTCAATTCTACGTATATTTTAGAAATGAGTCCTTTATCAGTGGCATAGACTGTAAATATTCTTTGGCAATTTTCTACTTCCCTCTTATCCTGGTTACATTGGCTTTGTTTGTACAGAAACTTTTCAATTTCATGTAATCAAAATTATCCATTTTGAATTTTATAAAGCTATTTCCTGTTTGGTCCTAAAATCTTCCCGTCTCCACAAATCTGACAGGTAAACTATTCATTGCTTTCCCAGATTGCTTACAGTAGCAGCCTTTATACCTAGATCACGCATCCATTTAGACTTAATTTTGGTATATGATGTTAGATAATGGTCTATGCCCATTTTCTGCCATAATATATCCCAGTTTTACCAGAAGTTTTTGTCAAATAGTGAGTTCTTATCCCAAAAGCTTTTGGGGTCTTTGGGTTTATCCAACAGTAGATTACTATAGTCATTGACTGCTGAATCTCATGTACCCAATCTATTCCATTGATCCACTACTCTATTCTTCAGCCAGTACAAAGTAGTTTTGAGGACTGCTGCTTTATATTACAGATTAAAATCTGGTATTGCTAGTCCACCATCCCTAGCATTTCTTTTCATTAATTTCCTTGATATTATTTTGTTCTTCCAAATGAATTTTTGTTACTATTTTTTCTAGTTCTATAAGGTAGGTTTTGGTAAATTGATTGGTACGGCACTAAATATATAATTTAATTTAGGTAAAATTGTCATTTTTATTATATTAGCTCAAACCAGCCATGAGCAACTGATGTCTTTCCAATTAGTTAGATCTGACTTTATTTGTGTGATAAGTGTTTTGTAGTTGTGTTCATATAGATCTAGGGTTTATTTTGTCAGGTAGATCCCCAAATATTTTATAATGTCTACAATGACTTTAAATGGGACTTCTCTTTCTCTCTCATGATGTTGAATTTCATTATATATGTGCAGTAATGCTGAGGATTTATGTGGGTTTATTTTATATACTGCAACTTTGCAAAATTTATTTATTGTCTCAAGTAGTTTTTTACTTGATTCTCTAGGCTTCTCAAAGTATATCATCATATCATCTGCAAAGAGTTATAGCTTGGTCTCTTCTTTGCCTAATTTGATTCCTTTGATTTCTTTTTTTTCTCTAATAGCTACTGCTAACATTTCTAGTAGCAGATTGAATAAGAGGGGTGATAGTGGACATCCTTGTTTCACCCCTGATCTTATTGAAAATGCTTCTAGCTTCTCCCCATTACAAATAATATTGCTGATAGCTTTAAATAGATGCTACCAATTATTTTAAGGAAGGCTCCATTTCTTCCTATATTTTCTAGTGTTTGTAATAAGAATGGATGATGTATTTTGTCAAAAGCCTTTTCTGCATCTATTGATATAATCATGTGGTTTTTGCTAGTTTTGTTGTTGATATGATCAATTATACTGATGCTTTTCCCTAAACCACCCTTGTATTCCTGGAATAAATACTACCTGATCAAAGTGAATTATTCTTGTAATAATTTGCCATAGTCCTTTTGCTAATATTTTATTTAAAAATTTTGCATCTATATTCATGAGGAAAATTGGTCTATGATTTTCTTTCTCTGTTTTATCTCTTTCTGATTTAGGTATTAGTTCCATGTTTGTGTCATAAAAAGAATTTGGTAGGACTCCTTCTTTGCTAATTTTCCCAGATAGTTTGTAGAGTATTGGAATCAATTTTTCTTTAAATGTTTGATAGAATTCCTTAGTAAATCCATCTGGCCCTGGAGATTTTTTCCTAGGGAGTTCACTGATGACTTGTTCAATTTATTTTTCTGAGATGTGGTTATTTAAGTAATCTTACTTCCTCTTCAGTTAATCTGCGCAACTTATATTTTTGTAAATATTCATGCATTTCACTAAGATTGTCAAATTTATGTGCATACAACTTGGCAAAGTAATTCCTAATTATTGTTTTAATTTCCTCTTCATTGGTGGTAGATTCACCCTTTTCATTTTTGATACTCATAATTTGGTTTTCTTCTTTCTTTTTTTATCATATTGACTAAGGGTCTATCAATTTTATTGTTTTTTTTTCATAAAACCAGCTCTTAGTTTTATTTATTAATTCAATAATTTCCTTAATTTCAAATTATTAATCTCTCCTTTTGTTTTCAGTATTTCTAATTCAGTATTCAATTGGGGGTTTTCAATTTTTTCTTTTTCTAGATTTTTCAATTGCCTGTCCAGTTCATTGACCTCCCTTTTCTCTAATTTATTCATGTATACATTCAGAGATTAAAAAAAAAAAAAAAAACTTCCCCTGAGAACTGCCTTTGCTGCATCCCACAAATTTTGGTATGTTGTCTCAGTGTTGTCATTCTCTTGAATGAAGGTAATAATAGTTTCTATGATTTCTTGTTTGACCCATTCATTCTTTAGGATTAAATTGTTTAGTTTCCAATTAGTTATTAGTCTGTCTTCCCATGGCCATTTATGGCATATGATTTTTATTGCATCATGGTCTGAGAATGATGTATTTATTATCTCTGCCTTTCCGCACTGAATTGTGAGGTTTTCATGTCCTAGTACGTGCCATGTACGACTGAGAAGAAGATATATTCCTTTTTATCCCCATGCAGTTTTCTCCAGGGATATCATACCTATCCTCTATAAAATTCTATTCACCTCCTTAACTTCTTTCTTATTTATTTTGAGGTTGCATTTATCAAGTTCAGAAAGGGGGAGATTAAGGTCCCCCATTAGTATAGTTTTGCTATCTATTTCTTCCTCTAATTCCCTTACTTTCTCCTCTACGAATTTGGATGTTATACCACTTGGTGCATATATGTTCATTAGTGATTTGGCTTCATTCTAGACAGTGCCTTTTAGCAGGATATAGTGTCCTTCTTTAAATCTTTTAATTAGATTAATTTTTGCTTTTGCTTTATCTGAGATAAGGATTGTTACCCCTGCTTTTTTTTTTTATTTTAGCTGAGGCATGATATATTTTATTCCAGCTTTTTACCTTTACCCTGTGTGTATCCCTCTGTTTCAGATGTGTTTCTCGTAAACAGCATATTGTAGGATTTTGGTTTTTAATCCATTCTGCTATCTGCCTCCACTTTATGGGAGTGTTCATTCCATTCACAATCACAGTTCTGATTATTATCTGTTTCTTTCCCTCCATCCTATTCCCTCCCTTGTTTGTGCTTATATTTTTTCTTCCCTTTTCCCTTCCCCTCCTTAATAGTTTTCCTTTTGACCACCTCCTCCATCAGTATTCCCTTATCAATCCCACTCCCTTTTCCTACCCTTCCCCCTTACTTCTTCCCTCCCTTCTAATCACACCCCCTTTCATAGCCCTTTTCCCCTCCTATTGCCTCTAGGATATTTTAATACTTAATGAAATATTTTATTTCTTCTTTGCACCAAGAGTGACAGGAACAAATCTCATACAAATCTCCCCTCCCACCACCTTTCCCTCTATTATGATATGATTTACATCTCTTCTCCATAGAGTCCTGTGCTTAACTGGTTGTGTTATTCCTTCCTTACACCAGATCCAATGAGGGAATAGCTCATATAATACTCATCTCCTTCCCTGCTTTCCCTCTGCTATATTGTTTTTATGCCTCTTTGTGTGGCATAATTTACCCTTTTCCACTTCATTCATTCCTCTTCTTCTATTGAAGTCCCTTTGTAGCCCTTAATAAGATTTTTATCATCATTTTGTGTAATTTATACTCATACCATCTACTTGTATATAAACAGTTTGCTCTTATTAAATAACAGGGTATGTGTGTTTGTGTGTGTGTGTGTTTTCCTTGTTTCATTTCTAAGTCTCTATTGTGTCTCATAATTGGAGGTTGAATTTTCCATTGAGCTCAGGCTTTTTAATCAGGAAGGTCTGGAAATCTGCTATATCTTTGAATGACCATCTCTTTGCCTGGAAGAATATGTTCAGTCTATCTGGGTATCTGGGAAGTGATCCTTGGTTGTAATCTGACCTCTTTTGCCTTGTGAAAAATTGTATTCCACTGTCTCTGATCTTTCAGTGTAGAGGCTGACAGATCCTGTGGGATCTTCACTGTGGTTCCTCAATACTTAAATTATTTCTTTCTGTCCACTTGAAGTATTTTCTCTTTTATCTGGTAGTTCTGGGGTTTGGCCACAACATTTCAAGGACTATTCAGTTTGGGATATCTTTCAGGGAATGTCTGGTGGATTCTCTAAATTTCTATTTTGCTCTCATGATTCTACTAAATCAGGGCAGTTTTTCTTGATAAGCTCTTGGAGGATTTTGTCCAGGCTCATTTTTTGATCATCATTTTCCAGTAGGCCTATGATTCTCAGGTTCTCTCTCCTGGATCTGTTTTGCAGGTCAGTTATTTTTCCATTGATATATTTTACCTCTTTTTCTAATTTTTCATTCTTGGTGTTGTCTTTGACTAATTCTTGGTTCTTCATAGAGTTATTCACTTCAATTTGGTTGAGTCTAGTTTTTAGCAAGTTATTTTCCTCAGTTAGTTTTTGGAGCTCCTTTTCCATATCACCCACTTTTCTTTTTAAGGAGCCGTTTTCTTCATTATAGTGTTTTCTTATTTTGCAATTTTTATTTTATTTTATTTTTTAAACAAATGCTTTATTAACTTCTGGTTTACATCATTCATTTCTGCCAGATTTTGCAATTTCTTCCCCATTTTTCCCCTACCCACCACCCCGAATAGCAGTCCCACAAGATGTCCCCTCATCCAATCTGCTCTCTCCCATATCTTGCAATTTTGATTTTAAAATAATTATTCATTTTGTCTTCTATCTCTTTTGTTTTCAAAGTTCCTTTTGAGCTCATGTAGGAAAGCTTTCTGTGCTTGGGACAGAATCCCTGTTTTTGCTTCAGCTGTGGGTTTGGAGTCAACATGGTTTCCCTCTGCATTTAGTTCCTCCCCTGAGGATAGTAGGACTCCAAGGGTCTTTGTCTTGGCAGTCTGCTTTCTACCCATTTTGAGGCAGGGCCCTAACCATGCCCTTCCTCTTGGTTTCCCAAGCCTTTACTGTTTAGGGTTTTGCCCTGGGGCAATAGTAACTATGATTTTGGGGGGTGGGGGTTGGAGCATCCGGGGTTCACTCTGCCATCCTGGTCCTTGGAGGTTCTGATAGGGGCTTTTTAAATTTCTGGGCTATGGAGTCCGACAAGTATTTGCTGTCCCTGACAAGGACTCTGCATGTGATTCTTCCCTTGTTCTTTCCAGCCCCAGGCCTTTAGTGGTGGGCCTGGTAGTGTCCCTTGTGGTGGGTGGGATGACTCCCCAACTCCCCCGCCCCGCATTGATCAAGCCTCCTCATTCCATGCTGTCCCAGACTGCCTCCCTCAGCAGAGCATGGTCGGTGTCCCAGCCTACCTCTCTCCTAATTTTTCATTCTTTATGTTTTTTTTTTTTTCTTGGTGCCTATCAGAGTCATTAGCTTCAGTTTGGTTGATTCTGATTTTTAACAAATTATTTTCCCCAGTTAGTTTCTGAAGCTCTTCTTCCATAGGTTCAGATTTCATTTTTAGTTCACACATTTTTCTTTTTAAGGAGCTGCTTTCTTCACTGAAATGTTTTGCTATTTTTGCAATTTTGATTTTCAAAGAATTACTCATTTTATCTTCTATCTGTATAATTTGGTTCTCAAAGTCCTTCTTGAGCTCTTCCAAGAACACTTTCTGGGCTTGAAACCAGTTCATGTTCCATATTGACGCTTCATCTGTGGGTGTGGGGTCAATGCTGTATCCTTTCTGTGGGTGTGGGGTCAA
This sequence comes from Gymnobelideus leadbeateri, assembly GCA_011680675.1. Lineage (NCBI taxonomy): Eukaryota > Metazoa > Chordata > Mammalia > Diprotodontia > Petauridae > Gymnobelideus > Gymnobelideus leadbeateri. Next base: position 84,437 of record WOXC01003541.1, on the reverse strand, counting down.
TGCTGCCTCCTCTCTGAATTTGGTTCCTCCCACTGACAATAATAGGATTCTAGAGTCTTTTGACTCTTTTTGTCTTTGCAATCTGTTTTTACTCATTTTGAGGCAGGGCCTTATCTATGACCTTCCTCTAAGTTTCCCAAGACTTTATTATTTAAAATTTTGCTCTGGGGAAATAATTGCTGTGTTTTCAGGGTCAGAGGAGGGGATTAGAACAGCCAGGATTTACTCTGGTATCCTCGTCCTTGGAAGTTCAGATATGTGCTTTTTTCCAGGCTGTGGGTTGATAGTCTCAGGAGTAGCTGCTACATTGCCACAGGCCCTGCATTTGTCTTACCAAGTTCTGACAGATCCTAGCCCTGCAGTAATGACCTGGGAATAGCGCTAGGGGATGGTGGATCAACTTGCCACCACATCATCTGGGCCTTGTCTGGGCCTCTGTGCCTACACACACACACACACACACACACACACACGGATAGGATAGTTGAAGGGGAGATATAGATATATATATATATTGAGAAAAGTCTCATGAGTTACAATTATCATTTTTCCATGTAGGAATGGAAATAGTTCAACTTTAATAAGTTCCTTATGATTTCCTTTTCCTATTTACCTTCTCATACTTCTCTTGCTTCTTGTATTTGAAAGTCACATTTTCTGTTCAGCTCTGGTTTTCGCATCAAGAATGCTTGAAAATCTTCTATTTCATTGAATGACCATATTTTTCTGTCAAGTATTATACTCAGTTTTTCTGGGTAGGTGACTCTTGGTTATAATCCTAGCTCCTTTGATCCCCAGAATGTCATATTCCAAGAGCTTCAATCCCTTAATGTAGAATCTTCTAGGTCTTGTGTTATCCTGATTGTGTTTCCACAATACTCAATTTTTTTTTTCTTTCTGACTGCTTGCAGTATTTTCTCCTTGACCTGGGAACTCTGGAATTTCACTGTTAATATTCCTAGGAGTTTTCTTTTGGGGATCTTTTCTCAAGAAGTGATCAGTGAATTTTTTCAATTTCTCTTTTGCCCTCTGGTTGTAGAAGATCAGAGCAATCTTCCATGAAAATTTCTTGAAAGATGATGTCTAGATCCTTTTTTTTTGATCATGGTTTTCAGATAATCCAATATTTTTTAAATGATCTCTCCTGTATTTATTTTCCAGGTCAGTGGTTTTCCAAATGAGATATTTCACATTGCCTTCTATTTTTTCATTTGTTTGGATCTGTTTTATAGCATATTGATTTCTCATAAAGTCATTAGCTTCCAATTGCTCCAATCTAATTTTGAAGGAATTATTCTCTTCAGTGAGTTTTTGAAATTCCTTTTCCATCTGGCAAATTCAGCTTTTTAAGGCATTCTTCTCCTCATTGGCTTTTTGGGCCTCTTTTGTCATTTGAGTTTGTCTGCTTTTTAAGGTGTTATTTTCTTCAGAATATTTTTGGGTCTTCTTTAGCTGGATGTTGACTCAATTTTTTTTTTATTTTCTTGCATCATTCTCATTTCTCTTCCCAGTTTTTCCTCCACTTCTCTTACTTGATTTCCAAAATCTTTCTTGAGCTCCTCCATGACCTATAAACAGTTCATATTTTTCTTGGAAGCTTTTGATGAAGGAATTCTGACTTTATTGTCCTCATCCAGTTCCTTGCTTTAATCCCTCCCCCCCCCCCCAACAAAAAAGATCGTATAGTCTGATTGCACTTCATTTGCTTTCTCATATTGCCAATTACTTGATTTTTGAGCTTTTTGTCATGGTAGAACTCTGCTTACAGAATGGAGAAAGCTTTGTCCCAAATCATTGGGGTTTTTCACAACTGCTGGAGTTATTAGTTGCGCACCCTCTCTATAGCCCCCACAAGCTCTGACACACTATCCATACACCCCAGGACCAATACCAAAGACTGGGATCCACATCCAAGCTGGTCAATGCACAAGCAATTATCCTCTGAATGGTTGCCTTTCCCCCCTACAATCTGCAGGCCAGGAGCTCTGGAAGTAGCCATGGTGAAGTAGCTGCAGCCATCACACCTCCACTACTTCTCATCCTGGGGACAGGGGTTAGACCATGCCCTTACAACAGAGTTCCCCACTGACCTTTAATTTTCTCTTTGCCGTTTATGGGTTGAGAAGTCTGGAAACTGCCACAGCTGCTGGTGATGTATTCTCCTGAAGTCTGCTTTGGCTGGTCTGGGCCACGCTGAGGCTGGAACCCCTGTTCAAGGGGGACTATGTTCAGCTCCCAGCATGCTGCAATAGACATTTCCTGTCTGCCTGCCAGGCTTCTTGCAGTGGGGGGGTTGTTTTTCTCTGTCTCTGTGGGTTCTCTAGCTTTAAAATTTGTTTAGAGTCATTTTGTTTCATAGGTGTTGGAGGTGGTTGGAGCTAGAGCCCATGCTTAGTTTGTGCTTTTACTTCACCATCTTGGCTCTGCCCTGATATATATATATATATATACTTTAGGATTAGATGATTTCATTTCCAATTAATTTTTAATCTATGTTTCCATGACCATTTATTAAATATATTTTATTACTTTATAATCTGAAAAACAAAGAACTTATTAATGCAAGAGTATGTATGCTCAAACTAGGTTGAAGTTGTTTCAGCTTAACCTAGAGTATGTAAAGAGTTTTAATATGAGATAAATATAGAAAAGTTACATTGGAGCAAGACTGTAGGGGGCTATTCATGCCAGACTAAATTGTTTGTTTGCTTTTTCTTATAGAAACGGCAATAGAAAACCACAAAGAGAGGTTGAGGATATGATGAGACATGTGCATTAAGAAGACTCTTTTGCAATTTGTTCAAAAATTAAAAAGGGAAAGCAAGTAGAAACCAGGTACAGTAGTCTTAATGAATACAATGTATAGAATATTATATATGGAAAACAGCAGTCCTAGTATGGTGGTAGCAGCAGTAGAAAAAAAGGGAATGATCCAAGAGTTGTACATAGAAAGAAATAATAAACGTTGTTTGTGGTAGGATTATTAAGAAGAAAGTGTCAAAGATGATTCTGAGATTCTTCTCTAGGAATGGGAAGCCATCAAGACTAAGGAACTCAGGTAGACCGAAGCTGAGTTCAATCTTGGACATGAGAATTTTTATTATTAATTATCTATTTCCTCGAGCAAGACAATCATACTAGTTTAGAAAGGGAGAAGTAAGTTACAAAAAATTATAATACCAGTAGGTAACAATGGGAAACTGTGAGTTGAGTTTCTTTGTTCTTTACTACTATATTTTAAAAAATAGTTTTACAGATAAAAAGACACTATAGTTGCCTACCTAATGTAATTTAGGAAGCACAAGGTAGGTCCCCACCATCATGCCTCCAAATTGTTTCTTCATCTTCTTGCTAATACTTAAAGTTCCACCTTTGGAAAGTCACTCCTTTGTATTGCACTATTACCCATCATTAAAGTTTTTTTTTTCTGTTGTCTTTAATAGCAGCAATAGTTTGAGATAATTATATAAATTTAGATATTCCTAAAGATAAATAAATAGAGCAGATCCTTTCTAATATGACAGCTAGTTAAGATAAGAGTTTGGGTGAGGAAGAGAAAAAATTCAGACCACATACCAATTGCATAGGAAAATGGGAAGTTCTGAAATTCTAGAGGGTAGGCCTTCAGGTAAATAAGTGGAGTTAAATGTTTTCAGGAAAAAAAAAAAACTTACTAAATATTTCTTTAAAAATTTAACAATTGAAACACTGAAAAGGAAAAATACAAAAACACATAAGAAAATCACAGTTTGCTAAAAAGACAAAGAGTAAAGTACATTATACATAATGCTATAAGAGATATATTTTAGGTAGTTAGGTCATTTAGTGGATTGAATAGATCACAGGGCACACTCTGCCTCAGATATTTACTGGCTTTGTAACCCTGGGCAAATTAGAAAACAAATGTATTTTTTAGTTTATTCATCTATAAAACAGGAATAATAACAACACCTACATTACAGGATTGTTATAATAATCAAATGAGATAACTTCAACTGAACATGTTGCAAAATTTGAATTGATATGCAAATTCTATCATTTTTATAAGTGTATCATATAGTAAAGGGGGGTTATCAAATGGGCATAAGGGAACAGAAGCTAGGCAAGAAATCCCAAGAAACACATCCAAGTGCATGAGTGACACATTCAAATAATTTAAGGAAGAATTAAAATTGGCAAGGAAATTTTGACAGGAATTAACAGAACTAAATGCATCTTAGAGAGGAAATAAAACTGGAACTGCATGGTGCTAAAAAAACGAAATTTGTGTAGCACAAAATTCCATAAAATGGAAAATATAATGGCAAACCTTTAACTACCAAGAGAATTAAAAACAAGTATACCATACTCCTAACAAAATATCCTACAACACAATCAACACCAAAAACAACTCAAACTCAGAAAATAACTCAAATAGAAAGAGTTGTTTTTAACAGTGCACATGAAAATGATTGACTTGGAGAACAGATCAAAGAGATATCAGAAACACTGGGATTAAAATATCATCAAGAGATAAACTAATATGATTATTGTATTCATGAAATTGCTCAAAAAAGTTTTGTAAAATTATTTAATGAAGTGACAGTTTTAAAATGGAAAGGATCCATTGAAATGCAGTAGAGGAAGTTTAATAATAGCTCACCTAGATGCATTATCACTAACTCAAAATACCAATGACAAAGAAAAATAAATAAATAAATATTTCACACTGTCAGAAGGAAATAAAATCTCATTTTAAAAAAAGTCTCAATAGATTTGTTTTCACACAAAAATGAAACCAAAGCAGAAATGGTTATAAATTTTGCAAAATTATGATGATAAAATTTAAAAACATGTCCCACAATCACAAAATCCATTGTCCAGCAAATTTCTGCATGCTACTTGAGACTAATGAGGGCAATTTTAAGGACCAAGATATCTTTAAGGAACTGAAAAATGGATAAAATCTATGGAAATGGGTAAGAAATGATTGAGACAGAAGGCGGAGCCAAGATGGCGGAGTAGAAACAGCTCTTCCAAGCCTCTCTGCCCCCAGATCCCCCCCAAACTATGTAAAAGGGGACTCTGAACAACTTCTGAAGCCCCAGCACCCACAGAATGACACAGAGAAGGTAACCTCCCACTGAGGACAGCCCAGCAGCCCTACAAGAAGGACCAGCACAGAGGTCTGGGACCTGGCAGCACGCAGAGCGCAGAGAGCAGGAGGCGAGCCGAGCCCAGGTCCTCTTGAGTCGAGGTTTTAGCACCAGGGCGGCAGGGCCAGCAGCTGGCTGGAGGAACCCCAGAACACCAGGAGCTGTGGAGACTCCAGAATTATCAACATAGACTTGCCTAGGACAAAGTAAGAGGTTAGTGTCCTATGGACTTTGGGACCTGTATTTGGGGAAAATGTCAGATCCCTCCCCTGGGGGCTAGAAGTCTCTGAGGACAAACGCCATTTTGTAGTTTTCAGAGGCAGCTCAGGCTCCCAGCCTACAAATCGTGTGGAGATCCAATGATCAGTCTTGGGGGGTAATCGCTCTTGCTTTAACCTCCCTGGATCTGGATTGTGATCTAGGGTGGAAGTCGTGGGTGGGTTTACAGCTTGCCAGAAACGGAAGTTGCCCCCCACACATTCGGGACGAAAATTCCTCTATCTGGCCTTAAAGCCATAGTGTGGCAACAAGTCCAAAAGTCAAGTAATTAAGTGGCAACATGCCAAAGCAAAGGAAACATAAAAATGCAACCCTAGACTCCTATTTTGGGGGCATAGAGTGGGAAAAAGACTGTGAGGTCAGAAGTCCTGCTCCAAAAGCCCCAGGGGAAAACATGAGCGGGTTGCAGGCCATAGAGGACCTTAAGAAGGACTTTAAAAATCAAATAAGAGAAGTGGATGCATTGCTAGACATGTACAACATATACTGAATTAGTTATCTCCCAAGAAGGAATGGGTGACAAGGGAGGAAGGAAATGGATCTGAAATTCGAGGTCATTACATTAAATGTTTCAAATATATATAAATACTATTATTAATACTCTTTTGCTTGTAATAGGGAGATAAGATGTGCTGGCATTGGGACACAAAGATTCACCTTCCTCTAATGGAAAAGTCGATGGGGGTATGGGAGAAGGTATGGGAGAGAGCAGTTTGGAGGAAGCGATATCTTGTGGGACTACTATTCTGGGAGGTTGGGTAGGGGAATAATGGGGGGAAAATGATTGTAAATCAAAATCTGGAGGAAATGAATGATGTAAAACAGAATTAATAAAGCATTTGTTTAAAAAAAAAGAAAACAAAAGAAAACCTAGAAGGAAACACAAAAAAGCTTCAAAAAACAAGGTATAGTATTTATTACACAGGTTTTTGTGTAATGGAAATTTATTGTTTTATACTGAATCCTCTCGTGTTCTGAAGGGTACATGGAAGTGTTCTTTTTTAGCTTTGTATATAAATTTAAAATGAATTTTTAAAAATTTTAAATGAGAGATGAGGGATGGGGTAGGAAATAGAAAAGAGAGGACAGGTTTTTGTTAAACAAAAATTAAATAATACATTAAAAATAGTTAACATTTAATAAAATAATTTTAAAATTGAAAAAAAAGAAATGAATGAGACATGTATTATAGAGATGAAGAACTTGCTTATAAATGGGACATATAGCACCTTGTTAACTGGTTTAAGGTCTAAATACCTTCTGTTCTTCGCAAAAAAAAAAAATAATAAAACTTCTTATTTTAAAGACTTGGGAGTCTTGGTTGCTTGCAGAAAAGAATTGGAACTCTCCTAGGCAGAACTAAGAGGATCTTCATTGTGATGACCCTAGTGAGATTCTTTCATGTGAGACAAATACCAATGATAGAGTTTATAGACTATTACTTAATTGGAAGACTCTAAAATTTAATTAGCATTTATTCAACAAGCATTTAACTCAGCATGTGTAAACTCAGAGTGTCTTTAATATGACATGTCCTTTATTATTTATTCTTAACCTAGGAGACACCTTTCAGTTCCTCAGTGGATTTGGGATCTCATTCATCAGTATTAGTAATTCCTCCACCTTTAATGGCCTTAACCCATCCAGATCATGGGTTAATCTTGTGCATGAATTTTTCACCACAAAGCCTACATAAAGAATTCACTCACAATGTGGAAGACTACCTTTAGTTTATTCGAGTTATTCTGGATACCTGGGCAACAATCTTCCCTTTGGTCTCATTACCATTAATAGATGAATGAAAAAGCATTTATTAAGAGCTTACTATGTGATGAACATGGTGCTAAGTACAGGGAATATAAATATAGAAATTGCAAACAGACCCTACCTCCAAGGAGTACACATTCTAAGGGAGGGGCACCATCATAGAGAAGAGTGATATGTGTACCCAGGGAAGATATTTTAGTTAGAAATGTACAGAGATGATGAATGGAGGAATATGGGGATAAACTTACAAGCCTTTTCTTGGAACAATGATAAAAATGATTTTTCTGTGCTTCCAGAATTGGAAAGGAAATGGAGGCAGATATTATTGTAGCTAGTAAGGAGAAGTAATAATAGTAAAGTTAAGCATGACTGTAGCAAAGGTCTAGAGGTAGTAGGTGGCTAAAGCCACCAACCATGAAAAAGGACAAAGGTATACCAGCAACAGTTCCAGGAAAGAAAGCATTAAATCTTTCACTGCTAGGTTTCTGGACCAGTGATGATGATGACATCATCATCATCATCATCATCATCATCATCATCATCATCATCATCATCATCATCATCATCATCATCAACATTAATATATTACTTTCTATGTAAGAGGCACTGTACTAAGTATTTTACTTATTCTATTACATTTGATCCTCACAAAAACCCTGAGAGGTAGGTGTTATTACATATTATCACCATTTTATAGTTGAGAAAATTAAGGCAAATAGAGGTAAAGTAATATGCCAAAGGTCACACATCTACGCTCATAAATGCTTCTCTGAGGCTTGTTTGAACTCAGATATTTCTTATTACAGTCCCAACACTCTATAAATATACCACCTAACTGCCTCTGGGCATGGTAACTGGTGAGAAGTCCAAAGAATGAAGATCTACCCAAATTTTATGTTTTACACATGGACTTAATGAAATCTTTCATTACTCAAATATGAGTCTTCTTAGGACTTAGCAAGTGTTTAATAACTGCTTTTTCCTCTTTCCTTCCTCAATCTACCACATCCTATTTATCTGCATTATATATATTTCTATTGTACATTGGATAATCTGCAATTGTGATCCTACTCATATTATAGTAATCCATCATTTGTAACCACATAGCATCACTAGGAAAGTATTTCTTCTCTCTCTCTCTTTTTTTTTTTTAAAAGCAATTGGGGTTAAGTAACTTGCTCAAGGTTACATGGCTAGTCATTATTTATGCGTGGGTGCTCATTTTCTGAGGCCGGATCTGATCTCGGGTCATCCAAACTCCGAGGCCGGTGCTCTTACTCACTGCCACCTAGCCGCCCCTTTAGGGCAATTGGGGTTAAGTAACTTGCCCAAGGTTACACGGCTAGGTTTTTGTTTGTATGGATTAAGTGTCGGAGGCCGGCTCCGAACTCAGGTCCTTCTGATTCCAGGGCCAGTGCTCTATTCACTGCGCCACCTAGCCGCCCGATATTTCTTCTCTCTTTACAGATCTAATCAGTTATCAAGCCTTTTTACTTATCTCCTTCAGATCTTTTACACATCTCACCTTGCCTGCACTCCCATGACTGGCCATTATCCTCTTCAAACACTCTTTACCTCTGTAATGGTAATGGACTTAGCACCTTTTTCAAGAAAAGTACTTAGCACCTTGTTTCAAGTTAAGAAAAAGAACTTGTGAATCCCACAGTGGGAGGAATTTGCCAATACAACAGGAAGGGGTGGGGCAAGGAGGAGCTAATGACCAGGATAAAAAGCTGAGCACAAGCTGAGAGTGAGCCAGAACTTCTGAGGGCAAGCAGTGTGGAGGCTGGGGAGCGAAGAATTGAGAACAGAATTGAGAACTGAAAACTGAGGACAGAATTAATAACTGAACTGAGAACTGAGAAGAAAACTGAAGAGAACTGAGAAATGAGAAGAGAGAACTGGGAGAAAGCATGGCTGTGGTGGTGGTACTTTGTCTGTTTTGATGTTACTTTGTCAGATTCATTTGTTAATAAAGAATGCCTCTGTTGCTACAGAAGCCCTGAAAGAGGATTTTCTTGTTGCAGGAAGTGAATTTATGATGATACTGGCAATATGGATGAATATTATTGTGGCTTTTTTAAGATTTGTCTTCCCAGGAACAGATACTGTGAAGGACTTGAGGTGGACTAGACACTGTGACCTTCAATATGGAACAATAACTACACAAGGAGCTGGAGAAGGAACTGAAAGTTTTCTTCCTTTGAACTCAGGTGACAGTTGGATAGATTCTGGCAGAAGCTGGGACCATGGAAGAGTAACCATGGAAGCTGAGAGGCTCCCTCAAGTCAAGATGAAAGACCTCCCTTGGGTATTTAATACAAACTGAGAAGATCATGATTTACTGTGCCCTAGGGGCGTAGGACTTTGTACTCTGTCTCCTGTACCTCTTCAGGATGATTGAATTAAGAATGATTGGAAACTAATCTCCAATTAAAAAGAAAGAAGACTGAGATTAAGACAATGTGGACAAGGGATGGATAACCTTGACCTTTGTACTTTGCATCCATTAAGGAGGCTTGCCTCCTTAAATATGATGGAATGAAGACTTACTAAATGATTGAGTTACCAAATGAATGTTATCTTTTGCTTAATGTTATGTGACCACTTTGGTGAAAACTATATGGCCATTTTAGTGATAAGTTTTTAAGTTACAACATTGTGAATGCTGTACTTTGATTTCTGTAAATGTTTTGCCCTAATTTACTGCTGAACAAATATGTAATCAGAACCTTAAAGCTATTCGCAGCAGTAGTCCTCTGGAAAGCTGCTCATGCTTTGCTTTACAAACTCTTACCTGGTGATTTCAGTATCCTCCCAAGTGAAATGTCTACTTAGAGTATCTCCCATATCCAAACCTTGATATGCAGCTGTCAAAAAAATAACCTTCTTAAGACATAGTTTTATCATTCCATAGCTCAAAAACATTCATTGACTTTCTATTGCTTCAAGAATAAAATGAATATTCATCAACCCAGCACTCAATGCTTTCCATAATTTAATTTTAAACTTTCTTTCTGTACGTATCAAGATTTTTGTTTTTGTTGAGTTATATCCAGCTTTTCCTGACTGGATCTCTAGGTTTCATGGCAAAGATACTATAGAGGATTGAAATTTCCTTCCCCAGATTGCTTTTTTTTAAACAAATGCTTTATTAACTTCTGTTTTACATCATTCATTTCCGCTAGATTTTGAGTTACAATCATTTCCCCCCCATTATGCCCCTACCCAACCTCCCAGAATAGTAGTCCCACAAGATACCGCTTCCTCCAATCTGCTCTCTCCCATACCTTCTCCCATACCCCCATCGACTTTTCCATTAGAGGAAGGTGAGTCTTTGTGTCCCAATGCCTGCACATCTTATCTCCCTATTACAAGCAAAAGAGTGTTAACAATAGTATTTATATATATTTGAAACATTTAATGTAATGACCTCGAATTTCAGAGCCATTTCCTTCCTCCCTTGTCACCCATTCCCTCTGGGGAGATAAGTAATTCAGTATATGTTGTACATGTCTAGCAATGCAAAATATTATCATAGTAGATATATTGTACAAGGCTGCTTATAATTCCCTACCATTCATCCCACCCCCCACCTGGTCCATTCCCTACATGATCCTGTCCCTCTTTTATAGTGGGTACTTCCAACCTCCCCTCACCCCAAGGATGCCCTCCCATCCATCATCCCTCCTCTCATCCCCCTTCCCCCTATCCTGCTGCAGGTTGAGATATCCCATTTAGTATATATGTCATTTTCTCCCTGAACCAAATTCAATGTGAATGTGGTTTTGCCTTTTTAGCCTTCCTTATTCTCCCCCTCCTTTGCAACCACTTCCCCTTGCTTCTTCTACATGGGATAGTTTACCCTACCCTGTCTCTCCCCATCTCCTCTTGCCACTTTCCTCTCACCTCATAATTTCATCCCTTGAGTATTCTCCCTTCCCAACAAATTCAACCTATGCCCTCTATCCATATATAACTGTAACCATATACACACACATTCACATATGTATTCATATGACCACACCCCCTTCTTCCATTATTTTCATAGTGAGAAAGATATCATCAGTCACAGTTATTGCTTTTCCATACAGGAATGTAAATAGTTCAACTTTGATAAGTTCCTTTTGATTTCTTTTCCCTGATTACCTTCTCAGGCATCTCTTCCTTCTTGTGTCTGGATGTCCAATTTTCTATTCAATTCTGGTTTTTTCCTCAAGAATGCTTGAAAGTCCTCTATTCCACTGAATGACCATATTTTCCCCTGAAAGAAAATACTCAGTTTTGCTGGGTAGGTGACCCTTGGGTTAATTCCCAGTTCTTTTGCCCTCTGGAATATCATATTCCATGCCCTTCAGTCCCTCAGTGTAGAAGCTGCCAGGTCCTGGGCTATTCTGATGGTGTTTCCACAATATTGAAATTGTTTCTTTCTGGCTGCTTGGAGTATTTCTCCTTAATCTGGGGATTCTGGAACCTGGCTATAATATTTCTGGAAGTTTTCTTTTTGGGATCTTTTTCAGGAGGTGATGGGTGGATTCTTTCAACCTCTATTTTGCCCTCTGGATCTAAAACATCAGGGCAGTTTTCCTTGAGAATTTCTTGAAGGGTGATTTCTAGGTACTTTCCTTGATCATGGCTTTCAGGTAGTCCAATAATTCTTAAATTGTCTCTCCTGGATCTATTTTCCAGGTCAGTGGTTTTTCCCATGAGATATTTCACATTGCCTTCTACTCTTTTGTTTGTTTGGATCTGCTTAACAGCATCTTGATTTCTCATAAAGTCACTAGCTTCCATTTGCTCCAGTCTAACTGTGAAGGAATGAATCTCCTCAGTGAACTTTTGAGATTCTTTTTCCATCTGGCAAATTCAACTTTTTAAGGCATTCTTCTCCCCATTGCCCTTTTGGACCTCCTTTGCCATTTGAGTTAGTCTATTTTAAGGTGTTGTTTTCCTCAGTCAGGCTGTTGACCCTCATTTCATACTTTTCCTGCATCCTTCTCATTTCTCTTTCCAATTTCTCCTCCATTTCTCTTATTTGATTTTTAAAGTCCTTCTTAAGTTCCTCTATGGCCTGCAACCCACTCATGTCTTCCCCTGGGGCTTTTGGAGCAGGACTTCTGACCTCACAGTCCTTTTGCCGTTCTATGCCCCCAAAATAGGAGTCTAGGGTTGCATTTTTATGTTTCCTTTGCTTTCGCATGTTGTCACTTATTTACTTGACTTTTGGGCTTGTTGCCACACTATGGCTTTAAGGCCAGATAGAGGAATTTTCGTCCCGAACGTGTGGGGGGCAACTTCCGTTTCTGGCAAGCTGTAAACCCACCCACGACTTCCACCCTAGATCACAATCCAGATCCAGGGGGGTTAAAGCAAGAGTGATTACCCCCTAAGACTGATCGCTGGATCTCCCTACAAATTTGCAGGCTGGGAGCTGGAGCTGCCTCTGAAAACTACAAAATGGTGTTTGTCCTCAGTGGCTTCTAGCTCCCAGGGGAGGGAGCTGACGCATTCCCTAAATACCAGTCCCAAAGTCCATAGGACACTAACCTCTTACTTTGTCCTAGGCAAGTCCATGTTGATAATTCTGGAGTCGCCACAGCTCCTGGTGTTCTGGGGTTCCTCCAGCTGGCTGCTGGCCCTGCCGCCCTGGGGCTAAAACCTCGGCTCAGGCAGACCTGGGCTAGGCTCCTGCCCTCTGTGCACTGCGTGTTACCAGGTCCCAGACTGTTGTGCTGGTCCTTCCTGCAGGGCTGCTGGGCTGTCCTCAGCAGGAGGTTAGCTTCTCTGTGTTGTTCTGTGGGTGCTGGGGCTCCACAAGTTGTTCAGAGTCCCCTTTTACATAGTTTGGGGGGAATCTGGGGGCAGAGTGGCTTGGAGGAGCTGTTTCTACTCGGCCATCTTGGCTCTGCCCCTGTCCCCAGATTGTTTTACAGATAAAGAAACTGAAGCAAACAAGGTTAAGTAATTTGCATAAATTCACAGAGCATTTAAGTTTGTGAGGCCAAATTTGAATTCAAGTATTTCTGATTCCAGGCTAGTTACTTTATCCACTACAGCACCTAGCTGTTCCCCAGTGCCATTATTCAAGCTATTTCCAGTGCCTGGAATATATTACTTCCCTCTTCTCCACTTCTAACAAGCTTTTTCTTTATTCAAGGCTCAATTTCATAAATACTTTTCTGATCCTCTCAATTCACAACACTGAATCCCACCTCAAATTCCATGGCATTTATTTATCTGTATTCATATTCTAGTCTATGAGAGTATGCAAACTCTTCAAGGGCAGAGTCTATTTCAGTTAAGTCTTGGTATTTTGGGGTTACCTCACATATGTTAGGTAAGTAATAAATATTATTGAAGCAAAACTTTGGGTTTTATGGCAGTCAGAAGGATATTAAAACCTCAATGAATTGCTAAAAGAAGAGAAATTGGTAAGAGATAGGAATTTCATTTTGCTCCATTATAACTATTTTTCCCAACAAATGTCAAAGAAAAACATAAAAATAAATGTAGGTTACTGAGAGTGACAAGAATGAAGCCCCAAATTATTTCACAAGATAATCTTTTCTTACCATTAAACCTCTACTCAAGATTTAGAAAATTATAAAGCCAAGCAATAGCAGCTCTCCTGAGGACTGCTGCAGTTAATAACTTTAAGGTTCTGATCACATAGTATAGTGTACTCCCTATTTATTCAGCAATAAACTAAAGCAAAACATTCACATAAAGCAAAGTTCAACATTCACAGCAATATAACAGCTCATTACTAAAATGGCCACATAGTTTTAAACAACAGATATCATTCATTAATTCCTTAACTCAATCATCCTTAAGGAGCAATCATTCTTAAGTGATGCAAAGTACAAAGGTCTCCCACCCCTAGGTCACAGTAAATCATGATCTTGTCACTCAGAACAAAGTACTTAAGGAATGATCCTTTCATCTTGATATGAGTCTGTTTCCCAAACTCCATGGTTCTTCCTCTGTGGTCCCAGTTCTTGTCCAAATTCACCCAACCATCACCTGGATTCACAGGAAGGCAGCTGTTCCTGTTCCTGGTCCAGCTTGAAGTCCACAGTGACCAGTCCAGCTCAAGCCCTTCAAAGTCTCTGTTTCTGGGACAAGAAAACTTAACAGAACCACAACAATATTCTCCTACATTGCTGGCACCATCATCAATTCACTTTCTGCCTGTGAAATCAACACAGAGCCAAAACAGGTTCTAAGAAATCAACACAAACCATCAGTAAAGTCCCAGGACCTTTGAAAACATCAGTAAAACCATCCTCCAGGACTTTTGTAAACAGACAGCCAGAAAGTCCTCTTTCAGTGATTCTGAACCAGCAGTAAGGTCCCAGGGCTTCTGTAATAGCAGCAACATCCTCTATCAGCACACAGGTCTGACAAAGTAACATCAACACAGGCAGAAAAAGTGTGGGCACCACAGCCATCCTTCTTCCCAGTTCTGCAAGTTCCTCCCACTGTGGGCTTCACAGGTTCTGTTACTAACAAAGACTTGATAAAATCACAGGTGAGGCTGAAAGGCACTTTAATAACTGAAATAAGGTGCTAAATACTTGAATAATTGAAACAAGGCACTAAGTACTCCTTTGCTTGCCATTACAACTATGATTTCAATATTTTTGCTTAATAATTTAAAAGCACATGAATGTATTTAATAATTGTTTTGCATACAATCATCTCTTTTATGAATATGTATATGTACATCTATGTGTCTATGTTGTATGTGCTTACATTCATCTTAAGTATTGATTTCATAAAATGAATCATGGCTTTAAATACAAATGCTATCTATATGTGTGTATAGACATATAGATGTAAAACTCCAGTCTTTGTGTGTTGTATTTTAAAATATTTATGTGTCAAATAAATGGAAAATTCCAAATGGAAAATATAGTTTCATTTTACTATTATAAATATATATATATGTGTGTGTGTGTGTTTGTATTGATATTTTATTATGTTATTTAGATGAATATATAGCATTAGGAAATAAGAAATCAGATCAAATTGTAATCTATGCATGACTGAGTACAGATTTATAGATAGGACTAGGCAACTACAGGCTTGCTCCAGGTAAGGGTATTTCAACACAAAAATGGACCAAAGAAGCTAGATTTCTTCTGTTTCCTTTTTTTCATGTGCACTATTCTACAGTCACACTAGATTACAAAGTAACATTAACAATACTTTCCTTCCTCTTTGCCTTTGCTCACTCCATTACCTAAGCCTGTAATTTTGGCTTTTTAAAAATCAAAACATCCATGAAGGTTCAGTTTAAATGTCACATATTTTATGAAACCCTTTATTATTACTTCCTCTGAATTTCCATAGCATTTTTGTTTCCTTCTTTTCTAAAACTTATTCTTCCCTCCATTCATCTTTGTTCTCCTTATATATTGTGTGTAATGTTCCAGTATGATATTTCTATAACTGTTATATAATACCATTTAGACCTGTACACTGTATGCTCTATAAGAAAAGGGACCATTTAACATAAATCTCAAGATTAGAGTTATCCAAATGTGTAATGGACTCTTAAAGCATTCCAAAACTGAAGGTCTTCAAGAGGAAAGTATGTTGTTACTTTAGAATAAATAAATAAACTAATAATCAACTATTTTAAAATTTTCTCAATGTATTATTTATTTTTAACATTCATTTATTTAAAATGTTGAGTTCAAGTTCTCTCTCCATTCTATCCTCCCCCATCCATTGTGAAAACAAGCAAAACTTATCAATTATAAAATGTGAAGCCATGCATTATATATTTCCATATTAGCCATATGTATGTATAGATAGACAGATAGACAGAGAGACAGAGACAAAGATAGAGAGACAAAGAGGCAGAGACAGAGCGGGAAAACAAATTATTATTTTTGTGCTCTTATTACATCAGTTTTCTCTCTGGAGGTGGACAGCATTTTTTCATTAAAGGAATTTGGAAATGCCTTGGATCATCATATTGATCAGAGTAGCCATTTTATCATCATTGATTTGATCACATTTGATCATCATTACAACATTGCTGTTACTGTGGATAATAATGTCCTGGTTCTTCTCAGTTGCATCAGTTCATAGAGATCTTATCAATTTGTTGTTGTTTTATTTGTTTTCTGAAACCATGCACCTTGTAATTTCTAGTAATACTCCATCACAATCACATACCACAATTTGGTCGGCCGATCACCAATTGATGAGAATCCCCTCAATTTGTAGTTCTTTGCCACCACTAAAAGTGTTGATAAAAATATTTTTGTGCGTATAAGTACTTTTACTTTTTCTTTGATCTCTTTGTGATACAGATATAGAAGTGGTATTGTTGGGTCAAAGGGTATGTATAGTTGTATAGCCCTTTGGGCTTAATTCCAAATTGTTCTTCATCCTGGGTGAGCCAGTTTATAATTCCACAACTGTCTGCTAGTATACCTTTTTTCCCTCATTCCCTCTAGCATTTTTCATTTCTGATAAAAATTATATGGTACCTCAGAGTTGTTTTAATTTGTATTTTTCTGATCAATATTTATTTTGTGCATTTTCATATCACTATAGATAGCTTTGGTTTCTTCTTTTGAAAACTGACTTCATATTTTGACCATTTATCAATTGGGGAATGGCTCTTATTTTTTATAAATTGGGCTCAGTTCTCTATATATTTGATGAATGAAGGCAATCAAAAAAACTTGCTATAAAAAGTTTGATATATATTCAGTGACTATAATCCCTTTTATCAAAATGTAGTTTCTCTAAATATCTCTTCTAATAAGATTAACTTTTGCTTTTGTTTTGTCTGAGATCATGATTGTTATACAGGCTTTTCTTTTTTTAACTTTAGCTGAAGGATAACAGATTTTGCTCCAGCCCTTTATTTTAACTCTCTGTCTTTCTATTTCAAGTGTGTCTCTTCTAAACAACACATTGTTGCATTCTTTTTTCTTAATCTATTTTGCTATCTCGTTCAGTTCTATGGGTGAACTTATTCTATTCACACTCAGGTTAACTGTGTATTTCACTCCGTCTTATTTTCTTCTATTTATTTTTCTCTCCCTTTTTGTCCTCTCCCTCCTCAAAAGTATGTTTTACTTCTGACCACTGCTTCCCTTAATTCACCCTCCCTTTTATCATTCCCCCCCCTCAAATTGTTATCCCTTTCCCTTCCTATTTCCCTATTTGGTAAGATTGAATTCTATACCCAACTCCGTGTATTGTGTTCTTCCTTCTTTGAACTAATTCCAATGAGATTAATTTTCTCCTTCACTATGAAAGCTCTTCCTTACATACCTCTTTTATATGAGGAAAATTTTCTCATTCTATCTCTCCCTTTCCCCTTCTCCTAGTGCATCCCCTCTTTCTCCCTGCTTCAAATTTTTTTGAGATCACTCCATCATAATTGCCTCATGCTCATGTCCTCTATGTAGACTCCTTCAGACTGCCTTAATAATGCTAAGTTATATGTATCATCTTCTCAAACAGGTATGTAAACAGTTTAACTCTATCAAATCCTTTATTATTACTCTTTCATGTTAACCTTTTTATGATTTTCTTGAGCTTGTATTTGAAAGTCAAATTTTCTATTCTTTTCTCATCTTTTTTTTTTAAATCAGGAATGTTTAAAAATCCTCTCTTTTTTTGAATGTCTATTTGTTCTTCAAATGATTGTACTCACTTTTGCTAGGTAGGTTATTCTTGGTTGTAATTGTACCTATTTTAACTTATATCTTATTCTGATCCCTCTACTCCTTTAATGAATAAGCTGCTAAATCTTGTGTGATCCTGACTATGGCTCCATGATATTTGTATTGTTTATTTGTGGCCATTGGCAATATTTTCTCCTCAATTTGGGAGTTCTGGGATTTGGCCATAATATTTCTGGGAGTATTCATTTTTGGAATATCTTTCAGGAGGTGATCAGTGTATTTTTTTTTCAATTTCTACTTAACTTTCTGCATCTAAGATATTGGGGAAATTTTACTTTTTAATTTTTTTGAGCTATGATATTTAGGCTCTTTTTTATCATTACTTCCAAGTGTTCCAGTAATTCTCAAATTTTATCTAGTTGAATATTTTCCAGGTCAATTGCTTTTCTGATAATATATTTCACATTTTATACTGTTTTGTCCATGTTTTTTTTCTTTGTTTTATTGTTTTTTAATGTCTCATGGATTCATTAACTTCCACTTGCCCAATTCTAATTTTTAAGGAATTTTTTTTCTTCATTAAGTTGCTGTACCTCTTTTACCATTTGTTCAATACTACTTTTTTTTAAAGATTTCTTTTCTTTAGTGAATTTCTGTGCCTCTTTTACATTTAGCCAATTTCATTTTCTTAAGGTGTTATTTTCTTCAGTAGTGTTTTGTGCCTCTTTTACTAAGTGTTTTAATCTCTTTTCATAACTTTCTTGCATCACTCTCATTTCTTTTCATGATTTTTCCTCTACCACTTTATAAAGCCAATGTGATATGCACAGAACACATGGCTGCTATGAATATGCTGGTGTAGCTCTGAATCACAAAATGTAACAGACTCTCCACATGGAAAACAGAACCAAAATATTTATTCAAATACCAGAAAGCAGCATTCCAACACCAGAAAGCCAAATACATTATAGAAACCAAGACGCTGGTACACATAATCAATGCAGAAAGAACCAACATCACCAAGCCTTCCCTCTATCAGGCCTTCAAATCAAAACAGGTTCCCTAAAGTAAAAATCCCCCTCTGTCATGTACACTAGCTGCTCTGCCTCTGTTCTGCATGCTCCCAGCTC
This sequence comes from Gymnobelideus leadbeateri, assembly GCA_011680675.1. Taxonomy (NCBI): domain Eukaryota; kingdom Metazoa; phylum Chordata; class Mammalia; order Diprotodontia; family Petauridae; genus Gymnobelideus; species Gymnobelideus leadbeateri. The sequence continues at coordinate 65,468 of WOXC01003541.1, read as the reverse complement.
TCCCTCCTCCTTCCTGTTCTACCCTTTCAGCAAGCTCCTTGAACCATGGGCTCCTTGTGATTACATTTGGTCTATTAAGGGCAGAGAAGATCTTCAAATTACCATTACCATTACTCAGTTTAATTTTTTCCAGTAATTCTTGTTGGGCTTCAGTTCAATTAGGATTATTGAGGGGAAGTGCTTTGTGTACCTTTTTTTTTTTAACATTACCGCCTTTTGGGGAGTTTATGTCTTTATCTTTCCTATTACCATAGTAGGATTTTTTTAAGGTCAAGTTTTTTTCTTTGTTTGCTCATTTTTTTCCAGCCTTTTTTTAACTTTGAACTTCATGTTAAAAATGAGCTTTGAGCATCTGGTGGTGGGGAGGCACTGTCCCAAACTTCAGACTTTTTCATGATGCTGTTTTTAGAGCTATATCTGTTTTTTGGGTCATATTTTTCCCTTAAATTGAAGATTTCCTTTTTTATCATAAATTGTAATTTTAAGTTCCAAACACACAAATAAAGAAAAATAAATACTAATGTGTTGACCTTTTACAGAACTAAGTTAAAACATAAAGAGAAAGGAAAGTTGGGTTTAAAAAATGCAGTGGATGCAACCTTTGTTTTAGGATTTTAGGATTGGAAAGGATTGAAAAGGATACAGGGTTTGAAATAAGAGCAGCTAACTTAGTGATAACTGTGATTATTTCTTAATTCTCTTCAATCCTAAATTCCAAAATAAATTGACCAGTTTTCTAAGAAAAAGGGGAAAAGGAGTAAAATAGTTTTAAAATTGTCTCCATCTTCTGTGCTACTTTCCCGAGAATGTGGACCCTATGTATATTTACTAACAATTTTCTAATTACATAATGAAAAACAGTGACATCCTTGAAAAGATTAGTAACTAAGTGCCTGAGTAAGCACTATGATGATCTCTTAATATTGTTCTTCATTACCAAAAGGCAATCAGCAATATCCTTTGTTCAAAGAACAAAGACTATAGATTCAGCCTTGAGAAACTGAAGAATTTGAACACTATTTGACTATATATATATATATATATATATATATATATATATATATATATATATATATATATATATATCTGTGGGAAACAAAATGAGAATGTATTCTTTTTATTTAGCATGCTATGCCTTTAAAAAATACCATAATGCTCTCCTAATCACAACTTACCCGTGTATACTTCCATTTCTGCAATTTTGATTTGTTTAGCCTTGAAAAAAATCAAAAATTTCTGCTCCTAATGGAGTGGGGCAGAAGAAGGGAAGGAAATAAGCATTTATTAAGTGTCAACTATGCACCAGGCACTAGGCTAAGTGGCTTACAAATATTTTCTTATTTGTTCTCACAACTCTTCAAAGTAGGTGAGCATCATACTAAGGAAATTCTACCTGTTCCTTAAAACAGAAATAGGGGTGTGCGTGTGTGTGTGTGTGTGTGTGTGTGTGTGTGTGTGTGTGTTTAATGACTATAACATCTATAAAATTAGCTTTGTAAAGAGACACTTCGGGGAAGAAGATTTAATGGAGATCTATCATATATGTGTCAATGTTTGTGTATATACATGCATATATGTGTGTATATATGTTATATGAGTGTATATACATACATATAGAGAGAAGGGAGAGAGAGAGAGAGAGAGAGAGAGAGAGAGAGAGAGAGAGAGAGAGAGAGAGATTGACTCACATCTATATTCCAGTCCCCAACTCTTTTCCCATATATCCAGGTCTTGCTTCTGTTAGCACATGGTATTACCTCCTATTCATAAGTAGATTGAAGTCATCTAATGTGAACTGCCTCATCTCCTATCCTTTACAGTGTCCAAGTTTTTTACAAGGCTAACTCTTACATCTGTATCCTGCATCCAGTCCATTTCTATTTTCTATTGACCTTTTCAAGAAAAAAAGAACTGTTTAACATTTATAATTACAAAATCTTAGAATTAAACCATATGAATTGTCTGAAGACATTCCAAAACTTGAGGTCTTCAAGAGGAAAATATATGGTTACTTTAAAATAAATCAATAAACTAATAATCAAGCATTTATAAAGCACTTACTCATCTCTTTTCACACTATTATTCAGGGCTCATTATCTCTTCTATGAAATATTATGACATCCTTTTCACTAGAGTTTCTCTCTTTCTTTCCAATCTTCAATGCAAATTTTACATTGTTACCCATGAAATAATCTTAATGTTCTATTCAAATTACATCATTCTATAACTCAAATACAAGTGTCTACCCACTGTCTACCAAATAAAATTTAATTCCTTTTCCCTACAATTCAATCCCTGCAACAATCTGACTTCCATCTACGTCTCCAACTTCATCATGCACTATTATACTTCATGTACCCTGTATTGCTAATCACATCATCATCAGTCCTCTCTTACCATAAAACTGTCCCTTGTGCCAAGTATGAACTCTCCTCCTTTCTTTTTCTACTGATATTTTTCCTGGTAAATATTCTTTCTTTTTTCAAGACCCAATGTTTATCATATTTTCTATGACATTTCCCCTTATTTCCCCAATTAAACTTCATTCTTCCCTGTCTAAATTTCTTGTAGCACTTTGATTAGAACTCTGCTTTGTATTTATCATTGCCTTTTACCACAGTTTGTATACACACTATGTCCAACACAAACTATGGTACTCTGTTTCTTACATGGACCATAGAGTTAAATAGCAAACTGTTTGAGGTTTGTGTCTGTGACTTATTTCATGTATAAATTCTGTCATAATGAGGAGTCAAGATGGCAGAGTAGAAACACCATTTCCATGCATCCTCCACTCCCACCACTTCCAATTTATATAAAAGGGGACTGTGAACAAACTCAGGAGCTACAGAACTTACAAAATGACACAGAGAAGATAACCTCCCACTGAGGACAGCCTGGCAGCCTGAGAGGGAGCAGCCAGCACAGCACTTTGGGAGCTGAGCCCAGGCCCACCTGAGTCAGGGGTTTTAGCCCCATGGCACCTGGACAAGCAACCAGCTTGAGGGATTCCAGAACACCAGCAGCTGTGGCATTTTCAGAATTATCAACATATAGATGTCAAGGACAGAATTAGAGGTCAGTGCAGTGTGGACTCTGGCACCAGTAGGTGCGAGCACATTGGCCTGTTACCCTGGGGGTGAAAAGCTTCTAAGTAGCCAAGGTGTAGTCCACCACATTGCAGCTTTAACTCCTGGCCTGTGGACTATAGGGGGATCTGGCGATCAGTTTTTTTTTTTGGGGGGGGGTAAACCCACTTCCTTTAACCTTCTTGGATCTGGATTGCAGTATACATAGGAGGTCTTGGGGTGTGTGACCAGCTTGCCAGAGCATATGGAGGCTTCAGAGAGGGCCCGCAACAAATAACTCCAGAAGCTGAAAAAATGCAAGAGTTTGGGATGGAAGCTCCCCTGTCTCCTGGCAGAGTCCTACTGTGGCAAAAAGCCCCAAAGTCAAGTAATTGAATGACAACATGCCTAGGCAGAGGAAACAAAATAAACAGAAAAATTCAACATTAGACTCCTATTCGGGGGGCAAAGAGGATTGAAACATGGAACAGGAGAAGGGCTGTGGAAGGTCAGAACTCCTGCACCAAAAGCCCCAAATGAAAATACGAGCTGGTTACAAGCCATAGAGGACTTTGAAAAGCAGATAAGAGAAGTGGGGGAAAATTTGGGAAGATAAATGAGAAAAATTCAAGAAAAGTATGAAATGAGAGTCAACAGCCTGATTGAGGAAAATATCACCTTAAAAAATAGACTAACTAAAATGGCAAAAGAGGCTCAAAAAGTCAATGGGGAGAAGAATGCCTTAAAAAACCAAATTTTCCAGATGAAAAAAGAATCTCAAAAGCTCACTGAGGATCTTCTTCCCTTCAGAATTAGACTGGAGCAAATGGAAGCTGGTGACCTTATGAGAAATCAAGATGTTGTTAAGCATATCCAAACAAATGAAAAAAGAGAAGGCAATGTGAAATATATCATGGGGAAAACCACTGATCTGGAAAATAGATCCAGAAGATATAACTTAAAAATTATTGCACTACCTGAATACCATTATCAAAGAAAGAACCTAGAAATCATCCTTCAAGAAATTCTTGAGGGACATTGTGCTGATGTTTTAGAACCAGAGGGCAAAATAGAAGTTGAAAGAATACACCAATCACCTCCTGAAAAAAGATCCCAAAAAGAAAACTCCTAAGAATATTATAGCCAGGTTCCAAAATTCCCAGATCAAGGAGAAAATATTGCAAGCAGCCAGGAAAAAATAATTTGAATACTGTGGAAACTCAATCAGGACAGCACAGTATTTGGCAGCATCTACACTGAGGGATCAAAGGGCTTGGAATATGATATACCAGAGGGCAAAGGAGTGGGGATTGAAACCAAGAATCACCTACCCAACAAAACTGAGTATCTTGTTTCAGGGGGAAATATAGTCATTCAGTGGAATAGAGGACTTTCAAGCATTCTTGAGGAAAAAACCAGAGTTGAATAGAAAATTTGACATTCAGACACAAGAAACAAAAGGTGCTTGAGAAGGTAAACAGGGAAAAGAAATCATCATGAGCTTATCAAAGTTGAACTCTTTACATTTCTACATGGAAAAATGATCATTGTAACTAATGAAACTTTTCTCAGTATAAAAATAGTTGAAGAAGGGTATATGGGCATATGAATGCATTTGTGAATGTGTGTATATATGTTTACAGGTATACAGAGATAGAGGGCACAGGTTGAATTTAATAGGTAGATTGATACTTAAAAGGTGGACTTAAGAGGTGAGAGAGGAACATATTGAGAGGAGATGGGGAGAGACAGAATGAGGTAAACTATCTCATATAGAAGAGGTAAGGGAAAACGGTTATAAGGCAGGGAAGAACAGGAAGGTAACAAGGCAAAACTTTATGCTCATTGAATTTGGATCAGGGAGAGAATGACATACATACTAAATAGGATATCTCACCCTACAGGAGAGTAGGGGAGAGCGGGATGAGAGGGGGGATGATGGAAGGGAGGGCAGGAGGGAAGGGGGTAGGGAAGTTGGAAGCACCCACTTGTGAAAAGGGACAGGACCAAAGATGGGAGTGGACCAGGTGGGAGGTGGGATAGGAGGGAGGGAAATATAGTCAGTCTTTTACAATATATCTACTATGGTGATGTTTTGCATAGCTACACATGTACAACATATACTGAATTGCTTATCTTCCCAGTAAAGGTGGGTGACAAGGAAGGAAGGGAATAAATCTGGAATTCAAAGTTTTAAAGTCAAATGTTTAAAATTATATAAATACTATTATTAATACTATTTTACATATAATTGTGAAATAAGCTATACAGGCTTTGATGCACAGAGATTCACCTTGCCCTACTGAAAAAGTCGAAGGGGGTATGGGAGAGCATATGGGAGAGCGCTGATGGGATAAGGGGATATCCTATGTGACTGCTATTCTGGGGTGGTGGGTAGGGGAATAATGGGGGGAAATTGTAACTCAAAATCTGGAGGAAATGAATGATGTAAACCAGAAGTTAATACAGCATTTGGAAAAAAAAATAAATTCTGTCATAATGGAAAGCATGCCATGGGGGAGTGGGGGGGCGCACATAAGGGGAAGAATCTAACATTAACTTTTCCTATTTCACCACTTTTCCCAAAACCAGCTATAGTAACTATATAATAAATTGTTTATGTGTGCCTTCTGTGGAAAGGATTATTGGTCTTTTTATCCTACAGAAAAGTATTTGTAATACCCATGCATGTTTGGGGTTGGGGTGGGGTTAGTCAGCAGAAGTATCAACAAATTTTTTAAAAGGACAAACTGAAACAATTTTATTAATATAAATGATTTAAATTACATCACACAAGCTGGTTATTCTTATCTCCTTTATCAATACAAATCTAGGTAAGATTTAAGAATGCTTTCATAGAATACCTTAACATTGAAGCTCAACACTCTTTCATTTCCCTTGAAATATGACCTTGTTGGTAGCTTAGCTCTCTTCTATATTATGTTTTTGAAGTTTAGCTAACAGTTTGCCACATACAGTTCTTTCAACTAAAGCATTAAAATGCAGCAAATGTTTTAAGTCAAACTTTCTGTTTGGAGATTTTCTTTCTCCATTACCTTTATTGAACTTGAAATGCTTTTAGCTTTCACATGCTGCTAATTTTAGTAGTATTTATTAAGTAGCTTTCTCCCCCACTTTCATAAAAAAGCGCATTTCCTTTTTTATACAGAAAAAGAAAATTATTTGAAAGATCCGTTCTGAAATCAGGTTAGAAATTAGGATAATAACACATGTCAGACAGTATCAAAAAAAGAGAGTGTAAGGATCTGCTTTACTTTATGGATTTGAAATGTCCTGATCGAAACAAGCTTTTGACATTCATCAAGAATCCACAGAAACATAGGTTATGTCTACATGACACTGAAACTTCTGGCTGACAAGTGAAAAGTTCAGACAACCATCTCAATGTTTTGTTGGCAAAATGTCTATGTGATATTAAAAATCTAAATGTTTCCAGATATGTTTCCCATATATTAGAGTATTTGGCAACAACCAAATATTTTCCCTTCCCTAGATATTTTGCAATAAACAAACCATTAAGGAGGTGACTAAATTTTTCTTTTGTTGCCTGAAAAATTTGGCCTCTTATAACTGCAATTGGTAATTTCGTGGAATAACAGATAAGGAATAAGAGTGCAGAATTAGTGAAGAAAATACTAATGTAGGATACAAAGGAAGAAACTTCTGAATAAAAATATGGAAAGTAAGGAAGGGTAATCATATATGAGAGAAAATTTTAAAAAGCAGGATAATAGAGGAAAATCAAATTTCCATAAATATTGCGTGAAGATTATAAATAAAAACAAGATCATGAACTCATGAATTTAGTGATGGGAGAGACCATAGCATAGAAGTGTCTAACCCCAAATGAGGTCAATGAAGTTAAATGACTTACCCAAGGACGACACACAGGGAGTAGGGATATGGAGAAGGATTCTGATCCATGGTCTCTTACTTCAATCACAGTGTTATTTCTATGTATCATACTTCCTCTGTTTGGAGCTAAAGACATATGTATGCAAATAAGTTCAATAGGTGTCACAGTATAACATGGTTGAAATCATTGTGAGGGAATTGTTTACTGACAGGAGAGGAAAAAAAGGGACACTATCCCTGTTCCCAATGAATATCCCATTAAAAAAAAGCTGTAGGGCCAAGAGGACTTAAATGTCACCTCAATTGCTTTTTCTCATTTAAAAAAATCTATTATTAAAGCATTGTGTCTAGATATGTGGTGAAAAATCTTTGTCATTTTGAAACTTTCTAAAGATTTACCATCGATCTGTTAGGGCACTCACTACTGCTATATTCACAGTGATATATTGATTAGATTAGATAGAGATGGGAGAGAAGAGAGAGAGAAAGAAGGAGAGAGAGAGAGAGAGAGAGAGAGAGAGAGAGAGAGAGAGAGAGAGAGAGAGAGAATTTAATAAGTACCTAATATAAACTGAGGACTGTTTCAATCTTTAGAGATACAGATATAAGAAGCCAAGACTTACTTGAGGTTAAGGATCTTACATTTATTTATTTCCAAAATTTTATTTTAGACTCAAACACCAGAACAAAAATAGAGGACAGAGAAAATAAATGGAAACATATCATAAATTTAAATATTGGAACTTAAATACAAAGTTAGAAAGAAATAAAAGCATGTCATGTGCATAGCAGAACATAAGAAACGATTCAAAATATGTCATAATAAATTTTCATTTCAAAAAAGTCTGTATGATAAATAATACTTGTTGTGTTGAGAATTGTCCATCTTTTCTTCATTTCCTTGTGAGTTTTCTTTTGTTCCCTGCTGTATACTTGTTTACATAGTTCTTTTTTTTCCCTCCTGCCAAATCCCTCAGTTCATAATAGTTTAGTTTTGTTTCTCTATACCTATAAAGATATACAAATATATATATATATATGTGTGTGTGTGTGTGTGTATGTGTGTGTGTATATACACACACATATATGTATGCGTGTATGTGTATATATGTATATATACATACATACATATATACATATATATCTACATACATATATACACACATATGTATATATGTATGTGTATATATATACATATATACAAGGCCTTGCATTTAAATGGCGGAACACAGCATTTCAAGGGGACCTAGAATGATAGAGAAGAGGTACCAATATCTTGTTGCTATGCATAGGAGGTGCTTTGGAATTAAAGTGAGATAAAGGCCTAATTTTTGAGTACAAGGTGGTTTTAGGGACCAATTTCAAATTTCTAGTAGAAGAAGGTCAAGATGTGGACTGAAATATAGGCAATATCATTTGTACTGACAGTGTTTTGAGTTCTGTATGAAAAGGGTTCTAGCTCTGTAAGGAAAGAAAAAATAACTTTCAGAGAGTATCTTTTCAAAGCTATATTCTTTCTTCTGACATTCAATCAATTCTGTTTGTACACTTATATCAGACATCATAACTTATATCCCCCATCATAATGGGGGGAAAAGAAGTATAGGTAATACACACTGTTGAAGTGCATTTATTTGAAAACCTTTCTTTATTTCAATCAGGGGGTCAATCAGCAAAAATATATTTAAAAACCTACTGTGTTCCAGGTACTATGCTGAGTGCTGGGTATACAAAGAAAGGCAAATGAAAGCCCTTGCTCTCAAAGTCCTCACAATCTAATGGGGAAGACAATATATAAACAACTAGGTATAAACAAGCTATCTGCAGGGTAAATTGAAAATAATCAATAGATAGAAATCACTGGCATTAAGATAGCTCAACAAACTTCTGGGAGCCCAGAGGGCCAAGTAAGAAGTAATTTGCTCAGGGGGTTGAGCCAAGATGGCACAGTAGAAACAGCACTTCCAAGGTGGTTTGCCCCACACAACTTCCAAATAATGTAAAAGGGGACTCTGAACAACTTCTGGAGCCCCAGCACCCACAGAACTACATAGAGAAGCTGACCTCCCGCTGAGGACAGCCCAGTAGCCCTGCAGGAGCAGCTAGCACAGCGATCTGAGAGCAGGCAGCACAGCACGCTGGGAACCGACAGCGAAGCGCTCTGGGAGCTGAGACCAGGCCCACATGAGCCGCGGTTTTAGCCCTAGGGTGGCTGGGCCAGCAGCTGGCTGGAGGGACCCCAGAATACCAGCAGCTGTGGTGATTCCAGAATTATCAGCACAGATATGCCTAGGACAAAGTGAGAGGTTAGTGCCCTATGGACTTTGGGACTAGTATTTGGGGAATGCGTAGGCTTCCTCCCCTGGGGGCAAAAAGCTGCTGAAGAAACTCAGCACAGAAGCCATTTTTGCAGCATCACTGGCAGCTCTAGCTCCTGGTCTGTAAACTGTAGGGAGATCCAGCAATCAGTCTGGGGGTTAATCGCTTTTGCTTTAAACTGCCTGGATCTGGATTATGGTCTGGGGGGGGGGGGAGTTTGGGGTGGGTATCCAATTTGCCAGGCTTTACAGAGGCCACCCAACCGGCGGAAGTTGTGAAGACCCCACGTTTGGGAAGGAAGCTCTCCTGTCTGGTGGCAGAGTCCTACTGTGGCAACAAGCCCCAAAATCAAGCAATTAAGTGGCAACATGCCTAGGCAAAAGAAAGAAAATAAACAGAACAATTCAACATTGGACTCCTATTTTAGGGGCAAAGAGGATAAAAACATAGAGGAGGACTGTGAGGTCAGAACCCCTGCACCAAAAGCCCCAAATGAAAATACAAGCTGGCTACAGGCCATAGAGGATCTTAAGAAGCAGATAAGAGAAGTGGGGGAAAATTGTGAAGAGAAATGATAAAGATGCAAGAAAAGTGTGAAATGGCAGTCAACAGCCTGACTGAGGCAAATAACACAATAAAAAATAGACTAACTCAAATGGCAAAAGAGGCTCAGAAAGGCAATGAGGAGAAGAATGCCTTAAAAAGCCAAATTCGCTAGATGGAAAAAGAATCTTAAAAGCTCACTGAGGATCTTCTTTCCTTCAGAGAAAGACTGGAGCAAATGAGAGCTAGTGACTTTATGAGAAAGCAAGATGCTGTCAAACAGATCCAAACAAATGAAAGAATAGAAGGCACTGTGAAATATCTCATGGGAAAAACCACTGACCTGGAAAATAGATCCAGGAGAGATAATTTAAAAATTATTGGACTACCTAAAAGCCATGATCAAAGAAAGAACCTAGAAATCACCCTTCAAGAAATTCTCAAGGAAAACTGCCCTGATGTTTTAGATCCAGAGGGCAAAATAGAGGTTGAAAGAACCCACCCATCACCTCCTGAAAAAGATCCCAAAAAGAAAACTCCCAGGAATATTATAGCCAGGTTCCAGAATCCCCAGATCAAGGAAAAATACTCCAAGCAGCCAGGAAGAAACAATTTCAATATTGTGGAAACACCATCAGAATAGCCCAGGACCTGGCAGCTTCTACACTGAGGGATAGAAGGGCATGGAATATGACATTCCAAAGGGCAAAAGAACAGAGAATGAACCCAAGGGTCACCTACCCAGCAAAACGGAGTATTTTGTTTCAGGGGAAAATATGGTCATTCAGTGGAATAGAGGACTTTCAAGCATTCTTGAGGAAAAAACCAGAATTGAATAGAAAATTTGACATCCAGACACAAGAAGGAAGAGATGCCTGAGAAGGTAATCAGGGAAAAGAAATCAAAAGGAACTTATCAAATTTGAAATATTTACATTCCTATATGGAAAAACAATAAGTGTGAGTGATGATATCTTTCTCACTATGAAAATAATGGAAGAAGGGTGTGTGGTCATATGAATACATATGTGAATGTGTGTGTATATGGATAGAGGGCATAGGTTGAATTTGTTGGGAAGGGAGAATACTCAAGAGATGAAATTATGAGGTGAGAGAGGAAAGTGGCAAGAGGAGATGGGGAGAGACAGGGTAGGGTAAACTATCACATGCAGAAGAAGCAAGGGGAAGTGGTTGCAAGCGAGGGGGAGAATAGGAAGGGAAAAAAAAGGCAAATCCACATTCTCATTGAATTTGGTTCAGGAAGAGAATGACATACATACTAAATGGGATATCTCAACCTGCAGCAGAATAGGGGGAAGGGGGATGAGAGGAGGGATGATGGATGGGAGGGCATCCTTGGGGGGAGGGGAGGTTGGAAGTACCCACTATAGAAGAGGGACAGGATCATGTAGGGAATGGACCAGGTAGGGGGTGGGATGAGTGGGAGGGAATTATAAGCAGCCTTGTACAATGTATCTACTATGATAATGTTTTGCATAGCTAGACATGTACAACATATACTGAATTACTTATCTCCCCAGAGGGAATGAGTGACAAGAGAGGAAGGAAATGGATATGAAATTCGAGGTCTTAAGATTAAATGTTTCAAATATATATAAATACTATTATTAATATGCTTTTGCTTGTAATTGGGAGATAAGATGTGCAGGCATTGGGACACAAAGATTCACCTTCCTCTAATGGAAAAGTTGAAGGGGGTATGGGAGAAGGTATGGGAGAGAGCAGACTGGAGGAAGTGATATCTTGTGGGACTGCTATTCTGGGAGGTTGGGTAGGGGAATAACGGGGGGAAAATGATTGTAACTCAAAATCTGGTGGAAACGAATGATGTAAAACAAAAGTTAATAAAGCATTTGTTTAAAAAAAAGTGTAGGGCTGGATAAGAAAGGACATTGACTTTGGAGTCACAGGATCTAACTGAATCCTGCCTGCTATTTCTGCCTCTGTGATCTTGAGAAAATCTTGAGCAAAGTAATTTTGCTGTACCTCAGTTTCTTATATGTATAAAATGGAGGCTTGAATTAGATGACTTTTCATGTCTGCTCTAAACTGATGATTTTGTTAGAATGAGTGTTTACTTTCTTTGTAATTTTGCTATGTTTCCAGGATGGCGTTAGGAATATTAATGGCAAATGTAGTCATTGTTTAGCTAAATGTAAGGTGGGCATATGTGTGTTTCATTATTATATGCATACTATATGTATTTAAAATCCATAAAGCATAAAATATTCTTTTTAAAATTAATAAAATTTAATCACTCCAAATTCTAGAAACAATGTGTTCAATAAATCATCAGACAGTTAAGGAACTTGTGATATATGAATATAATGGAAAATTATTATGTCGTGTTATGGACCTATGATTTCATTGGCATAAGGGCCTCTGATGAAACCTACTGCATCAATGCAGTCCATAAACTTCAAGTTTTAAAGAGTTGCCTGACAAAATAAGAGGTTGGGGGATTTTCCCTCCATCATATAGTCAATGTGCATCCATCTTCTGACTCTATTTCCACTTCTCTAGTGTAGATTTAGAGTGTGAGGGGAACTTAGGACCTTTCTAGTCCAATCTCTTCACTTTGTATTTGTGGAAACTGACCTCCAAGTTGTTCACCTGATATACCCCCGGTCAAACAAGTAGTAATTGTCAAAGGTAGAATTTTAACTAAGGTTTTTTGATTCAAAAGACAATACTGTATTCTCTTCACCTCCTTGTCATCTATTAGTGAAACACAAGGAAGAACAGAAAGAAGGAATTCAAATAATTGTGGGAAAACTTGTGTAAAGATGAGCATCCTATGAATCCATCAAATTACTCCATCCCATTTAAGATATGTAGCAAGATACTATTGTTCTATACCTTAATCAAATATTAAATCAATCACAAGCTTTACACTAAGTGTGGAAAAGTGAAAGCCTGAGACAGACAAAAAGAGAGAGCAAGACAAAAAAGGGGGAGAGAGACCCATGCCTTTGAAAGTGATTGGACATACAGGGTTAGGGAGTCTGTGATCTTGAGGCCACATGTAACTCTCTAGGTCCTCAAGTGGGAAACCTTTGATTGAATTCAAACTTGACACTTTGATTGGTCAAGGAATTGTGTTGTCATGCATTGTGGGTCATACATAAAACTGTGAGCCAGTACAGAATTGAGGGATTTGAGTGAATGGTGAATCAGGTTTTTGGCCTGACAGCCAAACCCTTCTACTGGAATTGGGGAATGGGGAGAAAAATTAAGGATTCAGGTTAAAGGAAGCAGATTCAAAGAAATAATGTACACAGTGATCACAACAATATAAATAAACTTCATATGATACAATAACAATTCAATTTTGATAAAACATGGCTATAAATCAGTTAAAATTGAGACACAGGTTTTTCTGTTCTTTAAATAAATAATTTTAAAAGTATATAGTTCCTTATGCTTTCAGGTAGAAGCATTTTTTTCAGGGAGTTATAATTAATGGTTTTTCAGGAAGTGTTTTATATTTTTAGTATTTGTTTATGCTTGCTGGATTCCTTAAAAAAAATGTATTAATGAAAACAAAATTTTGAACTGTAACCTCTCCAAAGAAGAATTCTTTAAGTATCAAAGAACAATGCTTCATTTTTATACTCCAAACCCATACATTTTATGCAAATCATATTAGAGAATTGAATTATCTCATTCCTGATAATCGCCCACTCCCCACCCCCTGCTTTGGCAATTGAGAAAGGGAGGCAAAATATATGAATGGCATTACAAAATCTTAGAGAAACTGTACCAAAGCTTTATTAGGACACAAGAGCTGCTGAATCCCACATTTTATTCATCAATTGTTATTCATAATAGTGTCATTCTCTTTGATAGAAGACAGAGCTATCACTAACCCTTTATTGACTTATCACCCTTGATAAAAATATACTTTCTGTGAAAAATAAAGAAATAGGCCATGAGGAAAGGAGAAAATTGAATATATCTTATAATTTGGGGGTATTGTTGTTTTGAACATTTTAAAGAAAGAATTAATGTGGAACTAGATTTTAAGAAACTCCCTGTGGGTACTGTTTGTTGTTTTGAATTGCTTTAATAGTAAACTTGCATTATTTATGTTTATTAATATTTAGAATGCACTTTGCAAGGATGATTTTCATCTGAGTTATAATTAGTCTCAGCTGATGAATGCAATAAAATGATTATAAACAACTCCATGAGCTCATTATCACTACTGTGCAGTAAGATGCAAAAAATGGTTCAGGAATGAGTGGCTTACCTTTAAACATCATTGAAACCATTTTCAACCTTGGAAGAATTTTTATAGGGTTCAGACTAAAATTATTTTGTCTTTCTTAATCTTAGTCACACATGTTGAATTACTCTTTAAAAGCCCAATTCACATTTCCTCTCTTGGAATCTTTAAACATTTTAATATATTTCATAATTTCTATACACTAAGCATTGTTTGATTGTTCACATTGTGATACCAATTTTAACACACACATTGATTAGAATTTCCTAAAAAGAATGTTTTCACCTCTCTTCCACATCCCCAACCAACCCAACACTCTCTGGTACTTTCTCCATACACAAACATGCTCTGTTTCTGGTGTGTGAATAACAAAATGTTTAGTTCTAGCATTGTGTATAAAGAAAAGTATAGAATTTTAGAAGTCACTCATTTGAACTCCATCATTTTATGGGTAAGGAAAATGAAGGCCAAAGTTACTTGGCCAAGGTAATATAGATAATACCAGAGGTAGGATTTTAACTCAGATTCTCTGGCTTTACAACTTATATTCTTTCCCCTGTAGCACATAACAGAACAGTAGCCAATGTAGAGCATTCAGGGCTTTGCTCCCAGGTCATTGAAATGTTGAGGTTGCTGAGAGCAATAGTTGTCCTATAGTAGCATAGAAACAACTGAGCTTAGCACCTAATTGTGAAAAAGAAAACATCAAAATCTAAAAATATTAATTTGTAGGAATTCCTTCCCCATGGAGGTAAATTCCTTATGTTCTTTTCCTAACCTCACTTTGATAGCTTCCCCCAAAACAGCCTTATGATTCTTTGGATCATTTCTCCTCACATGGCCCAGGAAGTTCCTCCATAGTTCTCTGTGACCTGCCAACATCAACATCACTCTCAGGACCTCCACCTCCACATCACATAACATGGCATTTGCATAGAACATAATAATTGCTAATTATGGCTCTGCTTGACAGCACAAACAATCACGAGTTCTTTCTTTTTCAACCCCTTAATGCCAGAAGTCCAGGCTGAAGCAGTTGAGACATGTAACTCCACAAAAAGAACTAATAGGACACTGTTGATGGAGTTGTACCTTGGCCCAAATTGGGAAAGCAATTTGGAACAATGCTAAGAAAGTGACTTAAATGTCCATCTCTTTTAACCTGGAAATACCCTCTTCTGGGCATGTACCTCATGCCCAGACAGAAAAACCGGTCCATATATCGTATTCATAGTAGCATATTTTAAGCAAAGAAATAGAACCAAAGCAGATGTTCATTAATTGGGAAACAGCTAAAAATGTTAGTATATGAATAGTAATAGGGCATTTTTTTTTACTGAAAGGAATAATGAATATGAAGAATTCAGAGAAACGTGAAAACTTATATTAATTAATGTGAAATGAAATAAAGACAACTAGTAAAAGAAGGTATGTAATGACTGAAACAAAGAAATGGAAAGAATGAGAAAAAAAATAAACAATGTAGTATAATGATAATAATGATGATAAGTACAATGACATCAATAATAATTTGACCCCCAAAACAAATTTAAAAACACACCACTCTTCTTTTTTCTCTTTTCTCTCTTTCTTTCTGTTTATTTATTCTTTCCTTCTTTCCTTTTTTTTTTGCAGATTTTGGTGACTGTTCATATGAATATATTGTCAAACTTAGCTAACATTAACTTGTTTTTCTGAATTATTTTTTTATTCTTTATTGCAAAGGATATTTTACTATCAAAAAAGAGGCAAGGATAAAATTGGAAATAAGTGTAATGTCAAAGAAATATACAAAAAATAATGCAATTTCTTTAAAAAGAAACACACAAAAAAATAAGAAGTAACACAAATACCAAAATAACCCTGGGTTGGCAACTCTAGAAGGAACCTTGAAAAGTATAATTGCCCCAGTATAAGACTAAGATAAGAAGACTGTAAGAAAAATTATAGGCCCAAATCAGGTACCCAAGCCTAGTCTAGCACTATTATAAATATAGTGGTGAATTCTCTGTTCATTTTCTTTAAAATTATTTCACTACAAAGCATTTTGCTTTAGTGTAATGGTTAGGGTTTTGTTTGTTGGTTGGTTTTCTTCTCCATTTTGGTACATAGTTTTATAATCATAAAAATAATTAATAATGTTAAGTTAAAATATGAAACAGGTGGTAGAGTTGGTTCTTTTCAACTAAAGACACGCTGACTGCCTGTAAGAAGAAAAATGCGGTAAAGAAGTCTTTTGCATTCCATATTATTAAATGCAAATACATAATTCATCATTCAAATTTTACACTTAAAATGTTTACTGTCCCTCTGTGTTTATTTAGAGTGTTTTATTTACATAATGCAGGCCTGTTTAAGGCATGTGCATTTTAGAATGTAGCTTTATTTATTTCCATGTTTTGCTTCTGAATAGAAGACTATTTTGTGCTCTGAAGGTAAGTGCATCCTCTTGGGTGGTCAAAAGAAAATTGGTATTAGAATACATTGATGACATCTACAATGATTGATTAAATATTTACCACCAGGAATGGGTAGTCAAAAAGGAAAGCATTTTTAATGAAATGTGACAGTTTCTTTAAAAAGCTACTATTGAGTTGGGGTGGTACAAAAGCCCTATATTTTCAAAATAGATGCAAGAATCAGGGGCTGCATTAGTCAGTACTGCAGTCTTATGCATTCTTTTACTTGCTAACTTAGAGACTCCCAAGGCAATTACTTGTCTATATGTCACCCCTGATACTCCCATGAAGTTTGACATTTCATCTATTGAAATGACTATAGCATGTGTTTCTCAGAGCAAGATAAAAGCCTTTCATCTTACTAATGCAACAGTTTCATGTCATTTGGGCAAATCAGATACATCCCATTGTGAAAAGAACAAAGTTTTCCTAGGCTAAGCTTATGATTTGAAGAGAGACATGAGATATACAGGGATATAAAGGTGAACACACTTGTGATGCCTATATTCGATCTTTTTTGTACATCTGGGTCTTGTTTCCCAGACTCCTGGATTATTCTTTTCACTTATAAAAGAGGAATGAACAAACCACAATTTCAAGTATCCCCATTTGGGATCATAACATCATAGTTTTAAAGAAAGAAAGAATCTGCTAGGTTATATAGTAAATCTTTTTTTATTATTATTATTTTAGAGAAAAGGAAGTTGAGTCCCAGAGAGGTTAAATAACTAGCCCAAGGTCACATGACTAGTAAGAGTCAGAACTAGCAACTTGAATCCCAGTCTTTAACTCCAAATCCAACACTCTTTATCAAATCACCAAATCCAAATTTATAGGAATTAGGGCATTTTCTTATTATCTTATTTTTATTATCCAAGAAATATTTCATGAATATTTAAGAACATGGAGATGCTGTTAAAGATATCTCCACTTTAACTTCCAGAATCATAAATGAGCCTTCATATATTCTTTCTGGGATCTTTTCCATGGCCATACCTAGAATCCCACCTTTGATCTCTGAACCTTTGCCTTCCTTCCATGGTTCTAACTTTTAACTCAATATAATCCAACAAGTAAGCATTTGTAAAGTATATGTTGCATACCAAATAGTACCTATCTTTTAGGATTTTATGGTCTGAAGGAAAAATAATACTTATAAGTATATGTAAACATATACAGATTAAATACATCTTGGGAGGAGCCCTAACAATTAGAGAAATCAGAAAAATTCCTCAATCCTGGTTAATGACTGTTTTGTGTTCTAAAGGAAATCGTTAAATCTATGGAGAGGGAGAACATTCCAGACATGAGGGATTTCTTGAACATAGGCACAGGGATGGGGGATTGAATGTAACATAAGGGAAAAGACTAATAGGAGAGTCTGATGATAAGGGAATATATGAGCAGGAAGGGTAATGTGACATCAGTCTGGAAAAATGAACTGGAGCTATATTGTGAATAACTTTGCAATGAAAAGAAAGCTACATTTTATTATAGAGGTAACAAGGAGTGATAGGTATAGCCTGTGCTTTAGGAATATCTATTTGGCAACTGGGTGGAGGAAGGAGTGAGGAGGAGAGAGACAAGATGCAAGGAGTAAAATTAGGTGGCTATTTGAGAAGCCAGGCAGCTTTCCAGAGGACTGCTTCTGTGAAAAGCTCTAAGATTCTGATCGCATACTATAGTGAACTCTTTATTTATTCAGCAGTAAATTAAAGCAAAAACCATAGAAACAAACAAAAAAAAAAACAAAAATCACAGAAACCGAAGTACAGCATTCACAATGTCATAACATAACAACTTATCACCAAAGTGGCCACAAAGTTTTCAACAAAGAGGTCACATAGTTTTAAACAAAAGATACCGTTCAGTAAGTCCTTAATTCATCTTTAAGGAGCAAGCCTCCTTAAGGGATACAAAGTACAGAGGTCAAAGTTCTCCACCCCTAGGTCACATTGTATCTTCTCAGTCAGCATTAAGTACCCAAGGAGAGGTCTTTTCATCTTGACCAGAGGCTGGCTCTCAAATTCCATGATTCCTCTTCCATGGTCCCAAATTTTGCCCAAATTTACCCAGCTGTCACCTGGATTCAAAGGTAGGCAGCTGGCAGCTCCTTGTCCAGCTCCTCATCCAGTTTCTGCTCCATATTGAAACTCACAGTATCATTCCACCTCAAGTCCTTCACAGTTTCTGTTTCTGGGAAGACAAAACTTAACAGAGCCACAATAACATTCATGCATATTGATGGAACCATCATCAATTCACTATCTGTCTGTGAAATCAATGCAGACCCACATACAAGGTCTGAGAACTCAAAATAAATTGTCAGTATATTCCCAGGATCTCTGAAACACTCCTCCAGGACTTCTGTAAACAGGCAACAATAAAAACCTCTTTCAGGGCTTCCAATAAGGTCCCAGGTCTTCTGTACTAAGTATCACAAACAAAAATCAACACAAACAACCAAACAGAGTGCCTGGCCACCACAAAGTTCCCCTTCTCAATTCTGCTCTTTCCCAGCTTGGGCTTCTCCTTATATGTGGAGTTCATTAGCTCCTCCCTGTTCCTATCTTTGTCAAGTCCTTCCCTCTGTGGGTTTCACAAGTTGTGTTTCTTAACAAAGACTTGATAAAATCATGGGCAAGGCTCAAAAGAAACTTGAACTGAAACAAGGTGCTAAATAATTAAAAAGATGAAACAAGTACTTTGCTTATCATTACACTATTCTAATGGATAAGGCAAGACATGATGAGGTCCAGGGTTAGGTTCATGGATGGAATGTTAGTGGAGAGATTGGGAAAGGCATGAGAGAAGAGAGAAAGTGAAGGTAAAATTGATCTAATCAGACAGCTAACTTGATATGGAAGTTAAGGGAGAGTAAAGAATTTAGGATGACTCATAACTGAACCTCAGTGACTGAAAAGATGGTGTTCTTGACAGATATCCATAAGATAGTAAGATGCATAGCTTGGTATAAAAGATAGAGCAAAAATAAAGAATTCAATTTTAGACATGTTGAGTTTGAGGTCACTATGGTTCATCTGGGTTGATGATATGGGTTCCAACTAAGGACTCTCTTGATGATGTCCAGATCTTTTACTCTGAGAGTTATCTGCATAGAGAGTAGAGATAATAACTGAACTTGTAGATTCTTAGAAAATCATAGATATCATGTGGGGGAGTTAGATGGCACAGTGAGCAGATAGCTAGACATGGATTAAAGAATACCTGAGTTTAAATTCAGCCTCAGGTAATTACTGGCTGGGTGGCCCTGGATAAGTCACTTAACTTCTATTTCTCTCAGTTTCCTTATCTATAGAATGAGGATAAGAGGATAGTAATACCACCTACCTCCCAAGGTTGTTGTGAGTATAAATTGAGATAATAATTGGAAAGCACTTGGAATAGTGCCTGGAATATAGTAAGCATTATATAAATGTTAGACAAAATAAAAATAAAATAAAAAGGTATAAAAAGGACTGAGGGCCTTGGAAAGTATCTTTGGAAAACCACAAAGGAAGCAAACCATGATAATGATCTAGCAAAGAAGACTGGGGAGTGGTCAGACAGTTAAAAACATCATAAAAGTTTAAGAAGAAAAGAATGTCCAGGGGATGGAGGGATCAATTGCATCAAAAAATATAGAGTGTTTAAGGATGAGGACTGAACATTACCACTGAAATTAGCAGTCAAGAGAAATTTTTTTTCAGTTAAGTGATGGATTTGGAAGCTTGTTAGCAAAGGGTTGAGAAGTGGGTGTATACACATAATATAAACACCTCTTGTTAGGACATTTGTGAGTGAAAACACAAATATATAAAGCAATATCTTGAAAGGATGTCAAGAGAAGTATTTTTAAGTATAGGAAGATCTTCACACAAATCAGGCAGTGGGAAGCAAGCCAGTGGGGACACAGAGAGAAAATGAATATTATAAAGCAAGAGAAGGGTTGTGGTCATATTAGAAGAAGTGGGAGATGTGGGATAAAGAGCACAATTAGAAAGGTGGTTCACCTTTGTAAGAAGGACCATCTCTTTATTTAAGACTTGAGCAAAATATGGAGAAGAGCAGGATGTTGATGGTAGTTGTGGATCTGAATCATAGGGATTCTGAGAGGAAGAGGAGATAGTTTGTTAGATGTTGGGCAGTCAATTGTTATACTCTCACTTAGTAAATGAATGAGGCTTGATTTCCAACCCAAATTCCTAGATTATTATCCTCCCAAATCAGAAGCCTAAGGGCCATTGTTCCTGGACCAGTTTGGGGGATCATGGAGTTGGGTAGAAACCTGATGTTTGCATCCTTGCTGGTTATGAAGCAATTAATTCACTCACCTACTCTCCCAGCAAGGATGGGGTCATAGTTCAAATAGTGTTTTCTATTAGGGAGAGAGAAATCACCAAGCCTCTGGGCCTAGACCTGTAACTACACAGAAGACTGTAGTAGGCAGGATAGGGTGGTGGTGAAATAGCATATAACATGGGGAAGAATTCTGAATTTGGTTATGAAGAATGTGAATTTAATTATCACTTAACTTCTCTATACCTCTGTTTTCTCAAGTGAAGGGATTGGACTACATCTCTAAAATCTTTTCAGCATCTAAGTTTCTGACTCTCTGATCAATTGAATCCTCAGGACTCAAAACAGTTGCCAGCTACTATTAGAAGCCTTTCCTAATGTCCTAGTTCTTATTTTTCTCTCACTTCTTAAATTGTTATACATCTGAACTATTCTAAATGTTTATCACCCAGTAGAATATAAGTTCCTTGAGTAGGGATTATTTAGGATCTTGTGTGCTTTACATATAGTATGGTCTAGACAAATGCTTATTGATTCAGATTCAACTGATTTTTTTCTTTGTTAATATATCTTCACAAAAGTTTGCTTTTATTCCACCTTCCATTCAAAGCTCAATACACTATCTAACCATCCTAACCAATAGTAGTATCTCCCTCCTTAAAGATCTTTTGAAATATTTTAGGATATAGTGAATTACCTAGTAACTCTGATCAATAAAATGATCTCTACCACAACTCTGAATGACTAATGATAGATAATTTTCTGCATCTGGCAGTTAGATGGAGCAGCGGATAGAGTACCAGATTTGGAGTCAGGAAGATCTGAACTCAAATCCAGCCTCAGGCACTTACTGGGTAAGTCACTCAAACCTATTTGCCTCGGTATTCTCATCTGTAAAGCAAGCAGGAGAAGGAAAAGGCAAAACATTCCAGTATCTTTGCCAAGAAAATCCCCAATGGGGTCATAAATGAAGTGACTGAATAATAACATTACTGGGGCAGCTAGGTAGCACAATGGATAAACTGCTGCATCTGGTGTCAGAATGATTCAGCTTTGTGACTTCAAATGCAACCTCAGAATACTTACTAACTGTATGACCCTAGGAATGTCACTTAACCCTGTTTGCCTCAGTTCCTCATCTAAAATTACCAGGAGGGGTGGCTAGGTGGTGTAGTGAATAGAGCACCAGCCCTGGAGTCAGGAGGACCCAAGTTCAAATCTGGCCTCAGACACTTAACACTTACTAGCTTTGTGACCTTGAGCAAGTCATTTAACTTAATGAAAATCAAAATAAAATTTAAACAATAAAAAGAAATATATATGTGTATGTACATGTATGCATCAATAACAATATAAGTATTTGCGTATAAATGTGTCTATACATGTATACATACTTGCACATTTCTTTGTCACTTCTCTTCCTATGCAAGCCTTATTGTTTGTTATCTTTCATAGGAGTCCCTAATCTCTTTCAAGACTCATTTAAAGCACTACTTTCTACTCGAAGACTTTTGTGATCACTGCAGTTTCTAGTGTCTTTCTCTCCCCAAATCATCTTTCATTACACGTTTATATATACATATTGTTCCCTCTGAAAGAATGTAAGTTCATTGAGGGCAAGAACTGTTGTACTTTTGTCTTTTTATTTCTAGGTTTTAGCACAACACCCATCACCAAGTAATTTCTTAGTAACCAGCTATTTGAATGAATGGTTCTCTTTTTAATATTGTGGGAACATGTCAATTCTCTAAGATAGGATTGTTGCATAAAAATTTGTCCCCAGGTAGACAGTAAGTTTCTTAAGTAGAAACACTGTCTTACACCTCCTTGTATTCCATTTGCTTAGTGCAATGTCCTACACATAAGGTACTCAGTGGAAGGCTGTTGATGGATTGACTAAAGGAAGAATAAATTTGCTCTTTCGTAAATACAGAGCACTTGTATGGAATTACTTCAATTATATGTCATGATTTTATTACTGCTTATGTTATAAGAATCTAAATATTATTTAAGCACAGATTTTATGACTAAAGAAACGTCCTCCACTCTTTGGTATGTGCAAAATGCATCTAAAAATATAACACTGTCCTTGAGTCTGACGCACAATATTGGGAGTGGGTGTGTTTGAATTTCTGCCATGATGGCAAAGGTCCCAGTCCTCAATGATACATTTGAATTTATGTTTAAGTTGAGTCTTATTAAAAATACATTTTAGATTTAGATTATGTCAACAACACATATTTCACCTATACTTACCTTTAAAATAAAGATTTTTCTAAAAGGCTTCTTTTCTGACCTTTGACAATGTATTGGGGCATTACATCTAGGATCTTTGGGCAAATCTTAAAATTTTCCAAATTTGTTTCATTTTTATCCTGAACTAGAATTTTGGCTATGTGAATGGAACAAAGTGGGAGAGAGAGCTGTTGGGAAAATAGGAACAAGATGTGTTCATTACCTTGTTGTGGGGTAAGGGAAGTTAAGAGTAGGATATGACACAGAAGCTAAAAATATAGATGACCAGAGGGGTGTGAAATCCTCAACAGTAATAGGGAAATTTGGGAAAAAAGATGTGATTTTGAGGGAAAAGATTAGGAGTTCCATTTTGAAAGTGCTGAGTGTGAGAGGTCTATAGGATGTTCAATTTGCAATACACCTTCTGCACTTATATAATCTTCATGAAAGTAATAGTGGAACTAGTGAAAGCTAATAGGAGCCAAGTGAAGGAGAAGAGATGAAAAAGATAAGATGCCCTAATAGAGAACCTTGGGACATGCCTAGAGTTAGTGGTTCTGATATATATGAAAGGTAAGTAAAGGAGACTTATAGAGGCATAATCAAACAAGGTGGAGACCCAATAGAATAATATGAAAACTCAAAGGAGGAAATATCTTAAACTAAAGAGATGTATAACAGTGTCACATGATGCAATGCTATAAAGGATAAAGATTTAGGGGAAGATTGATTTGTAATTTTTTTATAAAATGCTTTATTAACTTCTAGTTTATATCATACAAATTTTCTCCCCATTTTCCCTCTATCAAACCTCAAGTTTCATTTGTAAATTAAGAGATCATTGGTAAGAACATCAGGAGAGAGCAGTTTGGATTGAACAATACAATCAAAACTCACATTTCATAGGGTTTAGGAGAGGAAAGGAAGAGGAGGAAACAAATGTATAAAGCATCTTTAAATGGAATGACTGAGAAGGGATGGAGGGTTATAGGACCATAACTAGTGGAGGTTGTTGATCTAGTGAGGATTTTTAAAGCATGAGAGAAACTTGAGGTTCTCTGCCTCTTTTTCCCAGTTTCTCCCTCAATCTCTTGCTTCCTTTCTCATTCATCTTTCCTTTCCTTCCTTTATTCTTTCCTCCCTTCCTTGCTTCCTTCCCTCTTTTATTCCTTATCCCTTTGTTTTGTTTTTTTTTGTTTTGTAGACAGCAGAGAAAAGAATAGAGAGACATAGAATATTAGAGAAACAGAGAGTAGAAGCAATCTGCTATGTCCCCTATTCACCTTCTATTTTCTGGAATTCTTAATAGTGAAAGAAAAGTTCAGGTGGTGACAGTGTCTTCATTCATTTTCCTGCACCTGAATAAATGTTTCTAGGACATTTCCTCCAATCAGTTATAACCAGGGCTGGCTGTGGTTGATGGGGCAGGGTGGATTTTTGCCTTGGAATCTCACAAAATTAAAAGCTGCTGTGAATACACTCTTATTTTAACTGAAAAAGTCCAAACTTTCTGGAAAATAATTTAGAACTATTCCAATAAAGGAGATGAAATTTCCATACTATTTGACTCAGAGAGCTTATTGTTAAACATAGACCTGAAGGAGATTAAGGCCAGTAAGAAAATTCCCGTATAAACCAAAAATTTCATAGCCCAACTTTTTGTAGTAGCAAAGACCTAGGAAAAAAGTAAATTCCTGTAGATTGAGGAGTGATTAAACAAACTTCAATATATGAATGTAATGCAATATAATATAGTATTAATGTGCTATAAGAAAAATGAATATAAAAATAAAAAGAATTATATAAACTGATTGAGAGTGAAGTAAGCAGAATGAGGAAAACTACATATTCAATGGCTGTAACAATGAACATGGAAATAACAGAAAATAAACTACACATTTTAAAATTATAATAAACAAGATCCTCCCTGAGGAAGAGATGAAAAAATAAACTGTCCTCTTTCCTTTACAAAAGTGAAGGACTATGGATGTGAGACATTAATACACACACACACACACACACACACACACACACACACACACACACACACAATGATTTAGTTGATTGCTGCTAAGCTTTTTGTCTCGTTCTTATTTGTTAATGGGATTATCAAAGGGATGGTGGCTTGGTATAATCTAAGGTGAAGAGAGGAATGATGTATTTGGAAATGAATTTTTTAATGTAACAATATTTAGCAGAGTGTAGTGCCAACACAATATTCACAGCACCGACAGCAACTGTAAATATGCCAGCATAATTCTCAATAGCAAAATATAACATATTCTCCATATAGAAGACAAAAGCAAAACATTTATTCAGACACCAGAAAAACAAATTCCAAGACCAGAAAGTCAAATCCATCATAGGAGCAAAGAAGTTAATACACCATAACACCACAGACAGCCACACGATCCTTTAGCCTTTCCACAAACTAATTCTCACAAGCCTAAGCTGTCTCCCTTGGTGTGTCCTCCCTCTCTCACTGTCTAGCTGTTCTGACTCCCAGTTTCCTGTGGGCTCTGTTCCATTCTTCAGCAAGTTCCTCCCACCCCAGGTTCCAAGTGATTACATTTGGCTTATTATGTGTCAGGGAAGATCTGCTAGGCAGGGGACATTTTCAGATTCCCTTTACCATTACAGAATGTGTTGAACACTTTAAATATTCAAGTTGAGTAGATACAAATGAACCAAACACCATTCAGCAGAAATAATTAGCAAAAATTAGGAAATAACTAACATGGTTTGCCCCATGGCTTAATAACATGAAATTCACTCTTCAGTCCTGTCCTGCTCTTTATCACTAGCAACAGTCTTTCCAATGTGGTCTCATACCATCCTAGTTCTTCACTGAGCAGTGTCTTCCCTGCCACCAATTTCCAAAACATTTATTTGAGAGAAGGATCTTATTATTTTTTGCATGCTCAACCCAACACAAAATTCCTAGTCATAGCTCTGCCTCCTACCACCATCACTCATAGTAATCCCAATCCTTTAAAAAGCTCAGAAGTACATGTCTCACATCTCTGTATATATCTCTGTCTCTGGGTCTCTGGGTCTTTGTCTCTGTCTCTCTATCTCTCTGTTTGTCTCTGAATCTCTGTGTATGTGTATCTATCTCTGTCTCACTCAGCAGTTAGGGATTCTGGACCACAAGTCCTTCTATAGGCACTGCTCCTATAGGCTGCACCATTCTAAGAAGGAAAGGTTTTTTTGAATATGTCTTCAATTTGGGGAAAGAAAAGGCTTATGTGCAACATATAAGCTACTAATCTCATAACTGTCAATGAATAAATTAGGCATGTAAGAGTTAGATGGTAAAATTCACAGATGCACAATAAGAAAAGTCAATATACCAAGGTAAAGTCTCTCTGGGTTTGGGCTCCATAAGTCTTTGTGAGAGGACTATTTATTTGTTTTTAAAAGAGATAGTGCAAGAATCATAAAATGAAAATGAGCACAGTGTCTTGAACAGCTTAACCAAAAATCTGATCTTAGTGATTTAAAGACAATTTACAAGAAGCAAAAAGGAAAGGCCTCCCAAGTGTAGGCTCAGGATGCCAAGTGTTGGACTCTCATGAATGGAATGTTCTTGGCTGTTTTAAGATAGAACTCCAACCACTTCATTCCCCAGGGCCAAATACTTACTGCCTTTCAACTTCTTCCCCAAAGCAGGCCAAAGCCACAGAGCTCCTTGTGCAACTGGCAGATTGACTGAACCCCTTCATCTGGGTTCAGTATCACCACATGAATTGGTTAAGCAGAGCATCCAGCCATAATTTCTGAAGTGCCATATGAACATTCCAATATTTCATTGGAAATGTCAAGACAACAGCTCTTAGCTCCCTTTTAACTGTGAGATGACTTGCCTTCCTCCCTGGAGGGCATGACATTTAAAAAAAAACTATAATAGATTGTAAAGGCTTAGACTAATCCACTCAAAATAAAAGGTGGTGTTATAAATAGGTCATCCCAAACAGACAAGAGTACCTAGTATATTTTATTAAGCATCACTTGATTTGGGAGATATTTATTTTAAAGGCTGTACTTCCCTTACCTGCAAAATTATTTTCCTGAAATAGTGGGTCTCCTCCGAACTAAGTCCTTGATGAAATACAAACCTAGAGGGCCAGAGGAAGGACTGAACTATTTATGTATTCTTCCACCTCTGGTTCATCACCTGATAGTAAAATGAGCTTCTTTTTCAAAACTAGTCACCTAACCTAAGTTTGGTGTGTTGTGTTATTAAAACGATTGCTTTCTATCATTTCCCCATTATGGAGAAAAAAAAGACTTTAAATTAGAAAAGGGACTCTTACTGGCTTGTGTCTCTGGGAAAATAGCTTCAGCCAGTCTCATATTTACCATTCAGTTGGTAAGACTATGACGTGTGTTGCTAGATCTTTTTTTAAAAAATAAATTTTTATTTATGCCTTCTGTTTTTCACATCATCAAAGTTATCCTCCATATCCCTGTCCATCCCAGAAAACTATTTCACATTACATAGTATTTTTAAAGAAAAAAGAAGAAAAAGGAAATGAGTACATCTAATCAATTCTTCCAAAAAATCTGAAAACAGGTACAAAGTATAATATCTATGGACCTTCCACTTCCACAAAAGAGTGGGTTAGGGATGTCCTCTTCTATCTTCATTAGAATCATGATTAAACTGTTTATTTTTGTTGTATTCAGTGTGTGTGTGTGTGTGTGTGTGTGTGTGTGTGTGTGGTTGTTCTTTCCATTTACATTGTTGTTACAACCTCTTTTAATGCCAAAAGAATTTCTTGGATGTTTGGGTCTCAAAATTTCATGTATAAATTGTTTAGTTTATACATAGACCCTTATGCCACATATAAAGGATTTGTCAGCGTGGAGCAATCAGCTGGTGTGGGGATTTCCTTCTCCAATGTAAACTGCAGTCCATATATCTATGACTTAGTATATAACTCTGAGAGATTGCTTGACACCCACAGAGATTAACTAATATCCCTGTAGTCACATAGCTTATAAATGTCAGATATGACATTTGAAGCAAAGCATCTCATCAAGTATCTCACAATAATATTATGGAAAAGATGGAGCTAGGTAATCCAGACATTGTACTATTAGGATGATTTTGAAACTTATTGAATGGTCAGATCAAAAAAGTAGTCATTATTGATTCCATGTCAACCTAGAAAGATTCCCAGTGGAAAATCATAGGAGTTTCAGCTTGGCTTGTGCCATTTAACTTTTGTATCAATAAACTGGAGAAAGGCATGGATAGCATCCTGATCATATTTGAAGCCTAGATAAAACTAAGAAAGATAATTAATATACTGGATGTTAGAATCAAAGCAGTGGGGGGAGGAGGAGGCAGGGAAATAGAGTATATAATGCTAAAGCATTGGTCCAAATCTAATAGGAAGAAATTTAATTTGGATAAAGACTCATTTTTTTGAGTTTAAGAAATTTGTTTCACAAGCATAAAATAGTAAAGTTATAGTTAGATTGAAATTGGTATGCAAAATAATATTGAGGGGTTAATGTATGTAAATTTATAACATGCCCACACATATATACCAATTTATGAATGAATATACCTCTCATGATAGAATCTATTTGAGGGCAAAAAAAATATTTTGGTTTTGTATCCCCAGTTGTAGCAGCAAACACCATAGCACACACAGGATGGCTGCTAGCACAGGTTCTTTGATCTGCTTTTCTAAAGGAAAGCAACTCAAAAAAGGGGATAACAATCTTACTTTAATTAAACATATATCATTTGCCTACTTCAGGTGAAAAACTCAGTACCCTGAACTTCAGAAAAAAACAAAGAGAAATTACAAGCAGACAGAAAAATACAGGAGAAATAGACCAGCAGACAGGGTTTCTAGCTGTCTGACCATTACACCCATACCTAGTTAATTACCAGAGAGAGAAGCACCACTATCTGGGTTTTCAAAGCCAGGGTGCTCAACAACTGCCCAGAGTCTCATCTGACCAAATCATACAACTTTTTCCATGAGTGAGGCCCAAAGCAAAACCTCACATCAGGAAGTATATAGATATGTGGGTGTGTGAGTGTGTGTGTATACATACATACATACATCTCTCTCTCTCTCTCTCTCTCTCTCTCTCTCTCTATATATATATATATATATATATATATATATATATGTATGTATATATATATGATGACCCACATATATATATATATATATATATATATATATATATATGATGACCATATATATATATATATATGGTGACCCACTGCCCAATCACAAAGTAACACGGTGTGGGTGGTCCTGAAAAACAAGCAAGCCTCCCTCCACAGGCTCTATGTGACCACATTCAGCCTATTGGGGAGTAGAGTATATTTTCAAATCACTTAAGATCTTCAAATTCACTTAAGCCTATCAAGAGGCAGGGAAGATCTTCAAATTCCTATTACCATTACACCAGTTGGACAAAAATTTGGGTATTTAATAGATGTTTATTGAATAATTAATGTGAATAACATGGTTTTTTGACAAAGCATTATAGGATTTAATGACTGATCATAGGTCCTGATGAAGATAGAGGGAGGTGTGCATATACACAGCTGCATTTATGATTTTTTTTTGTTTCCTGAGTTGTTAATGATCTCTCCTCTCTCTTGAAATTACTTGGGAGATCATTTGTTTAAACTTTGCATTATTTAACTCAGTATATGTTGCATCTGTTCATTAGATTTTAAGCTCCTTTATATTTTGTGTTATTATTTCAGGCCTACAGTGCCAAGCATAGTGCCTTGCTTATAGTAGGCACTTGATAAATATATGTTGAATGGAACTCTGCAAGGTTTTTAGCTTGGATCAGTGGGCAAATGAGAACAACGAATATAAATGGACAAGTCAGGAGGAAGAGTAGCAAGTTTGAGGGAGAAGTTAATGTGATCCCTTTTATAGGTATTGATTTTGAGCTGATAATAAGACAGATATCTAAGTAGAAATATCTAGCATTTCCCTTTTCCTGTAGGTGATTTAAGTCTCAATTTCAGCAGACAGGCCAGGGCTAGAGAAAGAGATTTTGGAATCAAATGAATAGAGATAATAGCTAAAACCAGGAGAGTGGATAAGTTTGCTAAGGGAAAGAGTGTTAGGAGAGTGGAGCAGGAGGGCAAGGACTACTCCCATCTACCCTTTCTCCTCAGTGCTCAAAGGATTAAAGCTTTCTAACAAATATCCCTCAATTCATCTAGATATAAAACAACTGTCAACCGAAACCACTTTTCAGCTACCACAAAACCAGCCTTTAAAATACAAGCAAAACATATATTTCAATACATTACCTAGAAAAGTGCCTTGTCTGTAAGGAGGATAATGGAGGATTAAGGCATTTTTTTCAAATGAATACTGCTCTTTCCTTAGACACATAAAATAACTGTTTCTCTCATGTACTGTATGTAGCAATGCTATAAATGTTCACTGTGTGCAATTAAATAGATGAACTCAGTCCATATATGATCAGTTTTTTTTTTACTTTCATTGTAAATAAGCTGCTACTTTAAAAATTGAGAGTCTGGTTTGTGATGATGGCTTTCACCAACCCATCATAATCAATGCAAGCAGGAGGCTTAATATTTTAAATGCTAAGGCAACTTCATATTATTTGGACTACCAATTTGGCGGGATTTTTTTCTTATTCTTTTCAATTCACTTTAACAAACATTTATTAAATACCTATTATGTGACAAATACCAAAAATACTAGGCATTGAGAATACAAAGATAAAATACAGATCCTATTCCCAAGGGACATGCCAACAAATAATTTGGCAAAGTGAAAAGAGAATTGGGTCTGGAATTAGAGCTGCTGGGTTCAAATTCCACCTCTGAAGTTACTAAGCAAATATATTTATATGTATATAGGGGTATATGTATGTATGTATGTGTACATACATGCATGTATGCATATATAGCCCTGGCAAGTTATAATCTCCTCAGGACTTAGTTTCTTCCTCTTTATAATGATATGGCTTCTGAAGTCCCTTGGAGTGCTAAATCTATGTTTCTGATAAAACTTCACATCAAAATTAAAAGTGGGAATCAGAATATCACAATTAACATTTATATAGCACCTTATATTTCAGTCACTGTGCTAAGCACTTTTTGTAAATATTATCGCATTTGATCTTCATAACAACCATGCAAAATTGCTATTATCATATGAGTTGTACAGAAGAGAAAACAGAACAAATTCAAGTGACTTGCCCAGGGTCACATAGCTATGGAGTATCCCAGGTTAGATTGAACTCATCTTCCTGATCCCAGGTCAGTGTTCTATCCATTGTACCACTTGGCTGTCTCAATGATCTGAGAGTTTCTTGGTTCTTTAGCTCCTCCCTCCTTAATATTGTCCCAATGTACAAGTTATATATTTAATGCATAATTTGAATCATGTCTCTCCCCTGCTGAAAAACTTCCAGTTACCCATTGTTGAACAAACAAAATTTAAACCTTTGATCCTGTCATTTAAGGTTTTACACTATTTTGACCCATACTGCTTAAGTCACTGGAAGTTCTTTTTCATACAACTACAAAATATTTTTCTTCAGAAGTAAAACAGATATAAATAGAAAAACTTTAATTGCTAATAGGTGGGTCATGTCAACATGATAAAAATGTGAATAATACCCAAATTAAGTTATTCATTCAGTGTCAAGCAAATTAGACTTTTGAAAGATTAGATTGTAGAGTTACAAATATATAAGAAAATTCAGTGAAAAGAAGAAAAGATCAAGAATTTTAAGGAAAATATTTTTTTTAAAGTAGAAAGAAAAGATGCCTAGATCTCAAACTATCCTACAAAGCAATGATCATCTAAAGTATTTGGTACCAGTTAGGAAATAGAGAACCAATTAGTGGAACAGACTGTTTACAAAACATTCTAAAATAAAATAACATAGTAGCATAGTGAGTGATAAACAGAGAGACACCAACTTCTAGAGCAAAGGAAGTTAGGAATCTTGCAGAAACTGGGTTTGACTAATATCACATACCATATACCAAGGGAAGTTATAAATAGACACATGACCAAGCTATCAAAATTCAAGTTTACAAATTAGGGGAGCAAAAAAGAAAATACATATAAGAAATGTGGATGGGAAAGAATTAACCATCAAACAAGAGATAGTGAGGATCACAGAAAATAAAAAGGACAATTTTATTGCATATTTTAAAAATATTTTGTATAAACAAAATGATTTTAAAATTAGAAAAGAAATAGTGAGCTGGGAAAATATATGTTTGCAACAAGTTTCTCTGATATTAATCTGATATCTAAGTATAAAACCAAGCACAAGTAGCTTTCCTAAGGACTACTTCTGTGAAAAGCTCTAAGGTTCTGATCACAAAGTATAGGGAATTCTCTATTCAACAGTACACTAAAGCAAAATATTCACAGGAAACCAAAGTACAGCATTCACAATGTTACATCAACTTATCACTAAAGTGGCCACATGGTTGTACACAAAAGAAATCATTCAGTAAGTCCTTAACTCAGTCATTCTTAAGGAGCAGCCCTGATTAAGAGATACAAAATACAAAGGTCTCCCACACCCTGATCATGTTATATTAATCTCAGAGTCAAAAAAGTCATCTTTCTTCTTGAGAGAAGATTAGTTTCCAATCATCTTTAACTCAGTCATCCTTAAGGGGTACAAGATATAAAGAACAAAGTTCTCAAACCCGTAGGCCAGAGTAAATCATGATATTCTCAGTCAGCACTAAGTACTCAAGGAGAGGTCTTTTTATATTGGCTGGAGGCTGGCTCCCAGATTCCATGGTTCCTCTTCCATAAGTCTAGATCTTGCCTGAATCTAAGCGTCACCTGGATTCATAGACAGACAGGCAGCTCTCAGCTCCTCATACAGCTCCCTGTCCAGTACCTTGTCCAGTTATTCATCCAGTTCACATTGCATATTGAAGCTCACAGTGTCCAATACAACTCAAGTCCTTCACAGTTTCTGTTTCTGGGAAGACAAAGGTTAACAGAACTAAACCAACATTCATACACATTGCCAGCATCATCATCAATTCGCTATCTGCCTGTGAAATCAACACAGACCCACAAATAAGGTCTGCTAAGTCAACACAAATCATCAGTATAGTCCCAGGACCTCTAAAACCCTTCTCCAGGATTTCTGTAAAGAGACAACACGAAAATCCTTATTCATGGCTTCCAGTAATGTCCCAGGGCTTCTGTTCAAAGTATCGCAAACAAAAATCAACTCAGACAGAACAGACAAAAAGAGTGCCAACCACCACAAGTTTTCCCCTTCTCAATGCTACTCAGCCCCAGCTGTGCTCAGATTTTTATCTGTCATTACCTTTCCCTGATCTGCCTACCTCTTGCATCCTTCCTGTTCCTGTGTTTGGCAAGTCCCTCCCACTGTGGGATTCACTGGTTCTGTTTCTTAACAAAGACTTGATATAATCAGGGATTCTCAAAGACACTTGAACTGAAACAAGGTGCTAAATAAATAACTGAAACAAGGTGCTAAGTACTTCTTTGCTTGCCATTACACTAAGATATATAAAGAACTGATTTAAATATAAGAAAGACAATTTCCAAATAAATGGCTAAAGCATATGAAAAGGCAGTTCTCAAAATAAAAAAAAAATTGAAGCTGTCAACATGAACATTAAAATGCCACAAACCACTAATAAGAGAAATGTCCGTTAAAGCAACTTTGAGGCTCTGTCTTACACCAATCATATTTATAAAAAGGGAAATCGTTAGTTGGACTGAAGGAAAATAGACTCATCAATATACTTTTGCTGGATCTATATAATGGTATACCCATATGGAAAGTAATTTGGAATTGTGCACCAAAGTCACAAAACTACAAGTTTTTGAGTTAGCTATACCCCTACTAGTGTATATATGTTGATTAATATCAAAATTCAAAAAGAAAAAGAAAGCTAATTTTAGTACTTTCTTTCATGAATATTTATGGAATTTATTCCAGCCTTACCTCTTACTACTCCAATTCTGATACACTATGGTTTAGCCTAATTGAACAGCCTTGGTATTAGAAATACCAGGCTTATGTTAAGTGTTCATCCCATGGTCTATTCCAGTGCTGAATTAAATGTGACTGATTTGGTGTAAGGGTTATGGGATTTAAAGATCTTCCATGCCCCATTGGACTTGCTGACATAGCAGGAAGGGGAGGGGCAAGAGGAAACGGAAGAAGAGTTAGAGTTCCATTGGGGACTGTTGGTGGCCACAGCAACAGCAGTAACTGCCGAGGTAGAGGTGGAGGCCCAAATCTCTTTTTAAGCCAGCCAGAATTTCTGCTAAGGACTCTTGTTGGGGGCTGCCGGGAACTGGAACTGCGGGGGGCCGGAGCTGTTGTGAGCACGCTTCCTGGACGCTGAGCAGTTGCTGAGAGTCGGGAGAGAAGGACCTTTACCTGAAGTAGCCTGTTCTGTTTTGAAGGCTTAAGAATGTGGTTGTTTACTATGTTAACTACTTGTGCCAATTTCATAACTACCCTGATGGCTTTGACTTCCTGGTTTTGGGACTCGGTTATTTGGTATTTTAACAAATTCTCTGGCTTTATCCCCCATATAGAGAGACTGATATATTTTGTGATTAATAACCACATAAGCCTATTTATAATTGCCATAGGCATAGTGAATATTGCATTGTTAATACATTTGGCGACGAGGATGGGATCACAAACTATCAGGCCTCTATTTGGAAGCAGGGGGCTTTAGAGGGAGAAATGGCTATCCCAGGATGGGAGGATTTGCCTTATTCCTCTCTAGCCAGAGAATGGGCCAAAAGTACAGGGCCCTGTGAAAACTGGGAACCAAGACTAAAAGAGGGAGAACCTGGAGAGTTGGAAAGATGTTTGCAAGGAATACCCATAGAACCAGGCAAAGAGTTGGCAGGAGTGTGCAGGAGAGGCTGGGTCCTGCTAACAAGTTATCGCCTCATGTGTAAAAGTAGGGATAAGCTGCTGGAGGAAAGAGCTCAGATGGCTAGGGAGTTGGCTGGTTTGCTTGAGGATTCTTCTGTGTCACAGCATTCAGAAGAGCAAACCGGAGGGACTCAGGTGGTCCAGGAAAAAGCTACTGTTCTTGTAGCTAAAAGGAAGCAAAAACCTAGCAGAAGAAATGTGCATGCAGCTTTTGTACAGGCTGGGCAGAGTTGCCTAGACGGCTGCCAGGAGAATGTGTGGGTGGAGAATGCAACAAGGTTAGATGAGGAGTCTTCTAACATAGAAGTTCTCCCCATATGAAGAAGAAGACAGGAGAAGTGCCAGGGCCAAACAGAGTCCAAGGAGATAATTGAGGATTTCACTCAACGGGAGATTACTGACATATTGAGTAGATTCACCCAAAGAATGGGAGAGTCTTTAGTGTCTTGGATAGTAAGAATCACTGATGAAGGCGCTGGAGGAATAACACTGGACAGTGAGGATTGCTTAAAATTCATAAGTATCAGTCAGAATCCTTTTGTCCACCAAGCTTTTAGGGACTACCATGTGGGAGGAGGCCTCAGAAATACTACTCTGTTAGCTTTAGTTGCACAGGGATGCAGAAAGCAATATCCTACTGTCTCTATGTGGCCTAGTGGAGACAGACCCTGGTACTCACTTAGAGATTGTATGAGGAAGCTAAAGGAAGAGGTAATGAAAACTACCATCATGGTTGGAGATGCAAATGCATATTATGAAACCCCCCTAGGGGTTCCTCATAGAAATATCATAGTGAAGACTGCTCCTCCTGCTTATAAGCACTTAATTCTGACTTTATTAATTGGAGAAATAGGGCACCCTCTTTCAGAGGTGCTGGATAAGATTTCACAATTAAGTGACCTAGGGGAATGGGGACAAGATAAATTGCCTAGAGAGAGAAGAGTAAATAGCCAGAGGATTCAGAGACAAAATAGACCAACTAGAAGGGAACTCTTTTTTGCTCTATTGAGAGCAGGGGTGGACTTTAGAAGAATAGATGGTATTCCAACTGAAGAGCTGCATAAGCTGTACCAAGAAAAGGTACTTAATATTAGAATGAATAGGGAAGCAAGAACTACCCCTGCAGGTACTCCTGAATCAGAATCTTTGTATCCAAGTTTGCCCCACCTTCAGGGTGAATAGGAAATAGGCCAGGCCCCAGCCCAGATTAAAGAAATATACAGAGGAGATTGTAGACCCCATATCGGTTTAACAATATATTGCAAGAATGGATCAACTACTATGACTAGGGCGTTGCTAGATACTGGGGCTGAGGCCACACTTATCTATGGAAACCCTGATAAGTTTAAACATGGAATCCCTATTACCATCACAGGTCTAGGAGGGGCTAAAATATCAGCCAGACGAGTTAAAATAACAATGAAAATTGGGCAGTTACCTAAGAAAGAATATACTGTGGTTGTTGTACCCTTAACTCATATATTCTACCGTGAGTGAGGCTACAGTAATCTGGTTATTTTCTCTTTGCTTTTTCTTGGCTTTTTGTCTGTTTACCTTGTTTGCTAGATTTGTTTCCACAGGGTTGGTACCCTCCACCTATAGATGCCCGATAGCTTAAGCTGGATGTCACCCCCTGTCTGCAACTGTGATGTGTCACCCTTGGACTTGGCATCAAGCACATTAAGAACTGACCTCTCAAATGGGACCCCTTGGGACATTTGTTCGGGGGGTAATGATGGGGAGCTTGTGCTCAAACCCCACCCTGAAATATTGTTTTCTGTTTTCTGTGTTTATTGTGTGCTATCTTTGTTATATTGTTGTAAAATTCTGTTGACACCAGTTATTCCTAATATACTTTTGCCAAGTAAGGGACATGAAAGATCTTGGGGCTGAATGTAAGGGTTATGGGATTTAAAGATCTTCCATGCCCCATTGGACTTGCCGACACAGCAGGAAGGGGAGGGGCAAGAGGAAGCGGAAGAAGAGTTAGAGTTCCGTTGGGGACTGTTGGTGGCCACAGCAACAGCAGTAACTGCCGAGGTAGAGGTGGAGGCCCAAACCTCTTTTTAAGCCAGCCAGAATTTCTGCTAAGGACTCTTGTTGGGGGCTGCCGGGAACTGGAACTGCGGGGGGCCAGAGCTGTTGTGAGCACGCTTCCTGGACGCTGAGCAGTTGCTGAGAGTCGGGAGAGAAGGACCTTTGCCTGAAGTAGCCTATTCTGTTTTGAAGGCTTAAGAATGTGGTTGTTTACTATGTTAACTACTTGTGCCAATTTCATAACTACCCTGATGGCTTTGACTTTCTGGTTTTGGGACTTGGTTATTTGGTATTTTAATAAATTCTCTGGCTTTATCCCCCATATAGAGAGACTGATATATTTTGTGATTAATAACCACATAAGCCTATTTATAATTGCCATAGGCATAGTGAATATTGCATTGTTAATACATTTGGTTTAGTGGGAGGAACCATCAACAAAGAAAAATTTGATCAGTCTTAGAAAGGAAAATTTTGTCTAATAAAGAAGACTCAGACACCAAAATAGTCTTTCTTTTTGACCTATATTGTGATTCACCTTGGTTTTCTTATAATTTCATTATATACAATAGACCAAAGAAAATAAGCCTATCTTAAACATAAAAAAAATCTCATTAAAATTCTCTTCTGTCCTGTCCCACCTTCTGCTATGTCCATGTATTACACAGCACTTTACAAATATTATCTTATTTTGTCCTAAAAAAAAAACCACACATACATAGGTTATAGGCATGATTATTATTACTCCCAGTTTCAGATAAGACAACTGTAGGGAATGGGGTTAAATGACTTGCCCAGAGTTTTACTGGATTTGAACTTGGATCTTTTGCCTTCTTGGACCCCAGGTTTAGCACTCTATCCACTTGTCCACCTAATTGCCTCTGATTGAAAATTCAGTTTCATTCAGGCACTTAGTTGAGCTTAGGGAAGGCAAAGAAAGATAAAAACAGTCCTGGTCCTCAAGGAACTCATATTCTGACAAAGGCAATGACAAGAAAGCATACACACACACACACACACACACACACACACACATACAAAATTTGCCCAGTATGAATAAGAGTAATTGAAGGGAGAAGAAACTGTTGTACTCTAAAGCTGCAATCTACAGAAGGTCTTTTCTAATCCTTCCAGTTGTCAATGAACTCTACTTAAAATTATGCTGTATTTACTTATATAAGTTATTTGAATGTAGCAACATAGTGAGTATTTAAATGTGTGTGTGGGTATGTGCACATGAGCATGCACAAATCATGTTGCTAAGTGTTGGGGGCAGAAATGAAATAGTTCCTATCCTCAAAATGCTTACATTCTACTGGTGAAAAAAATATGTACACAAATAAGATAACATAAAACAATTTCAGCAAAAAGGGAGAAACTTAGCCAAAATTACCACTCACATTTTCAGATAAGTTAACTGAAATGATGTTTCCAAAATCACTTGATTTTTCCATGAGCCTCAGTTTCCTTTTATATAAAATGGAAGATGAGGACTTGAAACAACTAGTTCATTTAAAAGCCTCATTCAAAATAAAAAGCTTCCTATAACTAACCTTTTCTGATTTCTCCCATTAGTTATTCACCTACACCCACTTAAAAATGTATTGTGTATTATCTGATCTGTTTATATATAGTTTCCTTCTTTGTAATGGGAGTTCCTTAAGCACAAGGGATTTATTAAAGTACAGAGGTTTATTAAAATTTTTAAAAGAACTATCTCCTGAGGC
This sequence comes from Gymnobelideus leadbeateri, assembly GCA_011680675.1. Lineage (NCBI taxonomy): Eukaryota > Metazoa > Chordata > Mammalia > Diprotodontia > Petauridae > Gymnobelideus > Gymnobelideus leadbeateri. Next base: position 26,705 of record WOXC01003541.1, on the reverse strand, counting down.
ATGCCCCACTGAACTTAATTGTCTCCCTAGTATGATTAGACATTAACAGATCTATTTCAAACATTCAGGTGGAGAAAAGCAACATTCAGAAAAGTATAGCAATTTGGACTCATCACATTCCAGAGATCATTAGTATTTTTATTAAAAGATCTAGAGCCACGTGCCCAGGGACAAATAGATACAACCTATCCTAACTGAATTAGGATTGAAAACCTCCATAATCTTGCCATATGGAAGCAGTATGCTGCCAGTCAGAGATCAAGAGTTGAACTAAGCAGAATGCCTTTTATTTCTTATAGTCTGTGCCAGAAGAGAGCTTATCTAGAAAGTCTTTGATATATATATATATATATATATATATATATATATATATATATATATATATATGCATTATGCCAAATATAAGCCCATATTGACATGTTATTGTGGAAAACAAATTAAATTTAAAGTCAGAAAACCTGGGTTTGAATCTTGATTTTTGAAATTTAGGAATTATGCAAACTTGGGGAAATGATTATTTCCATGAGTCTCAGTTTCCTTTTATATAAAATGGAAGATGAGGACTTGAATCAACTAGCTCCCTTAAAAGTTCAGCTTAAGTAAAAAGTTCCCTACAACTAACCTTTTTCTGATTTTCCCTATTATTATTAGTTATTCACCTCTACCCATTAAAAATATGTATTTTCTGATCAGTTTATGTATAGTTTTCTCTTTCATAATGGGAGCTCCTTAAGCACAGGGATTATTTCCTTCCTACATTTGTGTCCCCAGAATATAGTACAGCTCCTTGCAACTGCTAAGTGACTAAAGAATACTTGTTTAACTGTATTGAATTAAACTATACTATAGAGTTGTAAAAATGAAATGAAACAACTTGATAATAAAGTACCAGAAAACTGTAAGTTATTATTAGTTTTGTCTCTAGGATGCATTCTCTTTTACACAATCACCTTTATACTAGGAACACTCAAGAGTTCCTTCATATTTATTCACAGTTCCTTCTTATTCAGTCTCTTGTCTCTGTTCATACAAAACCCTTATATGAATCAATGGTTCATAGAGATAGAATTCTGGTGCCCAAAGCAAATGCAATAAAGTGGAAGTAGAAAATAGTTACATATAAGATAATCAATACCAGTTGGGTATAATGGTTGGGCTGAGAGACAATATAGCCTGCCCCCTAGAAATTATGGATCTACACCCTGCCATTTAGAAGAGATTGCAGGTGAGGTGAGAGTAATAATAATGGGAGTTTAAAGATCTTCCCTGACCCCTAATAAGTCAAATATAATCACAGGGATCCTGTGGTGGGAGGAGCTTGCTGAAGGGTGGAGTAGAGACACAGGAAGCTGGAAATCAGAGCAGCTAGCACCCTGGGAGAGAGAGAAAGTGGCCAAGGAGAGAGCTAGGCTTCAGAGTGTTTATTTGTGGGAGGGCTAAAGGATGGTGTGGCTCCCAGCTGTGAAATAGTGTATTACCTTCTTTGTTGCTATGATGGATTCAGGCTTCTGGGGTTGGGATTTGGTTTTCTGGTTTTGGGGTTCAGTTTTCTGGTATCAGAATAAACTTTTTGCTTCTGTCTTTTATATGGAAAGTCGGTTATATTTTGTGATTCAGAACTGTGCAAACATACTCATAGTCACCATCAGTGCTGTGAATATTGGGTTGGTGCTACACTGAGGTGTGTCAGTGGAGAAGGTGAGCAGTGGGAGAGAGTGGGTAGGTAACAAATATGTATTAAATGGCTACTATGTGTCAAATCAAATTTCATTTGATCATCACAACAACTCTGTGAAATAGGAGCTATTATCTTCTCCATTTTACAACTGAGTAAACTGAGGCATGCAGGGTGAGTGATTTAACCATAGTCATTCATCTAGTAAGTGACTGAAGCAAGATTTGAACTTGGGTCTTCTTGACTGCAGACCCAGTCATCCACTGCATCATTTAGCACCGGGATCCTTAGAGTTACATTGTGTAGTGCAAAAATGAAAGAAAGCCATTAGACACAAGAACAACGATTGGAAAACTTTCAGTGTGAAAAAGTATACCCTTTTCTTCCCCCCATGATGGTGCTCTGGGGGCAAAACTTTGGTCACTTCATCCTTGTTATTATTTTGCTCAATAGAGTCCCCCTTTCCAGTCCTATAACACTATTATCAATAATGTCCTTTGTGCTAACATATTATCTACTTGATATACCTTTTATTACAAAATTCTTCCTTACCCAAAACATCATGTCCCCTAACTTCATATATAAACTAGGATTTCCGAGAATTAATAAAGAGGTGAAGAATGGGGAAATTAAAAGGAAGTATTTCTTCCGACCTAACTAGACTGACCTTTGTATGTCATTCACTAAGCACATAATCATAACTTTTCCCAAACAGGGTCACATAATCACAAATAAGATCTATCAAAAAGGAATTTAGTGGAGGGAGTCATAATAAATGGCTCACAGGACATCAAAGAGGGACACATAACTACGGTTGTTTCTAAGTCTAGTTAATGATTCTAAGAGAAAAAATGCATCAAATAAAACAAAAGATAAAAAAGAGAGCAAAGGCAAAAAGAAAATAATTTGTTACAGGGAAAACCCCATAGAAAATCAGAGACTAAAACTGTGACTAGGTAAGAAGAGGCCACATGAAATAAATAAATTGCTTAAGTTAAAATAATAAAAGAGGAAAATTCCAGAATGAAATAAAAATAAGGCATTAATAAGGAAAAGATCGCCAGAAACAGCAATAATACAACTTCAAGGACCCCATTAATAGGGTCAAAATCTAGCAAAAACAACAAAAGAGATAAAGAGTGAATTTAGAGTTGATACGGAATTTAAAAAGATAAAGAAGCAATCTGATGGTTCGTAAAGACAGAGAAAATTCTAAAAGCAATATAAGGTACAAAAAAAAAGAAAATAATACAAAAGTCACTTTGACAGTAATATCAATAACATTTGAAAAATAATTAAGCAAGAGGGGAAAGGACATATAAGCATATCAATACCTATTACACATAAGCAATTATCAAAATCATTTAGTACTTTAAAAATTGAAAAGTAAATGAATCAGAAAGACAATATGTTCATGAAGAAGGAAAAAAAATATTTGCCTCCTCACTGATAAACCTAAGAATACAACGTAATGTTTTCAGCGACCTCCTATTCAAAAATAACTCCTAAGAAAATAGGAAAAAATAGATTGGTAGAAATTGAGTTTAGTAAAAAAAAAACAACAACATATACAATATAACACAAAAAGATACAAATGATACATGAACTGAATTTGAAAAGCCACATAATTAAAAGAAAAGTTAGGATAGTATAAGGAGATATCTCTTACAACAACGTATAGGAGACGGGGTTTTTACATCAGTCAAGGGATAAAGAGAGTTGTTAAATACAAAATAGACCATTTTCTATTATGTAAAATTAAAAGGGCTTTGCACAAGCAGAATCAAGAATGACACAATGTGAAAAGAAACTGTCAGGACCAGGAAAAGTATTCTATTAAATATTACAGTAAAAATCCTAACAAATATATAATCAAAGGAATCAAACAAACAGTTTTCTAAAGAAAAATTGCAAAGCAATGAATAGCATATTATGAGGTACTGTCCTAAGAGGGAAAAACAATGAAAGTATATTACACATAAAAAAATCAAATATAGGGAAAATAAAAATATTTATATGCAGACACTTAAAGGAAAGTTTGACTGAAATGAAAAAGAAAAGAGAGCAAGACATTTTTCATTTTAAAATTTTACAGAAATATAGCAAAAAGGAAATTGTAGTTATGGAGAAACTGCAATAAAAATTAGATTTGATAGGTAATTAACCAATGAGAATTTTAATTGTGTTCTTTGATGAGAATATTGCTTTCCTACTTCATATATACAATTACAAAACAAAGTTATGTGGCTGAGAATAAAGACTTCATAATGGGAGGAAGAGGGAAAGCATAAATATTAGGAATCTTACATACTTTGACATGAATAATAATCAATAAGAAAAATGTGAAATAAAATATGTAAATCTGAATGAAAACCTAATGATAGAATCCTAAATAATGATTAGGACAGAGAATAAATCACAGAAACAACAAATCATTACAAAAAACAGAATTATAAAGGTGAGAAAACATAAATTCCAAAAATTTTAATGCATATATTAATAATAGTGGGAAAGAACACCTTGAAAACTGAGCATTTAGGAAAATGATAGCTACAAAAAGCTCACTGGGTACAGAGACATATTGAGAAATGGCAGAAATAATTTTAAAGGCATCAATCAAATACATTTTAGGAAACAAATATTTACAAGTCTAACTGTATCCCTGGGTGCATATTCTCCTCACTCCAGCTCTAATTACTCTGAGCCCCAGCTTCCTGTAGGCTCTGCTCCACCTTTCAGCAAACTCATTCCACCACAGACTCCATGTGATTACTTTCAGCCTATTAGGGGGCAGGGAAGATATTCAATTTACCATTACCATTATACCCACATGTACAAAAATATTTATAGCAGCTCTCTTTGTGGTGGCCAAGAAGTAGAAATTGAGGGAGGGTCCATCAGTTGGGAAGAGTCTAAACAAGTTGTTCTATATGAACGTAATGGAAAGCTATTATGCTATAAGAAATGATAAATAGGAGGACTTTAGAGAAACCTAGAAAGACTTATATGAACTGAGGCTGAATGAGGGGAGCAGAACCAGGAGAACACTGTATACAGTAATATCCATGGTGTTTGAAGACTGATTTTGATAGACTTAGCCCTTCTTAGCAAAGCAAGGAACTAAAATAATCCAAAGAACAGGATGGAAAGTGCCAGTGATATCTAGAGAAAGAACTATGAAGTTGGAATGCAGAATGAAGCAGACTGTTTTCTTCTGTTTTCTTTTTTTGCTTTATTTTGTTTTTTTTTCCTTTTTCATGGTTTTCTCCATTAATTATTCTTCTTCTATGTAACATGATTAATGTAAAAATGTGTTTAATAGGAATGTATGTGTAGAGCCTATATCACCTGGCAAACCATCTTGGGGAGAGAGCGGGATAAAATTTAAAACTTATGGAAGTGATTGCTGAAAAGTAAAAACAAATAATTTAATTTTTTTTTAAATAAATAAATATCCCCTCCCTTTCTCTGTCTCCTCTGTTCTGCCGGTAGCTCTTCAGCTTTGGCCCTCACCCCCTGAGAATGTACACCTGCGCCAAGTTCATCTCTACCCTTGCCCTTGTGAGAAGGAGCTCTCAGCTGCTGAGTAAACCACTGTCTGCAGTGGTGCTAAAATGGCCAGAGGTTCGGACAGCTGAGAACCTCAGCATTTTGGCAGCATCAAGTCCCCTGACCTCTCTTGTCCCGAGATGTGGATTCCAAACTAGTGCCCTCTCAAGGGACATTGACACAGCAGCCAAGTTTATTGGGGCTGGGGCTGCCACTGTGGGGGTGGCCGGCTCTGGAGCTGGGATTGGGACTGTGTCTGGAAGTCTCATCACCGTTTATTCAAGGAACCCCTCCCTGAAGCAGCAGCTTTTTTCCTACGCCATCCTGGGCTTTGCCTTGTCTGAGGCCATGGGGCTCTTTTGCCTGATGGTGGCCTTCCTCATCCTCTTCACCATGTGACGGAGCCATTTTTATCCCCCTACGTTTCTGAATATCCCTTCTCATCCTCCTGGTCCTTCCATGTCTCTTCCAGCCTGTGTATACCTCCACCTCCATCTTACCAGGTAGCCCTGGGGAAAGCCATGGGCTCAGGGTTTGACAGAGGAAAGACAAATAAATACTGTATTAAACAAACAAACAAACAAACAAATAAATGAATGAAAGGGTGAATAAAATGAATTAATAAATGAATAAATGAATGAATGAATGAATGAATGAATAAACAAACAAATAAATAGATAGAGAGATAAATAGATAAATGAATGAATGGATAGATACATAGGTAAATGAATGAATAAATAAATAAAATGACATTCGGGGGGGGGGAGGGGAAGGAATACTCAACAAAAGATTGTGTGCCTGTGTAGCCTTGGAAAAATTACTTATGTATCCTTGGCCTTGTTTTCCTCACCTGCAAAATGAATATATTGGACTACATGGCATGTGAGTTTCCTTCTATCTCTAGTTCTATGAATCTATGAAAATGTGTAATAATTGCTTCAAAAAATAAGGAATCTGTGTATATGTTTATGTGGGTTAGGGGGGAGGGGAGGGGTTATGGAAACAGATAAGGGAAGAATGTGTCTGCAAAGACATTAGCAAAAGATCCTAGAATACTGCGTTGTCCTGTAGACTTTTCTAGATGAGAATGGAAAGAGGACAACAGACATTCAATGGAACAGCTATGAATATCTTTTTTTTAAATTTTATTCAAATGCTTTATTAACTTCTAGTTTGTGTCATTCATTTCTGCAAGATTTTGAGTTACAAATTTTCTCCCTGTTTGCCACTACCTAACACCCCAAAATAGTGATCCCACTGGATATCCCCTCCTCCAATCTGCTCTCTCCCATATCTTCTCCCACAGTCCCTCCAACCTTCCAGTAGGGCACGGTGTATCTCTAAGGCCTAGTGCCTGTATATCTTATTTCAAAGTTACATGTAAAATAATATTGATAATAGTATATATTTATAAAAACATTTGATTTTAAAACTTTGAATTCCAGATTCGTTCTCTTCCTCCCTTTTCACCCACCCTTACTGGGAAGATAAGCAATTCAATATAGGTTGTACATGTGGAGCTATGCAGAACATTTCCATAGTAGACATATTGTAAAAGAATGACTATATTTTGGGGTGGCTAGGTGGCACAGTGAGTAGAGAGCTGGCCCTGGAGTCAGAAGGACTTGAGTTCAGATCCAGCCTCAGACACTTAATGCACATACAAACAAAAACCTAGCTGTATGACCTTGGGCAAGTTACGTAACCCCAACTGCCCTCCAAAAAGGAAAAAAAAAGAATGGCTATATTTCCCTTTCTCCTCTGCCACCTCCCACTTGTTCTATTCTCTACTTTAATCCTGTCCTTTTTCAAAAGTGGGTGCTTCCAACTTCCACCCACCCAGGCTACCCTCCCTTCCATCATTCCCCCTCTCATCCACTTACCCCCTACTACCCAGTAGGGTGAGATACATTATTTAGTGTGTATGTCATTCCCTCCCTAAACCAAATTCAAAGAGAATAAGGTGGACATTTTTGCCTTCCTGCTCTGCCCCTCCATTGTAAACATTTTCCCTTACCTCTTCTACATGACATAGTTTACCCCATTCTATCTCTCCCTGTCTCCTCTCATTATATTCCTCTCTCACCTCTTAATTTCACCTTTTAAGTGTCATCCCTTCCTATTAAACTGGTCCTGTGCCCTCTATCTATGTATACTTTTATACATATATACACACATTCACATATGTATTCAAAAACCGATATACCCTCCTATAACAACATATATATATATATATATATATATATATATATATATATATATATATAGGTATGTGTGTATATATATATATATATGTACACACACACATTTCTATTCCCTTCAATTATTCTCATACTGAGCAAAGTTTCATAAGTTACAATTATCATTTTTCCATGTAGGAATGTAAATAGTTCAACTTTGATAAGTTCCTTATGATTTCTTTTCCCTGTTTGCCTTCTCATGCTTCTCTTGCTTCTTGTATCTGAATGGCAAATTTTCTATTCAACTCTGTTTTTTTCATCAAGGATGCTTGAAAGTCTTCTATTCCACTGAAAGACCATATTTGTCCCTGAAACATGATACTCAGTTTTGCTGAGTATCATACTCAGGTGATTCTTGGTTTTAATCTCAGCTCCTTTGCTGAGATTATCATATATCCAAAATATCATATTCCAAGCCCTTCAATCCCTCAGTGTAGAAGTTGCCAGATCCTGAGCTATCCTAATTGTGTTTTCACAATATTCAAATTGTTTCTTCCTGGCTGCTTGTAATATTTTCTCCTTGATCTGGAAATTCTGGAGCCTGGCTTTAATATTCTTAGGAGTTTCCTTTTTGGAATCTTTTTCAGGAGGTGATCAGTGGATTCTTTCCACCTCTATTTTGCTCTCTGGTTCTAAAACATCAGGGCAATTTTCTTGAGAATTTCTTGAAGAATGATTTCTACATTCTTTCTTTGATCATGACTTTCAGGTAGTCTAATAATTTTTAAATAATCTCTCCTGGATCTATTTTACAGGCCAGTGGTTTTCCCAATGACATATTTCACATTGCCTTGCATTTTATTTTTCATTTGTTTGGATCTGTTTAATAGTATCTTGATTTCTTATAAAGTCACTAGCTTCCATTTGCTCCAATCTAATTCTGAAGGAATTATTCTCTTTATTGAGCTACTAAGATTCTTTTTCCATCATGCAAATTCGACTTTTTAAGGCATTCTTCTCCTCATTGCCTTTTTGAGCCTCTTTTGCCACTTGATTTAGTCTATTTTTAAGGTGTTATTTTCTTTAGTCAGGTTGTTGACTCTCATTTCATAATTTTCTTGCATCATTCTCATTTCTTTTCCCAATTTTTCCTCCACTTCTCTTATTTGGTTTTCAAAATCCTTTTTAAGCTCCTCTATAGTCTGTAACCAGCTCATATATTTCTTGGAAGCTTCTGGTGCAGGAGTTCTGACTTCACTGTCTTCCGCCTATTCCATGTTTGATACTTTTTATCCACGAAATAGGAGTGTAAAATTGGGTTGCTCTGCTTGCTTTGCTTCCTGTGCCTGTTCATGTTGCCATTCAATTACTTGACTTCTGGGCTTTTTGCCACAGTAGGACTCTGCTACCAGACAGGGGAGCTTCCATCCCAAAGGCTGGGGTTTTCTCAGCTGCTAAAGGTATTAATTGGGTGCCCTCTCTGAAGACTCCACATTCTCTGGCAAGCTGGTCACACACCCCAGGACCCTCACCCTACACTGCAATCCAGATCCAAGCAGGTTAAAGCAAGAGAAATTACTTCTCTGACTGGTTGCATGGTCCCCCTACAATCTTCAGGCCAAGAGATGAAGCTGCCATATGATGGTGGCTGCATGGTCACAGCACCCCAGCAGCTTCTTCCTTTGGGGAATAAAGGCCGACCAAAGTTTACAAGATCCCAAAGTTTACACTGCACTGACCTCTCACTTTGTCCTTAGCATCTATGGGTTGATAATTCTGGAAACTGCACACAGCTACTGGTGATCTGAAGTCCCTCCAGCCAGTTGCTGGTCAGGCTGGCCTGGGGCTAAAACCTCTGGCTCATGCAGGCCTGGGGTTGGCTCCCAGAGAGTTGTGCTGGCCACTACCTGCTGGCCTGCCAGGCTGTCCTCAGTGGGAGGTTAGCTTCTCTGTGTCATTTTGTCATTCTGTAGATCCAAAGTTTGTTCAGAGTCACCTTTTACATGAATTGGTGATGGTGGGAGGCGGAGCCCTGCAGAAGTCCTGTTTTACTCTGCCATCTTGACTCCACCCCCCATGAATATCTTTTATAGCAATTATTTCCACTTTTATGACAAATAATACAGCCAATATATAAGGATTTTTACCAACTCTAATCATTTGTCTATGCTACATAAAGAAGTGATAGGGACCCATAAGACAGAATTAACTAGAAGAGGAGATTGACCTGTTTAAATGTATGTAATAAAAAATAATCTGTATTTGAGGTGACATTTTAAACCTTGCAGAGATTTATGATCAAGATTTCAAAATCACTCAAACTGGTTAGGAGGGGACATGGTAAAGAATAGTAGACATTTTTCTTCTAATTAAAGATCCCTGATAATGCATTCCCAAATACTAAATTACATGTATATTTTCTCATTTCATGTAAAATTTCCATGAGACTAGCCTAGTCTATGCATGTTCCAATGATATCTTTGATAATAGCATCAAAAAACAGACCTAACAGACCATATATTTATAGTCATGCATCTAACTAAAAGATGAAAAGACTATAAGATCCCAGTATGCATAGTGTTTTCTTCATTTAAAAATGTATTTCACCCAATAAAGGAAAAAAATATAGCCTTTATTCCTCTTTTAAAATAAGTGTCTCTCATAAATCCACCTATTAAAACTATACCAGATTCTATAAAGGATACAGCTGTGTAGGTTTTTTTTTTAATTTTATGATTCCCAAAGTATTTACTTCAGAAGACAAAACACAGCAACAAGGAAAACAGATAACAACTAACATTAATACATTGTTTTAAGTTTCATAATGTATTTTACATATATCATCTAGATTAATTATTCTTGACCCTGAGAGATAACTGTCACTATGATCCGCATTTTACAGATGAAGAAAGTCATACAGACAGAGGGTGACTTGCCCAAGGTTGCATGATTACTAAATGGTTGAAGCAGAATTCTATTTGAGGTCTTCCTGAAAGCAAGTCCACTATACTTCTGTTCAACTACAATGTTTCTTAATGTGATGTAACGTCTTTTGAATGTTCCAAGGCGGGCTGGGGGACATTGTTTTGATTGCAAAGTTTTGCTGGTTGCTCCTAATCCCGGATGATACTGTACCAATTGAAAACCACTGTAAAAACAACCTTTTGTGAAACACAGTGTAATTAGAGATTGAGCTATCTATATTGGCAAAACGAAGCTGAATCAAGGACACATATTGACAAGACCATGACATGCAATCTAATAGGCAGAGTGGTAACTCAATTTATTAATATAATTATCTTACAGAAGTTTTATGTATGGATGATGAACTTTGCCTGTTTTTGAACAGTATTTTATTTTTTACAAAGTTACATGTCAAGAATTTTTTTAGCATTCATTTTAACAAGATTTTGAGTTCCAAAATTTTCTCCCTCCCTTTCCTCCCCTCCTCTGAAAATGGTAGGCAGTTTGATACAGTTTATACATGTGCTACCACATAAAAATATTTCCATATCAGTCAGAGTTGTGAAAGAAGAAACATATACTGAATTACTTATCTTCCCAGAGGGAATGGGTAACAAGGGAGGAAGGAAATGGATCTGAAATTCGAGGTCTTAAGATTAAATGTTTCAAAGATATAGAAATAATATTATTAATACTCTTTTGCTTGTAATTGGGAGATAAGATGTGCAGGCATTGGGACACAAAGATTCACCTTCCTCTAATGGAAAAGTCGAAGGGGGTATGGGAGAAGATATGGAAGAGAGCAGATTGGAGGAAGTGATATCTTGTGGGACTGCTATTCTGGGAGGTTGGGTAGAGGAAAAACAGGGGGGGAAATAATTGTAAATCAAAATCTGGCAGAAATGAATGATGTACAACAGAAGTTAATAAAGCATTTGAAAGAATAAAAAAACCCAGGAATCACCTACCCAGAAAAACTGAATATCATGTTTCAGGGGAAAAATTGATCATTCAGTGAAATAGAGGACTTCAAGCATTCTTGAGGAAAAAAACCAGAGTTGAATAGAAAATTTGACATTCAGAAACAAGAAGCAAAAGATGCTTGAGAACATAAACATGAAAAATAAATCATAAAGAATTTATAAAAGCTGAACTATTTACATTCCTACATGGAAAAATGATAACTGTAACTGATGAAACCATTCTCAGTATGAAAATAGTTGAAGAAGGGTATATGTGCATATGAATACATATGTGAATGTGTATTTATATGTTTACAGGTATACATAGATAGAGGTTGCTGGTTGAATTTAATAGGAAGGGATAATACTTAAAAGGTGAAATTAAGAGGTGAGAGAGGAATAAAATGAGAGGAGATGGGGAGAGACAGAATGGGTTAAACTATCTCATATAGAAGAGGCAAGGGGAAAGGGTTGCAAGGGAGGGGAAGAACAGGAAGGCAAAAAGGCAAAACCTTATTCTCATTGAATTTGGCTCAGAGAGAGAATGACATACATACCAAATAATGACATACATACTAAATGGGATATCTCACCCTACAGGAGAGTAGGGGGGAAGTGAATGAGAGGGGGATGATGGAAGGGAGGGCAGGCTGGGGGGTGGAATTTGGAAGCACCCATTTTTGAAAAGGGACAGGATCAAAGTAGGGAATAGACCAAGCGGGAGGTGAGATAGGCGGGAGGTAAGTATTGTCAGTCTTTTACAATATATCTACTATGGTAATGTTTTGCATAGCTATACATGTACAACATATACTGAATTGCTTGTCTTCCCAGCAAGAGTGGGTGACAAGAGAGGAAGAGAATGAATCTGGAATTTGAAGTTTTAAAATCAAATGTTTTAAATATATATACATACTATTATTAATACTATTTTATATATAGTTGGGAAATAAGATGTACAGGCATTGGGACACAAAGATTCACATTGCCCTACTGCAAAAGTCAAAGGGGTTATGGGAAAAGATATGGCAGAGAGCAGATTAGATGAGGGTATATCCTTTGGGACTGCTATTCTGGGATGGTGGGTAGGGGGAAAATGGGGAAAATTTTTAACTCAAAATCTGGCAGAAAGGAATGATGTAAAGCAAAAGTTAATAAAGCATTTGAAAAAAAGTTTAAAAAAGAATCTCTCAAGAAGAGAGAGAGAGAGAGAGAGAGAGAGAGAGAGAGAGAGAGAGAGAGAGAGAGAGACTGAGGGCACAGAGTGAGTTGAATGTGAATGGATGATATCTAATATATATATATATATATTAGATATTAGATATTAGATATCTTTATGGGGTGAGAGAGGAGAGTACTGGGAGGAGAAAAGGAAAGATAAAATGGGCCAAATTATCTCACATAAATGAGGCAAGACAAAACTTTTACAATGGAGGGAAAGAGGGGGGAGGTGAAAGGGAATGAAATAAACTCTCAAATTCTCATCAAATTTGGTTTAAGGAGGAAATAACACTCAATTGGGTATGGAAATCTATCTTACCCTACAGGAAAGTAAGGGGGAAGGGGATAAGATTGTTGGGGGGGTGGTAATAAAAAAGGCAAATTGAGGGTGGTTGCAATCAGAAGCAAATACTTTTGAGAAGAAGCAGTGTGAAAAGAGAGAATAAAATAAATGGTGAGTTGGATAGGATGGAGGGAAATGTAACTAGTCTTTCACAACATGATTAATAAGGAAGTGTTTTGCATGGCTACACATACATAACCTATATTGAACTATTTGCCTTCCCAGTGAGTGTGGTTGCGGAGGGAGAAAGGGAAAGAATTTAGAACTTAAAGTTTTAAAAACAAATGTTAAAAATTGTTTTTACATGTAACTGGGAAATAAGATGTACGGACAGTGGGGTACAGCAATTTATGTCATCCTACAGGATAGCAGGAGAAGAAGAGATAAAAGAATGAGGAAGGGGTGATAGAATGGAAGGCAGATTAGGGGAAGGGGTAATCAGAAGCAAAACACTGTTGAGGAGGGACAGGGTGAAAGGTGAGAATGGAATAAAAAGGGCAGGGTGAATAGGATGAAGGGAAATACAGTTAGCAATAGTAACTGATTTTTTTTTTAAATCAGCTGTTAGGTATTCCATTGCATGTATCAGATTGGCTAAAAAAAACAAAAGAGGAAAATTATGAATTTTGGAGAAGATGTGGGAAAACTTGAACACTAAGGGATTGTTGGTGGTATTTTGAAGGATCCAACTATTCTGCAGTACAATTTGGAACTATGCCCTAAACGCTATAAAAAGGTGTATACCCTTTGACCCAGCAACACTCCTTCTATGGCTGTATCCCAAAGAGACAATATTTATAGCAGTTCTTTTTGTGGAGGCAAAGAACTGGAAATTGAGGGGAGGTCCATCAATTTGGGAATGGCTGAACAAGTTGTGGTATATGAATGTAATGGAATACTATTGTGTTATAAGAAATGATGAGCAAGCAAACTTCAGAAAAACCTGGAAAGACTTATATGAACTGATGCCGAGTGAGAGGAGCGGAACCAGGACAACAATGTACACAGTTACAGAAATATTGTGCAATGACGAACTTTGATAGACTTTGTCCTTCTTAGTAATGCAAGCTTCTAAGAAAACTTCAGAAGGTTCATGATAGAAAATGATATCCAAATCGAGAGAAAGAATTAGGGAGTCTGAATGCAGATCAAACCTTACTATTTGTGCTCTCTCTTTTTTGTTTTGTTTTGTTTTGTTTTTTCTTTCTCTTAGTTCCTTTCATTGGTTATAATTCTTCTTTGCAACATGATTAATGTAAAATATATTTAATGTGAATGTATAGGTAAAATCCATGTCAGATTGCATGCCGTCTTGGGGAGTGGGAAGCGAAGGTAGAGTGAGAGAATTTGGAACTCAAAAGCTTGTATAACTGAATGTTGTAACCTAAAAATAAATAAATAAATAAATAAATTCAAAATTAAAAATAGCTATTTTGATTTGCATTATTATAATCAATGGTGATTTTGCACATTTTTCATATGATTATACAAAACTTTAATTGCTTCATCTGAAAATATCCTATTCATATTATTTAACCATTTATCAATAGGGAATGAGTTGCATTCTTATAAATTTGATAAAGTTCTCTATATATTTTAGAAATGAGACTTTTATCACAGTTTGTAAAATTCTTTCCCAATTTTCTGCTTCCCTCCTAATCTTGTTCCATTGACTTTGTGTAAAAACTTTTGAATTTAACTTAATGGAAATTATCCATTTTGCATTTCATCATGTTTTATATTTCTTTTTTTCCAGAATTCATATTTTTTTTAGTTCACAACATTCATTTCCACAAGATTTTGCTTTCCAAATTTTCTCTCCATCTCTCACTATCCCCACCCTAAGATAGATGGCAAGCATACTGAATCCGCCTTACTATGTCTGTCCTGCCTTCCATCCCCCCTAAGAACAACCTTACCCTCTTCCCCCTTACTTTCTTGTAAGGCATGGTGGATTTCTAACTCCATTGCCTATATATCTTATTTCCAAGTTGAATGTAAAAACAATTGTTAACATTTGTTTTTAAAACTTTGAGTTCCAGATTGCCTCCCTTCTTCCCTCCTCACCCACCCTTACTAAGAGAAGCAATTCATTATAGCTCATACTTGTGTAGCTATGCAAAAAATTTCCATAGTTGTCATCTTATGAAAGATTAACTATATTTCCCTCCAACCTATCCCACCCCCCATTTATTCTATTTCCCCCTTTGACCCTGATGCTTTTCAAAAGTGTTTTCTTCTGACTATCCCCTTCCCCAATCTACCCTACATTCTATCATCTTCCCTTTTTATTCCCTCCCCCCCTACTTTCCTGCAAGGTAAAACACCCAATTGAGTGTGCACATTATTCCATCCCTAACTCAAATCCAATGAGAGTAAGGTTGACACATTCCCTTTCACCACCCTGTTCTACCCCTCCATTGCAACATCTTTTGCATGCCTCTTTTATGTGAGATAATTTACCCTATTCTATCTCTTCTTTTTTCTTCTTCCTACTATATTTCTCTTTCATCACTTAATTTTACATTTTAGATATCATCCCTTTACATTCAACTTATCCTGTGCCTTCTGTTTATATGCATATATGTGTGTATACATACACATGCAAACACGTATACACATATATACATGTAAATATATGTGTACATATGTGTGTGTTTTCCCTTCACCTATCCTAATACTGAGAAAAATCTCATGAGTTACAAATATCATCTTTCCACATAGGAAGGTAATCAGTTCAACTTTAATAAGTCCCTTGTGATTTACTTTTCCTGTTTACTTTTTCATGCTTCTCTTGAATCTTATATTTGAAAGTCAAATTTTCTGTTCAGCTCTGATCTTTTCATCAAGAATGCCTGAAAGTTCTCTATTTCACTGAATGACCATTTTCCCCCTAAAGTATTATACACAGTTTTGCTGGGTAGGTGATTCTTGGTTTTAATCCTAGGTACTTCGACCTCCTGGAATATCATATTTCAAGTCCTTTAATCCCCTAATGTAGAAACTGCTATATCTTGTGTCATATTGATTGTTTCTGCAATACTATAATTGTTTCTTTCTGACTGCTTGTAATATTTTTAACTTGACCTGGGAACTCCAGAAAATGGCTATGATATTCCTAAGAGTTTTCTTTTTGGGTTCTTTTCCAAGGGCAGTTGGTGGATTCTTTCAATTTCTATTTTACCCTCTGGTTCTAGAATATCAGGGCAATTTTCCTTGATAATCTCTTTGAAAGATTATGTCTAGGCTCTTTTTTTGATCATAGCTTTAAGGTAGTCCAACAATTTTTATATTATCTCTCCTTGATCTGTTTTCCAGGTCAATGCTTTTTCCAATGAGATATTTCACATTATCTTTTTTTTTTTCATTTTTTGAATCTATTTAATAGTATTTTGATCTCTCATAAAGTCACTAGCTTCCATTTTCTCCATTCTAATTTTGAAAGAATTACTTTCTCCAGTGAGCTTTTGGGCCTCTTTCCCATTTGGCCAACTCTGCTTTTTTTTTTTCCTCATTGGTTTTTTGGACCTCTTTTGCCATTTGAATCAGTCTATTTTTAAGATGTTATTTTCTTCAGTATTTCTTGAGTCTCTTTTAGCAGACTGTTGATTCATTTTTGGTGATTTTCTTGTATCACTCTCATTTCTCTTCCCAAATTTTCTTCTACTTCTCTTGATTTTCAAAATCCTCCTTCATTTCCTCCATAACTGTGACCAACTCACATTTTTCTTGCAGGCTTTTGATGCAGCAGTTTTGACTTTGTTGCCTTCTTCTGCTTGTATGTTTTGATCTTCTTTGTCACCAAAGAAAGATTCGATAGTCTGATTTTTTTCCTTTGTTTCCTCATTTTCCCAGCCAATTACTTGAATTTTGAGCTCTCTGCCAAGGTAGGACTCTGCTTCTAGAGTGGAGAGCACTCTGTCCCCAATTTCTGGGGGTTTGTGCACCTGTTATCAGAGCTACTTCTAGGCACCTGCCTCAGAACTATGAGAAAGACTCCCTCTCCACAGCCACCACAAGTTCTGCCACACCAGCACTCATCCTCACCCCAGGACTGCCACCCAAGAATGCAATGCAGATCCAAGTAGGGCGAAGCAAGAGAATCCTGCCTTACTGCCACCAAAGTAATTCCTGAAATTTGCCTCTGATCAGCTGCCTACTTGTGCCTCAAAGAAAGAACTGGGAGTTTGGAAGAAGAGTCAAGGAGTTAAGATGAAAAGACCTTTACTTGGGTATTTAGTGCTTACTGAAGAAATTATGACTTACTGTGTACTAGGGGTTGATGCCCTTTGTACTTTCCACTACCCCTTAAGGATAATTGACTTAAGGATGATTGGAAGCCAGCCTGTAGTCAAGATGAAAGGAGACTTTGACTTGGGTACTTTATACTGATTGATGAAATTATTACTTACTGAATGATATGTTTTGTTTAAGGCTATGTGGCCACTTTAATAATAAGTTGTTATTTTATATTGTGAATGTTTTGTTTTGATATATTGCTGAATAAATAGAGTTCACTATATGATACAATCAGAACCTTATTCACAGCTGCAGTTCACAGGAGAGCTGCTCCTGATTGGCCTTACAATATTCTGGACATTTTGTTTTCCAGATGAATTTTGATATTATTTTATCTAGTTCTATAAGATAAATTTTTGGTAGTTTTATTGGTATGGTGCAGGATAAGTTAATTAATTTAGATAGAATTATCTTTTTTATTATATTATCTTAGTCTACCCATGAGCAACTAATTTTTCTAGTTATTTAGATCTGATTTTATTTGTGTGAAAAGTGTTTTGCAATTGTGTTATATAGTTCCTGGATTTGTTTTAGAAGACAGATTTTAAAATATTTTATAATGTCTAGAGTAATTTTAAATGAAATTTCTCTTCCTAAATGTTGCTGATGGATTTTTTTTAGTAATATATAGAAATGCTGATGGTTTATGTTGATATAGTTTATATCCTGCAACTTTGCTAAGGTGGTTTATTATTTCAAGTAGTTTTTTTTTTTTAACTTGATTCACTGGGATTCACCTCATATATATTATCCCCTAAATGTGATAGCTGAATTTCATCTTTACATATTCTAATTCTTTCCATTTTTTTCTTTTCTTATTGCTATAGCTAACATTAATAGAACCATATTGAATAACAGTGATGATAAAGGACATCCTTTTAAAAAAATTTTACCACCTATCTTATCGTAAATGCTTCCCACTTCTTCCCATTACAGATATTGCTTGGTGATGGTTTTAAGTAGATGCTACTTATCATTTTAAGGATGGCTCCATTTATTACTATGTTCTCTACTGTTTTTAAGAGGAATGGATGTCATATTGTGTCAAAAACATTTTTCTGTATCTACTGAGATAAACATATGGTTTCTATTAGTGTTGTTGTTGATATGATCAATTATACTGATGGTTTTCCTAATACTGACCCAGTCCTACATTCCTGGTATAAATCTTACCCAGTCATAATGTATTATTCTTGTGAGAAGGTGCTGTAAGCTTTTTGACCAATATTTTATTTAAAAGTTTTGCATCGGTATTCATTAGGGAAATTTGTCTATAATTTTCTGTCTCTGTTTTGACCCTTCCCAGTTAAGGTATCAGTACCATATTTGTTTCATAACAAAGAATTTGGTAGGACTCCACCAATTTTCACAAACAACCAATATAGAATTGGAATTAATTGCTTAAAATGTTTGGTAGAATTTTCTTGTGAGGGGTGGTTAGGTAGCACAGTGAGTAGAGCATTGGCCCTGGAGTCAGAAGGACCTGAGTTCAGATCTGGCCTCAGACACTTAACACAAACAAACAAAAAAACCTAGCCGTGTGACCTTGGGCAAGTTACTTAACCCCAATTGCCCTCCAAAAAGAAAAAAAAAGAATTTTCTTGTGAATCCATCTGAAATATTTTTTCAGTGACCTTTTGGACCTCCTTTTAGCCAGTTCTTCTTTTTAGGACTCCTTTTGTCATTTAGGTTAGTCTATTTTTAAAGGTGTTATTTTCTGCAGCATTTTTTATGTCTGTCTCATTTTTGTGACCTGTTGACTCATTTTTCATGATTTTCTTACATCATTTTCATTTCTCTACCCAATTTTCCTCTCCTTCTCTTACTTGATTTAAAAAATACTTTTGAGCTTTTCCATAACCTGAAACCAACTCATATTTTCCTTAGAGCCTTTGTATGTAGGAGATTTGACTTCATTGTCTTATTCTGGTTGTATATTTTGATCTTCCTTGTCACCAAAATAAGATTCTATAGTCTGATATTTTTTCACTGTTTGCTTATTTTCCTAGCCAATTACTTGCTTTTGTTAAGGTAGGACTCTGTTTCCAGAGTGGAGAGTGCTCTCTCCCAAGCTGCTGGGGTTTGTGCAGCTCCTTTCAGAGTTACTTCTAGGGACCTGCAAATTCTCCACTCATTCAAGGTGGTATATTCAAAGGAGAGGTGTTTCCTCCTCTCCTGGACTGTATTCTGGGTTGGGAATGACCACAAGGACTCTTTTCTGCCTTGGGACTGTGAGGAAGATTCCCTCTCCACTGCCTCTACAAGCTCCACCACACAAGCACTTCTTCTCACCCCAGGATTGCCATGAAGGACTGCGACCCAGATCCAAGCAAGGGCAAAGCAAGACAATCATGCCTCAGTGCCAATAAAGAGATCCCTGAAATTCCCATCTGATCATGCACTTGATCCCCCCACTGCTTATGGACTGAGAACTCTGGAAGCAGTTGCAACTGCTTCTTCCACCACCCTAGGTTGAGGGCTGGGGCCAGATCATGCTTCTCTCTCACCCAGGTTCCACAGACACTTCCTGGCCTTCTAAATTGTCTTTGTCATTTGTGGGTTTAGAAGTCTGGGAACTGTCACACCTACCAGTGATTCAGTGCCTTGAGACCTGCTCCAGTCTGGTTTGGGTTGACATGGCTCACACTGGACTGTGCTCCTATCCCAGTCTGGTGCAATAGACCTTTCCTGTCAACCTTCTAGATTGTCTTGGGCTGGACGTTTGTTTATTCTGTCATTTTGTGGGGACTGCTGCTCTAGAATTTGTTATAGTCATTTTTACAGGTATTTGAAGGGATTTGGGGGAGAGCTCAAACAAGTCCCTGCTTTCACTCTGCCATATTTGCTTCTCTTCCCCCCCCCCACCCCTCAAGCCACTCATTCTTTAGGATTAGATTATTTTGTTTCAATGAATATTTAGTCTATCTTTCTATGGTCCTTTATTACATATATTTTTTATTGAATCATGATCTGAAGAGGTTGCATTTAATATTTCTGCCTCTCTGCATTGATTTGTGAGATTTTATTCCCTAGTATGTGGCCAATTTTTGTGCAAGTGACATGTACCTCTGAGAAAAAAGATATATTCCTTTCTGTCACCATTCTGTTTTCTCCAGATGTCTACCATATCTACCTTTTCTAAAATTCTATTCATCTCCTTAGCTTCTTGTTTATTTTGTGGTTAGATTTATCTAGTTCAAAGAGAGGGAGGCTGAGGTCTCTTACTAGTATAGTTTTGCTGTCTTTTGTTTCCTGTAACTCCCTTAACATCTCCTCCAGGTATTTGAATGCTATACCATTACTTCATTGTCTGTGGTGCCTTTTAGAAGGATGTAGTTTCTTTCCTTATCTCTTTTAATTAGCTCAAATTTTGCTTTTGCTTTGTCTGATATCAGGATTGCTACCCCTGCTTTTTCTTTTTTTACTTCAGGAGAAACATGATATATTCCACTCCCAACCTTTTACCTTTACCTTGTGTATATTCCTCCATTTCAAATGTGTTTCTTGGAAACAATACATTGCACAATTATGATTTTAATCCATTCTGCTATCTGCTTCCGTCTTATGGGAGAATTCATACCATTCAAATTCACAGTTATGATTACTATATGTCTTTCTCTCCATCATATCCTCCACCCCTGTTTATGCTTTTATTTCTCCTTTCTCCCTTTCTCTCCTCAAAAGAGTTTTGCTTAGACCACTGTAGTGGAAATAAGAATTTTGAAGCTCTTTCCTGCCCCTTAATAAACCTAATGGGAATTTGAAGACCTTACCTGCTTCTATTTCTAAACAATGGAACTAGTTTGTTTTCACTTGAAAGGACAGAAAATATACTTTAACTTGATTGCCACAAGGATATCTGCATAGCCCCATTATTTGTCATAGGATTGTGGCTGAACATTTGGATAAATTCGAGCTACTTGATGTATAGCTTACCCACTACATAGGTGATATTATAATACAAGGAAAAATGTAAAAGAAGTGAAGAAATGTTTGACACTTTGAATTGAGCATATGAAAAGCAAAGGGTGGGAAATTAACCCTGCAAAGATACAAGGGCCAGCTTAAAATGTAAAACTCTTGGCTATAAAATGGAATAAGGGGCCTTGAGAGATTCTTTCCCAAGTCTGACAAAAGATTCAGAATTTTCTTATCCCTACTAATAAGAAAGAGGGCAAAAAGTTTATACAATTTTTTGGATATTGGAGGCACCACATTCTGCATTTGGGACAGATTTTGAAACCCTTATATAAAGTTACTAGGAAGAAATATGAATTTAATTGGGGACTTGAGCAAAGTAAAGCTTTCAAAGAAGCCAAGGTTGCTATACAATTAGCTCTAGATTTATGGCCCATGCAAAATGACCTGGTGGAATTACGAGTGACTGTAGAAGATAAATATGAAAACTGGAGTTTTTGGCAAAAGCAACAAAGCCAGAATATGCCCTTAGGATTTTGGTCTAGGAAACTTTGTTCATCTGGAAATCAATATACCCCTTTCAAAAAGCAGTTGTTAGCTGCATATTGGGCTTTAGTAAAGACTTAACAACTGACTGGGTCATGAAGTGATATTAAGATCTGGAATCCCGATTATGACCAGGGTAATGAGCACCCCAGCTTCACATAGAATTGGACATGCACAAGAAGCTAGCATAATTAAATGGAAATGGTATATTTAAAATAGAGCTAAAGGGGAGGTTAGGTGGCACAGTGAATAATGCACCAGCCTTGGAGTCAGGAATCAGGAGGATTTGAGCTCAAATCTGTCCATAGAGACTTGAAACTTACTAACCATGTGACCTTGGGCAAGTTACTTAACCCCAATTGCCCTCCAAAAAAAGCAAAAAATAAATAAATCTAAAACACGCAAAAGAGGAATTTCTGCTTTACATGAATCTATAACAAACATAGATACTGAAGGAAATGATACATCACCTGAACCAAAGCAACAGTTAAGGTAGTCCTGGGTAAAATGGAATGAAGAATATGATGGATTAACTGAAGAGAAGAAACATGGATGACTTACTGATGGCACAGCAAAATATTTGGGCCACAAAAGATGTTGCAAAGCAGTAGCTTATAACCCATGTGCTAAGCACACTTTGGAAAGTACTGGGATAGGTGGAAGTAGTCAATATGCTAAGCTTAGTGCTCTAATTCAAGCCATCAAAACAGAACAAAGAGGACAGTGTCATATATTTACTGATTCATGAGCAGTAGTTAATGGAATAGCTACATGGATGCCCATGTGGAAAAATCAAAATTGGGAAATTAATAGTAAACAAGTCTGGGACAAAGAATTATGGGAAGATATGGGATGTGTCTTTAGTTATGAATTTGTCAGTTTTTTATGTAGATGCTCATGTGGCCCTCACCACTTTAGAACGTGAGTATAGTGCACATGTTGATCAACTAACAAAGATTGCTACTCAATATATTGTCCCTACTCTGACACCAACTGATGATCTTAGCAAAACAGGTCAATCAAATGACTGGCCATTTAGGGGCCGGGTCACACACTGATGGGCACAAGATCAAGGTATTAGTATCTCTCATTCATTAAGGCTCTCATTCATTGTTAAAAAAAGTAGGAAAAGAATGTCATATAAGTCAATTGGAAAAGGAACAAACTGTTCCTTGAGTAGTAGCTGCAGAGATGGCAAAGGGAAAAGCTCCAGCCCAAATTTGGCAGATAGATTATATTGGTTCCCTACCCCCAAGATAAAGGATGTAACTTTATATGTACTTGTGTTGACACCTATTCAGATGTACTATTGGCTTGTCCTTATGAGAATGAGACCCAGAAAAAAAAACATATAAAACTCTAGATCTTATAAGTCCATATTTGTTTTGGCTTTATTTCTGTTAAATTTGTTTATGAGATTTTTTTTTCCTGCAGGTTCAGTACTCTTCACCTGCAGATGCCTGATCACTTAAGCCAATTGTCACCATCTGTGCACAACTGTGTTGTGTCACCCATGGACCTGGCATCAATTAAGCTCCACATGCCAGCTAAAGAACTGACCTCTCAAATGGGACCTCTTGGGGCAGGGACAGCTCTATGTCCAATTTCAGCAGTAAACAGTTTTGGGAGAAGAGACCTCTGTCCCTTGCCCCAATATTTTAGCCCCACTTGTTCAAGGGGGGAATGATGAGGTGCTTGTGCTCAAGCCTCCACCCTGCATTATTGTTTTATCTGCTTATTTTCTATCACTTTTATATTGTTGTAAAGTTATATTGACACAACTTACCCCACCAGTAACCCATAAACTCCCATTGACATGTGTAATGAAATGTATTGTTAATATATTTTTGCTGTGTAAGGGACATGAAAGATCTTGGGGCCAAATGCAATGGTAATGGTAATTTGAAGATTTTCCCTGCCCCTTAATAAGCCTAAGGGAATTTGAAGACCTTCCATGCTTTAAAGATTTTTCCCTGCCCCCTAACAAGCTGAATGTAATCACATGGAGCCTGTGTTGGGAGGAGTTTGCTGAAGGGTAGAAAAGGAAGAGAGACTCCAAGGAAGCTAGGAGTCAGAGCACTTAGAGACAGAGGAAAGAGAGGACACACCCAGGCATATAGTTAGGCTTGTGAGTAAATGTTGGTTTGTGGAAAGGCTAAAGGACGATGTGGCTCTCCATACTATTATGACTTATTTACTTCTTTGCTACTATGATGGATTCATTTTTGATTTGGGGATTTTTTTCAGGCATCTAAATAAATATTTTGCTTCCATCTTCTATATGGAGAGTCTTTTATATTTCATGATTGAGCACTATGCCAGCATGTTCACTGTTATCATTGGTGCTGTGAATATTGCACTGGCACTACAATCACTACTTCCCTCAGTCTTTCCTGCCTTCTATTATCCTGCTCTCTTTTCTTTCCCTTTTCTCTTACTATCTCTTCCCTCCCTTCTCCCTTCACATCCCTTCCCCTTTCTTTGTCCTTTCCATCATACTGCCTACAGGGCAAGTTATATTTCTATACCTAACTAGATTATTCCCTCCTTGAGCCAAATCTAATGAAAGAATCTAAATGAAAATTGTTCAAACAATGCTCATCTCCCTAACTTCTTTCCCTCTATTATAATGTTTCTGTACTTTTTCATGTGATGTAATTTACTCTTTTCTCTCTGTCTCCTCCTTTCTTCTTCTCCCATTACAATCCCTTTTCACCACTTAGTTAAGTTTTTTAATCATCACATCAAAGTCAATTTATACCCACACCCTCTGTCTATGTATATCCCTTCTAAATGTTATAATTAAGATACAGTTGTCAAGAGTTACAAGTATCATCTCCCAATACAGGGATGAAAATTTTAACCTTATTAAATAACTTGTTTGGTTTTTTTCTTTCCTGTTTACCTTTTTATGCCTCTTTTAAAGTCTTTATTTGAAGATCAAATTTTCTACTGAGCTCTGGTCTTTTCTTCAGGAAAGTCTGGAAGTCCTCTATTTCATTGAATATACATCTCCTTGCCTGAAAGATTATGCTCAAAGTTGCTGGGTAGTTGATCCCTGGATGTAATCTGAGCTCCTTACATTATGCAGTATCAAAATCCAAGCCCTTCAATCTTTTAATGTTGAAGCTGCAAGGTCCTGTGTGATCCTATGGTTCCAGGATATTTGAATTATTTCCTTCTGGCTGCTTGCTATATTTTCTCTTTGACCTGATAATCATGGAATTTGGATATAACATACCTTGGCATTTTCAATTTGGGATCTCTTTCAAGAGATTGGTGGATTCTTTTATTGACTCTTTTACCTTCTGGTCATAAGTCAGTTTTCCCTGATGATTTCTTGGAAAATGCTGTCTAAGCTCTTTTTTTTATAGTGGGCTTCCAGGTAGATCACTAATTCTTAAATTATCTGTTCTAGATCTGTAATTCCAGTTCAGTTGTTTTCCAATGAGGTATTTTGCATTTTCTTCTATTTTCCCATTCTTTTGATTTTGTTTGACTGATTTTAATGTCATATAGAGTCATTAGCTTCCACTTTCTCAATTCTAATTTTTAATGAATTGTTTTTTTTTCATTTAGTTTTGTACTTCCTTTTCCATTTGGCCAAATCTATTTTTAAGGAGTTGTTCTCTTTCAGTGTCCTTTCCCCCCATTTTGTCAATTGTATTTTTAAAGGAATTGTTTGATTTTTCTTCCACCTTTCTAATTTGACTTTTAAAATCCTTTTTGAGTTCTTCCAAGAAGGTTTTTTGGGCTTTGGACCAGTTCATGTTCCCTTCTGGGGCTTCATGTGTCAGTATAGTGACAAGGCTATCCTCTTCTGAATTTGTCTTTTGATCTTCACTGTCCCCATAATAAGAATATAGGGTCTTTGTTTTTCTATGATGTTTTTGCTCATGGTGTTTTCCTTTTTCTGGTTTTTAAAGTTGATCTCTGCTTCTGGGGTACAGGAAGCACTGTCTGACACTTCTTATGCTGGGAGCTAGAAACCTGGTTACTGGCTTTGTGCACTGGGGCCTCAGATTCTAGCAGCTGAAAGCCATAGAAACTGTAGCTTACCACGTGCTGAGCTGCAGCTGATGGTGGTGGCTAGTCTATGCCAAATATAGGTAGGGCTTTTCTGCATTTCCCCAGGACTACATGAAGCCTGCAAGGTAAGGTGTGGGGGTGGGAGTAGTCTAGCCACTGGAGATCTCCTCCTTGCTTTCGACTTCATTAGAGCATGGGTAGATTCAGCCACTTGTGGACTTCGATCTGCTTCACAAGTAATGGTTCTCCATGGCTGAGCAAAGGTGGACAGGGACTTCTGGTATTGGTGCTTGCAAGTTCCACCGCCCTAGGGATCAAGATCTCCCACTGGTTTGCTGAGGTGGGGCTTGCTGCTGCCTTGCCTTGATGCCTCCTGTACTGTACTGGTCCCCTTCAGCCACAGCAAGAGGGATGTTTCCTATTAATTTCCCTAGTGTCATGAGCTAAGCACACACATGCACACATGCACACACACGCACACACACACACACATACACACACACACACACACACACACACACACACACACAAAACTACTTCACCTTGTCTTTCTGCTGGCTGAACTGTTTCAGTATTTTTCTTGGGGAAGTATTTTCTGGTTTTCTCAAGGTCAGTGAGAAAGAGAGTGATTTATCATTTACTTTGCCATCTTGGCTTCCAGAAGTCCCACCCCCACCCCCAAAATGTTCCTTTTTAAAGAATTGCTTTTTTCATTCAATTGTTGTCGTTCCTTTTTTTAATTTTTTTTAAATGAATGCTTGATTAACTTCTGTTTTACATCATTCATTTCTGCCAGATTTTGAGTTACAATCATTTTCCCCCTGTTATTCCCCTACCCAAACTCCCAGAATAGCAGTCCCACAAGATATCACTTCCTCCAATCTGATCTCTCCCATACCTTCTCCCATACCCTCTTTGACTTTTCCATTAGAGGAAAGTGAAGGTTTGTGTCCCAGTGCCTGCACATCTTATCTCCCAATTATAAGCAGAAGAGTATTAATAATAATATATATATATAT
>WOXC01003540.1:0-155797 GCA_011680675.1 Gymnobelideus leadbeateri | reverse complement strand
GGAGAAAACAAAAAGTGGGGGGGGGGAGAATTAGGCATATTTGTTGTTAGGAGGTGGGGCTTGGAAGATAATCAGAAAAAGAGAATTAGAAGGAGCTGTCAGCCTACAGGATCACAGATTGAGATATAGAATAGAATTTAGTGATTACCTAGTCCGAATCCTTCATTTTACAGATAAGAAAACCGAGGCCCAAAGAGTTTGGTGATTTGCCCAAGACCCCACAAATAGTAAGTGTCAGAAGGGAAATATCAATTCACGTCTTCTGACTCTAAGGATAAAATAGAATTGAAAATGTTAGAGAGGAAGAGGAGGGGGAAGAGGAGGTGGAGGAGAGGAGAAGAGAGGAAGGAAGGAGAAAAAGAGGAACAGAGACACACAGAATATTTAGGAAGAGGGGTTTAACTAATAGTGTAAAAAGGTGACAAAACTGTCAGAATATCAAAAACACAAGGGACTGAACAAAGGACCATCAAATTTAGCAGTTGAGATATTATAGGTAACCTCTGGTTAGCTTCAATAGAGTGTTGGCATCAAAAAGCCAATTGAAAGGGGCTGGGGCATGAGTCGGTTAGGAGGAAGTAAAGGCAGCTGGTACAGATAATTTTCTATGGAGTCTGACTCTAAAAAGGAGTCAAGCTACAGAATACTAGTCTAAAGGAATGTTGGGGCCAAATGAAAGTTTCCTGAAGGATGGAATAGACCTGATCTCGTTTTCAGACAGTGAAGAGGGAAGCAATCCATAGGGGGAGAATGAAGATGAGAGAGGAATGGGAGAAGAATAATTGAGCACACTCCCAGAGGTGCTAGAAAGAGATCAGAGCAAAAGAACAAGAAGGGTTGGACATGGTCAAGAGAGTCTTTTCCTCACAGAATGGAGCTAAGAAGTTATAAAAGGGTTTTGGTGTGTAGGTACCTGAAAGCATTTTAAGGATGTTTCTCCAATATTCTGTAACTGACTTTTTTCCTAACTCAGACTGACTCTTCTTGCTGATTACTCTCAATTAGTAAGATTTGATTGAAAAGAAGTGGTATCAACTGAGTATGACATTAGCTTAGACAAGATGGGGACCCTTTCAGGGCTGACCCCAGGTGGAACTTAGTTAGCAAAGCTTGTCCTTACCAGATCTCACCATTCCTATCTGAAGCTATTTCTTCCCTCTAGGGAGATCCAGTCTCCCTCTTGCCTACTTCCTTCCTATGGCCCTTTCTTATGAAAGTTTGTGAAGAAAGAGGAGAAGGAGAAAGACTTCAGGAAGAGGGGGAGAAGAACTGGAGAAGGAAATAAAACAAAATGCTGAGGTAAATTGGCAAGACAGGGTAAGAAAGTTGCATGTAGTCGACAAAGTAAAATACTGGCAAGTTAAAAACCTTGACAAACAGTAGGCTACAGTCATTCTCTATGACAGCAAAAATTACGTTATGAAAAGCAAAATTTGCAATGTCACATGCGGAGTATGTAATACTCAGCCAAGGGACTACTATTCTAGAAAAAAAAGATAAAGGGTCTTGAAGCTCACCTCTCTACTCTCCAGGTTATCAAAGATAATGGACTATTCTTTTTTTAATGGCAGTTTTCTTGTGAAAACAAAAACAAAAAGTATCTGAAAAAGCAGAGATGGCTAAGTGGTACAGTAGTTCTGGAGTCAGAAAGATCTGAGTTCTAATCTAGCCTTTGTGACCCTGGGCAAGTCACTGCCTCAGTTTTCTTAACTGTAAAATGGGGATAATAATAGCACCTATCTCACAGGGCTGTTGTGAGAATCAGATGAGATGATATTTATAAAAACTGTTTACCCCAGTAATTGGCACATAGTAGGAGTTTCATACATGCTTCTCCCTTCCTTACCTTCCCTTCCATGGAGTAATCCTGACTTCTATCAGGGAGCAAGAGAGTAAAAGAATGTCACAAGGGAAGGACTATCAAATACCAGGAACTAAGGAACAGGTATGGGACTATTACTGAAGAGGGAGCTAAATCTTTGGAGGAAGAAGCAGTTCCTTTTCATTTAATGAATAAAGGTATGGATTTATAGGTACTATCAGATGACAGATCATCCAGTAAGGGTCAGAAGAACAAGTGATGAAAAGTGGTTGTTGGTGAGTTATTGACAAGGGACATTGAATCAATGAGTTGTCAACCTCATAATACTAGTAACTCTGCCATTTTCCTGTTGCATCTATCTAAGATACATTATAGTGATAGTGAAACTCAGAAGACTCCTTAAACCAAACAACAACTATCTACTTCAAGTGGCACAAATGATACTGCCAAAAGAAACCTAGAAAGCATTGTTAAAGATTACGAAGTCTTGGGCAAGAAACTGAAGCTCTTAGGGGCACTCGTGGTATTTCCATTACTACTGCTGATTAAGGGCACCAGATTCAGAAGAGAAAGACAAATCTGAAAAGTGAGCGGCTAGCAATATTTAAGATGGTGTCTGAGAATTTGATTGTATTTCTGGACCATGGCTTAAAAAAGTAGAGACATGATGGGATCCTGGCTGGGGATGGGATGTACTTAGCAGGGACTGGTAAAAAAAAATTTCTGGAATCCTGAAAATCTAATCAAAAGAGCTTTAAACTGAAAAAGAAGAGGGAGAGAGAAAACCAACTTCAATTTCTACTAAGCAAAATATTACAGAGAATAACAACAATGTGGTGGGAGGGAGAAAGGTGGAAGTGGGGGGAGGGTGAAATAATAGCAAAACTGTTGGAGACTTCAGAAGAGAAAAAATATAAGAGAAGAACCAGCCCCTGTTACATGCCTTCTATTCCTAGCCAAGAGCCCATCATGTCTATATTTTAAGCCATGGCCCATAAATCCAAATCCCATCCTCAGATACTATTTTTCTTAACTAGATACAGAAAAATAAAACTTATGGCCTCCAACATCTCTACACAAATGTACCTAGTTAGGGTAACAATCAAGGTGCATTAGTGATCCTAATGCAAGGAGATGAACTTGATAATATAAGTATTATTAAGACTCAGTGAGAAGAGATTCATTCGAAGAATTGGCTCTGGAAGTATCTACTTTATTTAAAAAAAACAGAACAGTTAAGTGGAGTAGTAAGTATTGCATATAAAGAAGATATACTTATGTAAGGAAATTTAATAACCAGATGGTAGAGAGCACTTGAGTAATATTAATAGAGACAGAAAGAGATGCAACATTGTCATTGGAATAAACTACAGACCATTCAGAGAATAGAGATAGATAAAGAATGCTGGAAATAGATTACAAGCCTGTCCCAGAGACATTATAGAGCAATGATGGGGGAATTTGATTACTTGGACAGGTACTAGAGTTCTATCTCTGTTTCTGCCAAAAGCAGAAACTTTACTTGCCCTAACAGTCATTTTATCCCTGTAAAGGTGGAGAGCTCACAAGGACAATTTCAGTTCTGAATCTGGTTCTCACCAACAAGGAGAAACTTGGTATTTAAGTGCTGATATGACCTCTATGGGCAGGGGCGGGGGGGGGGGGGGAAGAAGGGAAATAGGGTAGTAATTATCACTTGGGATTTAAATTTTTAAGTAACCATTTAGACTAAGATGGGAATCTTAGGTTTTAGAAGGGGAGATCTAAAAGAGTTTAGAAAAAGGAAAGGAACTCTCAAAAATTCTAAAAATTTGGAAAGTAAGTCTGCCCAGGAGGGATGAATAACTCTCAAGAATGAAGTTCTGAGATGACAAAGAGAAAATTACAGTGATGGAGGAAATATGAGCTGTCAAAAGAGAACAATGTAGATGCAAAGGGAACTCATCAGACATTCTAGAAAATAAAAATGAGGGCAAACAGAAGATGATTATGCTGGCCAAGCTAAAACTCAAAAAGAATGTGTGTTAAGGAAGCTAAAGAAAACAAAAAGGTTTTTTAAGGCTCTTTTGGAAAAGAAGAAGACTAAAGAAGAGATAGGACAGATGCTCAGAGTGAATGAGACAGTGGTGATTTATGAAAGGAACTCCTATTTTGCTTGTCTGAGATGTTATAGAGAGAATTTCTATTTAGACATAGATTAGATAAGCAACCCTGAGGTTTCAGGATTCGAATTCTGTAAGACTTGATGTGCTTTCTGAGCAATATCTTACCCCTCCCAGATGTTTTTGAATTTTTTAACCTTTTAAAAGTTCAATTTATTTTTTTTCAATTAGTAAGCATTTATCTTCTTTCTCTACTAACACACACACACACACACACACACACATACACACACACACAGAAAAAAAGAAAAAGCAAACTCTAAGAAAGAGCCAAGGAAACAGTTTTACTGGAGGGGTGGGGGAGAATATATCTGTTGCTAGTCTCTCTAACAAAGATGTGTTTTATAGAGGATCCATAAAGTTGGGAAAAAATAAAATTTCAAGACCTTAATGGTGGTGTAGCTACCCTTGACCTACCTCAAATCACACTACATAGCAGGCACCTTGCTTCTGCAACCCATACCAATAAGGTTCCAACTAAAGTGTGGGAGAATGCTTTGGACTCCATTATAATGGTGAAACTGCATGTAATGGTTATCTAAGGCACAAGAATAGCAGGTTGGTTCTAGACTGCCCATATTGCAATGGGACACTACATCCTCCCTTGCCAGCAAGTTGGACCAAATGACCTTTTGGGATATCCAAAGGAGACAGAGAACACTAGGGGGACCAGACAGACTTGGCCTATGACAAAACTGTGACATTGGTAGAATTTTCTTTGAGTTTCAAGTTGTCCCTTTCTGCAAACTAGTATCCCTTCTCAGTAATCCCTTCCCTCCCTCTAATTCAGTGATTTTAATCTCTCTGGGCATCCCTATTAAGGAGAAAAGTTACTTGGGAAACTAATTCCCCCTAAGATGCTAAGACCTAAGGGGTAAATAAATTTGCAAACATGCTCTGGGTGATTTTTAAGGAATGAATCCCCAGAGGTACAATTTCAGGTATTAATGAAGAGATGTAATGGGGAAAGGAGCCCTGAAAAATTAAGACGTCAGCAATCCATGGGCATGATAGGAGCAGTACATAAGTTGTACAGTCTGGGTTTGTTTTTCCTTATCAAAGTAAAGAGACCATCCTGGAGGAGAATTTCTTGGTCTACAGGATTGAGGTTTCTTTATTACCTGAGGCATAAAAAAACTAGTCTTTTGGGGAGCTGCCATTCCTAAGAATTTTAAGAGTTCCAGCTGTACTGAGAGACATCCTTCTAACTCATTGTTTCTATCCTGGGAAAGAACTTTCTATTTTTTTTTAAATTAAAGTTTATGTTTATTTTTAGTTTACAGCATTCATTTCCAAAAGATTTTGAGTTACAAATTTTCTCCCTGTCTTTCCCCTACCCACCACCCCAAAAGTAGTAATCCCACTGTATACCCCCTCCCCCAATCTTCTCTCTCTCATATCCTCCCCCATCCCCCCTCCAACTTTCCAGTAGGGCAAGATGGATCTCTATATCCCAGTGCCTGTATAACTTATTTCCCAGTTGCATGTAAAAAAATAACAATAAATTTTTAAAACATTTGATTTTAAAACTTTGAATTCCAGATTCTTTTCCTTCTTCCCTTCTCATCCACCCTTACTGGGAAGATAAGCAATTCAATATAAGTTGTACATATGTAGCTATACAAAACATTTCCATAGTGGATATATTGTGAAAGACTGACTACATTTCCCTCCATCCTATCCCAACCCCCACTTGTTCTATTCTCTACGTTGACCCTGTCCCTTTTCAAAAGTGTGTGCTTCCAACTTCCCTTCCCACCCCAACCTGCCCTTCTTTCCATCATCCCCCTCTCATCCCCTTTCCCCCTACTCTCCTATAGGGTAAGATTCCCTATTTAGTGTGTATGTCATTCCCTCCCTAAGCCAAATTCAATGAAAGTAAGGTTGACTCATTCCTTTTTGCCTTCTTGTTCTTCCCCTCCATTGTAACAGTTTTCTCTTGCCTCTTCTATATGAGATAATTTAAACCATTCTATCTCTCCCCATCTCTTCTCATTATATTCCTCTCTCACCTCTCAATTTCACCTTTTAAGTATCATCCCTTCCTATTCAATTGGTCTTGTGCCCCTCTATGTATACTTGTACACAATATATACACACACACTCACATATGTATTCATATGCCCATATACCCTCCTATATAGACATATATGTATGTATACATATATATGTACATACATACATATATATATATCATGTTTCTATTCCCTTCAACTATTCTCATGCTGAGAAAAATTTCATTAAGTTACAATTATTGCTTTTCCATGTAAGAATGTAAATAGTTCAACATTGATAAGTTCCTTATGATTTCTTTTCCCTGTTTACCTTCTCGTGCTTCTCTTGATTCTTGTATCTGAATGTCAAATTTTCTATTCTGCTCTGGTTTTTTCATCAAGAATGTTTGAAAGTTCTCTATTTCATTTAATTTCCTTGAAACATGTGGGGAATCATTGAAAAGACTGCAGAATTTCTCTGGAAACCCCCACAGCTGTTGGTGATCCACTCTCTCAAAGTCCCTCCAGCCAGGGCTGGTCATGGCCACCTTGAAACATGATACTCAGTTTTGCTGGGTAGGTAATTCTTGGTTTTAATCCCAGCTCCTTTGACCTCTGGAATATCATATTCCAAGCCCTTTGATCCCTCAATGTAGAAGCTGCCAGGTCCTGTGTTATCGTGATTGTGTTTCCATAATATTCAAATTATTTCTTCCTGGATGCTTGTAATATTCTCTCCTTGATCTGGGAATTCCAGGAAACCTGGCTATAATATTCCTAGAATTTTCTTTTGAGGATCATTTTTAAGAGGTGATCAGTGGATTCTTTCAACTTCCATTTTGCCCTCTGGTTTTAAAACATTGGGACAATTTTCCTTGAGAATTTCTTGAAGGATGATTTCTAGGTTCTTTTTTTGATCATGGCTTTCAGGTAGACCAATAATTTTTAAATTCTCTATCTTGGATCTATTTTCCAGGTCAGTGGTTTTTCCAATGAGATATTTCACATTGCCTTCTATTTTTTCATTTGTTTGGATCTGTTTAATAGTATCTTGATTTCTCATAAAGTAACTAGCTTCCATTTGCTCCAGTCTAATTCTGAAGGAATGATTCTCTTCAGTGAGCTTTTGAGATTCTTTTTCCATCCAGCCAATTCTGCTTTTTAAGGCATTCTTCTCCTCATTGGCTTTTTGAACCTCTTTTGCCATATGAGTAAGTATATTTTTAAGGTATTATTTTCTTCAGTCAGGTTTTTAACTCTCTTTTCATAATTTTCTTGCAACATTCTCATTTTTCTTCCCAATTTTTGCTCCACTTCTCTTATTTGGTTTTCAAAATCCTTCTTAAGATCCTCTATAGCCTGTAACCAATTCATATTTTTCTTGGAAGCTTTTGGTGCAGGTGTTTTGACTTCATTGTCTTCCTCCTGTTCCATGCTTTGATCCTTTTTGTCCCCCAAAAAGGAATCCAAAGTTGGATTGCTGTGCTTGCTTTGCTTCCTTTGCTTCCTCATGTTGCCATTCAATTACTTGACTTTTGAGCTTTTTGCCACAGTAGAACTCTGTTTCCAGAGAGGAGAGCTTTGTCCCAAATCACTGGGGTTTCTCAGCTGCTGGAGCTATTAGTTGGGTGCCTTCTCAGAAGCCTCCACTGGCTCTGGCACACTAGTCACACACCCCAGAACCTCAACCCTGGACAGCAATCCAGATCCAAGAAGGTTAAAGCAAGTGTGATTACCTCTCAGACTGGTTGCTTGGTCCCCCTACTATCTGCAGGCCAGGAGCTCTGAAGCAGCCATGCAGTGGCAGCCACTGTGCCTCAGCCACTTCTCCCTCTGGGGGCAGAGGCTGGACCATACTTCTGAACGCCCTGTTCCCACAAATTCCACACTGAACTCTCACTTTGTCTTTGGCATTTGTGGGTTGATAATTCTGGAAACCCCCACAGCTATTGGTGATCCACTCTCTCAAAGTCCCTCCAGCCGGGGCTGGTCATGGCTGCCCTGAGGCTAAAACCACAAACTTATGTGGGGCTGGGCTCTGCTCCCAGCACACTGTGATGGGCCCTTTCTGTTGGCCTGCCAGGCTATCTTCAGTGGGAGGTTTGTTTCTCTCTGTCACTTTGTGGGTTCTGTAGCTTTAAAGTTTGTTTAGAGTAATTTTATAGGTATTTGAGGTGGTTATGGAGTGGGCATATGGAGTTTTCCTGCTTCTATACCCCCATCTTTGCTTCACCCCCCCCCAAGAACCTTCTATTTTTAATGAATACATAGCATCATTTTAATTCCATTGTAAGTATATTTATTGTTACTGAGCTTTTAGACCATGAGTTTTTCATTGCATTCCAATCCTGTGTCTGACTTGCTGTAGTAGACTGAGCTAGATCTGTCCCAGAACAATGGATCACTACTTATTCTACTAATACATAAGGTCAGTTCTACCCATAAATAACAGACTAAACTCATTGACTTTTTTGATAAGGTTAATGAACTGGGACATCAGGGGAATGCCATATGCATAGTACACACCTGGATTTCAGCAAAACATCTGGCAAGGTCATTCACAGTTTAATTCTGGAGATGGAGAGGTATGAATAAAATGACAGGCCTGCTCAGTAAATTCAGTTACTGGAGAAACAGTAATTCCCATGGATGTTGATTAGAGATTTTGTCAATATGGAGGAATATCTCTGATGGAATGCCCCAGGTTCTAATAAGAATCTAGTTCTGGTCTAATGACCCAGTTCTAATTATTTAGAGGAAAGCAAAGACTGCAAACTTAATAACTTTGGAGATATGAACATGAAAGGGGTAACATGATGGATGAGGGACTTCAGATTTAAAAAGAATTCAATAGGTTAGAATGTTGGACCAAATCTAATATGGTAAAATTTAACAGGAACTCTATAGAAATAAATATTTACACATGGGTTCAGAAAATTAACTTCACAAGTATAGAATGTGGGATCTAGCTTTATGAAATTCATACAAAAAAGACAAAGGAATTTTAGTGCCCTGCAAACTCAATATGAGTCAACAATTTTATGTTAAAAATTTTTTAAATGCTACTACAATCTTATCAACATTTAAATGGATCAGTGATATCTTTGGAGAACTGCAGATTACAACTCTTCCATGCCTTATCATCCTGTGTGATGTAACATTAACCATGTCTTTCCATAAATTCTTCATAGAGGAGTAACCCAAAAAACTGGTTACTCTAATATTTTGTATGTCATGGTCCAAAACTGACTCAATTATGTTCAACAAAACAGAATCAAAATTGTATGACGGTTATAAAGACAGTTATATCATTTCAGTTGCATCTGACTCTTTGTGGCCTCATTTGGGGTTTTCTTGCAAAGATACTGGAGTGGTTTCTCACTCTCTTCTCCAGTTCATTTTACAGATGAGGAAACTGAGGCAAACAGGGCTAAACTTGCCCAGGGTCACGCAGCTGGTAATTGTCTGAGGCTGGATTTGAACTCATGAAGATGAGTCTTCCTGATTCCAAGTCTGCTGCTCTACCTACTGACTCACCTAGCTGCCCAACCAGGGATTCATAGGTTCAAATCCCATCTGTGACACATGTTGTTTGGGTAACCCTGGACAAGTCACTTAAACTCTCAGTGACCCAGACAACTCTTAAACATTATACATCATGAAGCAGTTGCTTATTTGTGTTGGTAGGGGTAATTTCCTCAAAAGAAGCTCTATACACCAATGAAATCATAACTTTAGACCAAAAAAATGTGAGACTTGGATTGTTGGTTCTTTTCTTATTCCATAACCAACCCACTCACTTTTATGGTCATTCATATCCTTGATGATGTGTTTTACAATGTTTTTCACACATCATCAATATACAATAAATTAATAATCAATCAATTAATGCTTAATCATCATGCATCTTTCTGCTGCTCATTAGCTCATCAGCAGTTTGATTCTTCTGAAATTGTGCTGTTCCATGGCTCAAAGTTATATAGCATCACCAAAAAATTGGTAGTGTTTTTGGTTTTTTTATTGGTTTTTGTAACTGAACATTTGGGGAATCATTGAAAAGACTGCAGTATTTCTCAAATGCAACCCAGCTTTATCTCCCATTCAATTCTGAACACAAGTTCAGATGGCTATCTGTAGCTTATGTTCACACTAGATAGATAGATAGATAGATAGATAGATAGATAGATAGATAGATAGAAATCAATAGATAAATTCAAAAAGTTACTTTCCAGCTACATGTTATAATCCAGATTATGTTTCTTTTTCATCCACTTTATTCTCTTATTGTGGATGGTTAGGTCTTCCTTTGAAATTTATATAGATTTCACTGAAGATGTTTCATGCATTTATTATGACATGATTTGCAATCTTAAACTGCATTAATAGACATACAGCATGAAGAACAAGAAAGGTTGTGATCCTACCTTGCCCTAGTCAGACTACACATAGAATAACATGCTCATTTCTGGATGCCACATTTGAGAAAAGATGTTGGTAAGCTGGAGCCCTGCCAGAGCAGGGAAAGCAGAATGGTGAGGGAAATTGAAGGTATATTCATTGCATGGAGGATCTTGGAATGTTTAACCTGGAGGAGATAAGCCTTAGGGGGAAGACAAAGGATTTAGATATGGACTAGATCATGGGTGCTTAACCTGGGGTTCATGGGATAATTATGCTGCTGGCCTGGCAATTGAGCAAGGCCATCTGGACCACTTTGGCAATATGTGGACCACATCATTTTCTGGTGTCCCAGGTGCCACCACTGGCTCATCTTTTGGTTCTATAGCTGACTGGTGATGAGCAAATCGCACTACTACTTGCTTCAATTCCTTCTCTTTAAAATAAAGAAGTTGGATTAGAGAACCTGTAAAGCAAATTCCAGTTCCAAATCCTATGATCTCTCTACAATATACCCAAAAATTGGTCATCTAGCCTTTGCTTAAAGGTCTTTTTTGGTTCTGAGATTCTATGATTCTATTATTCTCTTTCCCACTTTTGAAATGTCTTTAGATAATCACTTCCCTGGGCTCATATCAAATGAATGAAAGTAGAACCCAAATAAAACTAGAGCAATTTTAATTTGAAAAGCCCGACTGCCAGGCCAGCAGCATAATTACCCCGTAACCAGCGGCGGTAATTAACATGCATTTTGAAAAGTGATAACAGAGAAAATATTGCTGGGTAATTGCATGGCTGTTTCCAATCTGGAAAACACAATGAAACTTTTTCAGAGAACAGAAAGGTGGTCCTCCCTGGAATTGTAGCAGGCAATGTAAAAATAATAATCCTTCACATTTATATCAGACTTTGGACTTTTCAAAGCATTTTTGCATCCATTATCTCACTTGATGCTCCTAACAGCCCTGAAAAGCAGGTAGCATTTAAGGCCACATACCCCATGAGGCAGGTATCAAATTAGCTCCACCATTTAGCAAGCAGTGATAGCAAATAAACAATATGAAATCAAAGGCAAGAGAGATTAGGACAACACCAGTGGACATGGAATTGCAATTTTGAGAGACGATCACAAAATTTCATTTACCAGGAAATCACACCCACAAGTGAACTCCCATGTACATACATGCTTAGTGATCAGTTTTCCAGGGTGAGGAAGCAGAACTGATCTCTTGGCATCAGGGATTTCAGTCTTTATTTGAATGGAAAACCACAGAATG
Source organism: Gymnobelideus leadbeateri (assembly GCA_011680675.1). NCBI lineage: Eukaryota > Metazoa > Chordata > Mammalia > Diprotodontia > Petauridae > Gymnobelideus > Gymnobelideus leadbeateri. Next base: position 144,144 of record WOXC01003540.1, on the reverse strand, counting down.
TTTCCTTAAGGATATTTTTACATCTCTAATTTCTAATTGTCTCTACTTTTCAACACAGGACTAAGTAGGTTATTTACAAAGAAAGGGAAGAGGGACTAAAATGCTATATGGATCTCATTTTAAGCCTATTGCCTCCTTCCCTATTAAACAGACACAAACTACATCTTAGACAGAACTTAAGCTGAAAAGGATCAGGGGGTCTTAGTGGAATGCAAACTCATTATAAGTCAAGAGCAAATAATGGCAACCAGGAAAGCTACTGAAATCTTAGGCTGCATTAAGAGAAGGATTGTGGCAGACTCTTGAGATAATAAACATACTTTCCTCTACCCTGAACTGTTCTCACCTGAACTGAACTATGTTTAGTGCTGGGGATAGTATTTTAGGAAGAATGTTGATAAAATATCCAAAAGAGAGCAATCAAGACAGTGAAAGGCCTCAAAATCATGCCATGTAAAGATGGTGTTTTTAAAATAAGGGTATTTATCCTAGAGAAGAAAAGACTCAGTGGGAAACAATGGATGTCTTTAAGTGTTTGAAGGATGGTCACTTTGAAGAGGGATTAGATTTATTCTATTTGGCCCCAAGAGACAGAGCTTAAAGTTGCAAAGAAGCAAATTTTGTCTCAATACAAGGAAAAACTTCTTATTAATTAGAACTGTCCAAAAATGAAACTCTTTGCCTTGTGAAGCAATGAGTTTCCTTTCTATTAAGGTCTTTAAGCAAAAGCTGCATGACTACTTGTTAGAGATCAATTATATTACATTACATTATAATTACATTATATTACAATGTAAAAGTGATTCTTCTTTAGATTCTTCCTTGTGTGAGACTAGATGCCCACCAAGTTCTGCTCTGACTCTCAGAATCTATGAATCTATAGGCAAAGAATACAAGTTTCAGAATTCAGCATTGCTGACTTATGAACCTGTGCCAAAATTTTAGAGAATATATGTATATATAGAGTATGGATGGATGGATACAGAGAGTGTGTATATATATATATATATATATATATATATATATATATATATATATATATATATGTATGTATGTATATATGTATATGTATATATGTATGTGTATATATAGAGTAGAGTATATATGACTACCACTGTAAGCCTTAACTTGTCGATAGTTGTGATTGTACAGATAGGAAGGTTCAGAATCAGCTAATAAAATTCAAAAATTGATGACTAATGAATCCAATTTAGCCAAAAAACAGCCTCTAGTGATGTGCCCTGAAACTCTTTCCTCAGCCCTACATTGGTCAATGTTTTTCTCCATGGCTTAGTAGAAAGCTATCTATATCTGTCACATTTATTTGCAGAAAACACAAAGCTAGGGAGGGTAGTTAATGGACCGACTGACAGAATTGCAATCTAAAAAAATCATGACAAACCAGAAAAGTAGGATAAAGCTAACAGAATGGAATTTAATAGGAGTCAAAGAAAAGTCTTCTACCTGAGGTTTTGTTTTTAATATCAATTGTGCAAGGGGAGAAAGGGGAGACAAAACAAGAAGGCATTTTCTTAAAAAAAAAAAAAGGATGTCTTAGACTTTTAAAGAACCACTTGCTCAGTAAGTATCAATCTTGTGATGTAATAATTCTCTCCTCCCAAAAAAAGCAAACATTAATAAAACTACAGTATGCAGAGGAAGAGAGGTGATAGTATGTCTGCATTTGGCCCCATTGAGACCACATCTGGACTACTGTATTCAGTTCCAGATGTTAAATTTTAGAATACACTTTGACCATCTAGACAATGTTCTAAGCAAGGCAAACAGGGATAGAAAGGGTCCTTGAAACTATGTCCCAGGAAAATCAGCAAAAGGAATTCTGGGTATTTAACCTGGAAAAGAGAAGACAGTGGGGAAAGGCTACTGGTCAAGTTTTAGAAAGGTTATCATATGTAACCCAGTCCCAGAACCTATTGGTATTGGTCTCTCTGTTTATTGGTGGATTTTGATGGTGGAATCACACCTGTGAGCAGCAGAGGAAAGTTGGAGAGCAAGAGAGCTCCAAACTAGTTGGGCTCTTCAGTCTTCTTTGAGTTTTCTTCTAGTCAGGCTGGTTTCTGCAGTTGCTTCAGGCATTTCTGGTTTCCAGTTTCAAGAGAGAAGATGGAAGTTGCCAGCTTCACTTCAGATTTATGAAGGAAAAGATTCTGGGAAGAAGTCAACATGAGAGGAGCCAGCAGTCTCCAAACTGTCCCTGTCCCTAGCTTGCTACACTAGCAACTTTGGGGAACTTCCCCTTGGGTGAGACTCTCTCTTGGTTGAACAAAATCCCAAAGGTCCACACATAGCAAGGGTGGTTGTCCCATGCATGTGGCATGAATGTGTCATTGTATGACTCAAAGGGAAACAAAATAGACACCTCCAACCTCTTCTCCCCCTACCCTTCAAGAGAGATTTTCCATTCCAGCCAGGAGGAGAAGCAGGAAGTTGAGGCTAGAGTCCACTCTGTTCTCAAACAAAGGGGGTTACCAGACTAGAATTGTATCTATCTAATCCCATAAATGTTGTTAGTCTATGGGATGTAATTTTCAGGTTCAATCCATCTTCTGAACATTGTTCATTATTGGAGGAATTAGGACACTCTGAGCTTTATATTCAAGGGTTAACTCTCTTACTATCAAATACCAGTGCTGCAATGAAACCCATGGCAAATAGCAAGGAAACCCATTTATCCAAATAGCAAAACAGAATCAGAGAAGATATACATATGAGAATAAATACCATGCAATACAGAGTGAAGGAGCTCTCCCATTGGGAGCAAAGTAACTCAGCTCAACCAAGAGAGAGTATCCTGGATCTCACCCAAGGGGACATTCACTAAAGTTTTTAATGTAGCAAGCTGGGGTGGAAATGTAATGGAAACTGTCAGCTCCTCTCTGTCAGCTTTAGCTTATTCCCAGAGCCTTTTCTTTCAGCAATTTGAAATGGGATTGACATTATCCATCTTCTCATAACTTGAAGACTCGAAAAAGACAAAAGAGATGAAAGAGTCTGGAGTTTGCCCCCTCTCCAACTCTGTTCTGCCCCTCATACAAGCATAAAACATTGATCTCCACAGCTAAAGATAGTCCCATACCAATGGGCTTTGGGGCTGGACCACATGACCAGTGCTGGAGCCCTTTTTCGATATTAAAATGCTATGATTCTGGGTTGCTGATATTGTGGTTTCCAAAAGATCAGCATGTGCCCAATATAGCATTCAAGACAAAGCGTTTTGATGGATGCTCTAAATGCTACTTGGACAAGCACAATTATCTTTTGCCATGGACTGCTCAGTGTCCAGCACTTACCATGATCCAGAGACGTGAATAAGAAATGACCAGGCCATGTGGGACCCCACATGTCCACCTTAGGCTCTTCATAATATAAGTCCACTGAATTAGCTTTATTGCTCTCATGTTTAACAATTCCAACAATTCAAGGAAGAACGATGAACTCCATTCATTGATTCTCAGGACAAGGTTTTTATAGAGCAACTGAGACAAAGGAAGGGGACTCAAGTATTCATATCATTACCTTAGTCTGTTGTATCCTGGAAGTAGCACAGAATAGATAATTTGATAAGGATTTCTTATCTAGGAGACTAAAGTCTTAGGGTAAGCCCTTTGATCTAGGCCTCAGGTACCTGCTAATGTAGCCACAGTCATAAACGGATACAATTGAGAGCAGACTTCAAGGCTGAAGTGCAATCCTCAAAAGACAACACGTTTAGAGCTGGCCACCCAAAGATACCTGAGTGCTGAATCAGATATGTCTTGGGGCAGAGCCTGTTGGCCTCAGAACTCAAATACCATCCTTATAAGTGTAACCCATATCAAAAGAACTCCGGAGCCAACTTAGTGAAAAGTCGCATCTCGAAGAGGTCTTTGTTGTTCAGGTCCACTGATATCAGGGTAATTATCAGAGTCCTGGGACAAGCCTCTTTGGCTCCCCACAATCTTTAGTTTGGTTAACTTTGGTAACTTCCCACATCCCCCACATACCACTGAAGCATTCCACCACATGTCCACCTTAGGGTCCAGGCTCTTCATAATATAAGTCCACTGAATTAGCTTTATTGCTCTCATGTTTAACAATTCCACTTTTATAGATTGTTTTCTATAATACAGATCTTGAGAGGTGTCAAGGGCCCGATACAGTGGATAAAGAGCTGAATCCAAGTCAAGAAAATGAGTTCAAATCTTGCCTCTGGCATGTACTGGCCCTAAGCAAATCTCAGCTCTCCTGGGTAACTCTCTAAAACTATAAATTACAGAGTGGCTGCTGGTTTATGGTAGTAGATCGATTATATCTAAATTAGACACACACATATACACAGATATTGTATAGTTGTTTGCATGTTGTCTCTCCAGTTAGACTGTGAGTTCCTTAAAAACTAGGACTGTTTTGGGTTTGGGACTTTTCCCCTTTCTTTTCATCCCCAGAGCTTAGCATGGTTCCTGTCACATAGTAGACACCTAGGAAATGTTTCTTGACTTGACCAGAAGGAATATTTGCAACTATGAAATCAGAGTTCCAGTTCAAATCTGGAAAATCAAAAAATAAGAGTAATTACTTCTTGGGCTTTTCCCATTGATCTAATGTGTCTTAGTGACAGTAGCCAGCACAGGGTGGATGAAACACATGTTCATGTTACTGTATTCTTCTCAATCTGTCAAGCACTCACATCACACAAAGATTTCTTATAAATAAACCTCTGACTCCCTTTCATGAAATAATTTCCCCCAAACCTCTCTTTTATCATCACCCCCAATTTTCTTTCTCAGTCAATAACACATGTCTAGTGTAATGGAAAGAGAGATACCTTAGAGTAAGGTGAGAACTAGGTTCACATTCCATCTCAGTTCAAGAAATTCAATAGATATTACTGTAAAGAAAGCACTGTGCTCAAGCTAGGAAGACAAAAAAAAAAAACAGGCCCTGGCCTTAGGGCACATGCATTCTACTGGGGTGATACAATATGCACATGGGTAAGTAAATACGAGAGAATTTGTTGTTGTTGTTGTTGTGTGGTGGTGATGGTGGTTTTTGTCCTTCAAAGAGGACCATGACATCAGGGAAGTGATGCCATGGCATGCCGGAGAACTGGATTTAAGTGAGGGAGGACTGTGCAAAGTCACTGGCTTCAATTTCTCCTCCAGAGGGAATTTAAGGACAAAGCGAACACTAACATTGGGGAATATCAGGAAGGTTATAAAGGGAGGTGGAGATTCTGAGAGGTAGAAATGAGGTATCCCATTCTAGTCATGCGGAATGGGAGGCTTGTGCTAATGCAAAGAGGCAGAGGTTAGTATATCAAGGTTAAGTAATAGAAAGTTGTATAGCTTGACTAGAATACAAATCTCATAAAGGAGTGCAATAGAAAATCAGTAGGGAAAGTGGATGGGTAATTGGTTGCGGAAAGTTTTAAATACCAGGCTACTGATATTTTTATCCCAGAGGAAAGAGGGAACCGCTGAGGATTTTTGAGGGGAGCAACATAGGGACTGTCAGAACTATGAGGATTGTTTTGGTAACTGTGTTGGATCAATCAATTAATATTTATTAAGTACATATTATGTACCAGACACAAAAAAGTCCCTCCTTTCAGGGAAACAATGTGTGCATTTCCTGGGAAATACCAGGTAAATGGGTGGGGGGGGGGTAGCAAAGCAACTGGGAAAATCAGATAAATCTTCATATCGAAAGTAGCAAAGTTTTGAAAGAAACAAATATTCTAAGTGACAAAAGCGAAAAAAAGGTGTACATTCCAGGTATAAGGGCAGCAGCTATTAGCAGAGGTGTGGAGATGGAATGTCTTTATATAAGGAAGGGCTTAGAAAGCCAGTGAGACTGAACAATCACGTGCAAAAGGGGAGTAATATATAAGAAAGTTAGAAGCTAATTTGGAGTCAAGTTTTGAAGGGCTTTAAAAAAAAGTGGCAATAGGGAGCCATTGCAGTTTACTGAGGAGGGAACAGTTTAGCAAGAAAAGATGAAGAATCGAATTTTGAACCTTCTTAACATAAAATATGTCAGTATATCCAGGTGGAGATGTCTATCAAACCACTGGTGATGTGGGTCTGAATTTGGGGAGAGAAGTTAGGAGTAGATCTATTGATTTGGGAGATATCTATGTAGAGATGATAACTGAGCCAATGAGATAAGAGAATTGAAGATAATATAAAGAGAAGAGGTCCAGGTTAAGAAAGCCAGGACTAGGAGAGGGTGGACCAGGATTATAGGATCATGGATTGAGAGCTGGAATGGACTTTAGAGCTGAGTCCCATTTTACAGCCAAGGAAACTGAGGCCCAGAGAGGGTAAGAAACTTCCCCAGACATAGCCAGTGCTTGAGGTAGGATTTGAGCCTAGGTATTCCTAACTCCCAATCCAGAACTCTATCTGCTGCTCCATGACCATAACTGAGAAGGGGCTAGTAGCACTTAGGTCCCTCGGCAGCAAAGAAAAAAATCAGCTTAACCCCTGCTCAGAAAGACCCAGTTAGTCTTGGCAACACTCTGAAGGAACATCTCTCTCTGTCGGCTCCAACTCTCTTCCCCCTTTTAAAGCCAGACTCTATACTACTGCTTTCCAAAGATTTCAGAACCTATAGAAAAGGTCTTAGAAACTTTCCTTTTAATCTATAATAATAGCTAGCAATTTAAGGGTTGCAAAGCACTTTACAAATATCTGATTTTTATCCTCACAACAACCTGGGTAGGTCCTATTGATCTTCATTTTACAGAAGAGGGAATTGAGGCAAAGAAAGGTTATTTGACTTGTCCAGGGTCACACAGCTAGTAAATTTCTGAGGCTAGATTTTAATTCAGGTGATTGAACTCCAAATTCACTACCCAACTGACATGTAAATTACCAAGAACCCATGAAAACAATGGAGTTCTGAGCTGGAGTAGGTTGAGGATGGAAAGAAGATAGTATTATAGTTAGTATTATAGCATAGATAGTATTATATAAAGTATTGTTTTATAGAAAGAGATAATGAGATTGAGTTAAAATTGGTAAATTTACAAAAGAAAACCAAATCCAAAGCTACTTGCATATTTGATTTCTAAGGGCCTCCCTTGAGAAAAAGGACAGCCTGACTTTTGTCTATTTGTATCCCAGTGTTTAACACAAAGTAAATAGTTAATAAGGGTTTTTTTTAGTTATTCACTTACTCATTTTCTTAGAAGTCCAACTCAATCTCTGTTACATCAGTTGCCTGTGCTTAGCAAAAAGTCACAAAGTATCCAGAGATAGCCTGGCCTTTAGAGTGCGATACAGGCTCACCTGGATGAATCCTTGTTCTAGATGCCACATGTGACTTAATCACCATTCCTACTGGTGATTGCAGAAATCCCAAAGAGAGAATTCAACACCACATATTCTGTTGGGATGAGGAATAAAGCATGCCAGAAGTTAGTCACTCTTTTTCAGTATTACTGAATGAGAAGTTTTCCAGTAGGTGTTTCTTTAACCACACTACTTTCATCCATTATGTTGGAACCAATATGTTCTTAGATGATCCTAAATCCCAAATCTTTCAATATTGAGTCTGTATGTATGGCCCACAGAAATAGCCAAGGCAAATGTGTCATCCCAAGGACCCTGGCTCTATAGAGAGGGCCAGGGCAATCAGCCAGAGCTGATTAAGGGGAGGTTCCCCTTAATGCATTCATTACAAAAGTATTTTAACATAGGCCCTGCTTCCTATAATAAGGCCCTAGATATTTGACCCTTCTGTGGATGGCAAATTAAAGTGGGCCATAAAAAATAAATAAAGGCTCTTCAAAACTGGGGCTCCTGAACAGACTCTTACTCAAATATCAAAATGCTACAAGAATCTACGTATCTAAGTTGTTGATTTGATATTGCTCTGAGGCAGGGAAATGGGTGAAAGGAGATCCAGAGGGCTCTTCTGACTAAATGCTTACATGGGACATTAGGCTTGATATCCAGCACTCTCCAGGGAAACAGAACTAGATGAAATGGTTCGAGGAAAATAGAACCGGGAGTTTCAAGGGACCATCCCCAGCAAGACGCCCCAAAGTCATCATGTGTGTTTTTCTTACCAATGCTACTTATGGCTGACAGAAAACAAATACACAAAAGAGTTTTTCAAAGAATAAGAAATGCAATTAACTTTTCAACACATTTTAGTAATTTTAATCCAATGGAAAAAATAATTCATTATTTTGTTAAATTTAATTAATTTACTAAACTCCTCATGGTTCGTTGAATTCAATCCTATATCTGCGATCTTTCTAGGTCCATTACGCTCATGGGATTCAACTTCATCTCTTCTAACTCATAAAAATCTCATCAAAATGGAAATAAAATGTAATTTTGAACTTGCTAATGAAAGAAAACACGTTAACTTCCCAGCACTCTTGAATTAATGGCTTCTCTGCATCAGCCCACTCTGTAGAAAAGACTCTCTTTTTTTTTTTTTTTTGCACCAGGACAAGAAGGAGGAGGGAAAGAGATAATTTATATAAGAGGTTTTGCCTTTACTGTCACTTCTCATACTGAAAGGAAACTTAAGTTAGAGGCTGTCCCAGCCACTCAACTATCTCTGCTTCCTTCCCCAAAATGATTTCCACATATTAGAAACTAAGATGATCCCCAGAGATCTTTTGAATCTCTGAAATCCAATAAATCATCATACATTTGGAATACAAGAACTAGAAAATCTTCTTCAAATTAAGGGAAAGTTTCTAATTATTCTAATAATTATCAGTTCAAAGATTGGTATATCATTAGGGTAGATATTTCTTACACTGACATAAACTATGACCTAAACTTGCCCATGACCTAGCTGGCTGGTCCCTTTAAGCTGTTAGGGCTGGAAAAGTTCATCACCAGTAGCCAAACCTCCAGAAATGAGGATAATATCAATAACCAAACTTTTCCTTCCTTTCTTTCTTTCTCCTTTCCTTTTTCTTCCTCCCTCCTCCTCCTCCTTCTTCCTCTCTCTCCGCATATATATATAACATATATGCCATATGTATGTGTATATATACAAACACGTACATATATAAATTTATACACTTAGGTTTACAAAGTTTGCCTCAACAATACTGTGACATAGCTATTACAAAGGTTATTATCACCATCTTATCAATGAAGAAACTGAGGCTCAGAGGGTTTAGATGACTTGCTTTGATTCACGCCACTAACAAATCACACCGAGTGACATATAATCAGAGATGACATAGTCCAATCCCTTTATGAGGAACCAGAGAATGATGTGCCTATCATTACACAACTAATTAGTATCAAAATTAGGATTCAGATCCAGGTCTTTAATCAATCAATCACCAAGTATTTATTAAACATTTACAATGTGCCAGGCACAGTGCTGGGGATACAGATACAAAGAAGGAAACAATTACCACTCACAAAGTATTTATCTTCTAATGGAGGAGAAAACAAATACACATAAACATAAACAGCACAAAGAGAAACTCAATAAATATACAAAGTAACTTGGGAGGGAGAGCACTAGCTGTTGAGGGCATCAGGAAAAGCTTCATGCAAATAATGCCTTTTTTTGTATCACTACTGATCAGCAAACAGGAAGAGCTTAATAAATGCTTGTTGATTGCCTGCTCGAGCTGAATCTTAAAGGAGGAGGTGGGTGGACTCTATGAGGTGGAGCTTAGAAGGGGCAGCATTAGAGGGATACAAAGTCACTAAGGCTTGCCAAACCATCCATACAGAACAGAAACAGGCTGTCTTGACAGGATCAGTATAAGCTCAGAAGGCTCTACCACAGGCTGGGCACATACAGTCCCTGTGGCCAGTTGGGAGGGAGATGTCTCTTAATTTGCCCATCTCTCATTTCTTTTGAGCTGCTGAGATTCTGCATTGCTCGTAGAGCACAGCACCTCCTTTGACATGGGCACTCCATGCTGGGCGGTCCTGTGAACGTGTCTCCTATTTTATTTCCCTTCTACATATAAAGGAGAAGACTTTCAAAGAGGTGGAGTAATCCCCTTTTCTTTCCTAATAATCAAACTTTACATCTGTGAACGCTTTTTACTTCTCACAACTTTCATATTAAGTATCTCATGCACTCTCTGAAAAAAAAAAACAAATAAGCTAGATAGGGCAAATATTATTATCCTTGCTTTACAAATGAGGCACATGGGGCCCAGAGAAGTTAAATCTCACATAGCCAAGAAGCAGAGCCAGGACTAAAACCCAAAGGCAATGGCTCCTAGCCCAATGTTCTTTCTCCTCTAAATCACTATTTCCATTCTGAGATGTGGCTTTACCACTTTCGGTGAAGTACATATTATAAACTTTAGCAACACTGAATAAACTAGGGGTGGTTAATGAAAAGATGACAATTCAGAGTAAGAAAACATAAGGTAAGCCTTACACCACAGATCATAACCACCAAGTGCTGAACTCCACCACTTGTCCAAACTGTTTCACACACCCTGGACCCTACCAAACACCCCTCAGTCACCAATAATTGGGGTACAGATTTTTTCTGTAGATGAAATCAGCAGTTCCTGGCCCCAGCCCTGGAGAGTCATGTTCTAACCTCTCCAAGGCAGCCAGAGAGAGAAAGGAGATGTATAATTGGAGAGGAACACTCTAGAATCTATCATAAACATGACCCCCTCTGAATGGAAAGTGGGGCTCACCGGAGAGGAAGAAGACTATTGGATTTGTCCAAGAAAACCTGGATATGAATCCTATCTCATATATTTCCTAGGTTTTTGACCCTAGATAAATCACGTAAGTTCACTGGGCCTCAGTTTACTGAGCTGTACAATGACAGAGCTGAACCCTAAAGTCCCTTTAAACCCATGACCCTATGATGCAATGACCCTAAGAACCATGTTGATTGTTCATGGGCTACTGTGAGTCTTTTCTGTGTTTGCTGCATTCTTTGGGGTCCAGGTAAGCCTCTTTTTTCATCTCCTATAAGATAGAATAGAGGTTGTCCTGTACACTAAAAAAAAATGGCACATTGAGGATGAAATGAATTCTAATTAACCCCTGAGATTCTACCAACTATCATATTATACAATTCTACTGGGCTGGGGCACTGGAATTTGAACTCCAAGGTCCTTCTCACCTTTAGGATTGCATAATTCTATTAGCTGTTTCTGTTCTTCAATGGACTATAAATCATTCAACAAATATTTATTGAGCACTTTTTGTAGAGAAAGCACTGGGCCAAGTGCTGGGAATAGAAAGGGAGAGAAACATAATCATAATAACATTAATAATAACTAGAATTTATATAGCTCTTTAAGGCATGCAAAGTTTTTTGAAAATATTATGACATTTTATCCTCACTGCAACCCTGGGAGGCATTATTATTACCTTTGTTTTACATATAAGGAAACCAAGGCAGACAGAGATCAAGTGACTCTCCCAGGTTCACACAGTTAATAATATCTGAGGTCATAATTGAACTCAGTTCTGCTTGGCTCCAAGTCCAGAGCTCTTAGAGAGATGAGACATATACACACAGGAAAGGTTAAGTAGGAATACAAGAGGGCATAAGATAAAAGTGCCAAATGAAAGGTACAGAGAACAAACTGTATCAACTGCTGAGAAACAACCAGAGACCTTGCTGGCTGGCAGCAATCCTATGACTGCTAGTGTAATGAGCCACTGAAGGTCTTAATGGTGGCCATATTGCCTTACACACATAACTATTAGCAAACAGTTTCCATGGTGTTGAATTAGAAGGTCCCGGCTGGGCTATAATTCAGTACTCTGGAGTTTGTTTGTTTGGCTTTTTTATTTGTTTGTTTTTTGCTTAGGGAGAAAGGAGAAAGAATATCTCTTATTCCTCCAAGTCAAAGAGATGGTATGAAAATCCGGAGCTACTGGGGAGAAGGGAGAAAGAGAAAGAAAGTGGGCAAATGGTTTACATGATGAAGCTTCTGAAACAAGTAGAGGAGGGGTAGAGGGAGTCTTGGGCCTCTGAGGAGTGATTTAAAAAAACCCAACAATGTGCAGCATGTACGGGTTGGGGGAGATCTAAAACAAGATTGCCTTGAGTGTGCCTTCTCAAGTTTTCTGGGCACCTGAATGCCTTTCTGTAGGAACTAGAAATCATGCTTTTGAAATGCAAGATTCTGTCTCTAATGTATCATGTACCCCAATGGTGTCAAACTCAGATAAAAATGAAAGCCACTAAAGAATACATAAGGGGGGCGTGGCTAGGTGGCTCGGGGGTAGAGCATCAGTCCTGGAGTCAGAAGGACCTGAGTTCGGATCCAGCCTCAGACACTTAATGCACACACAAACAAAAACCCAGCCGTGTGACTTTGGGCAAGTTACTTAACCCCAATTGCCTTCCAAAAAAAAAATACATAAGGATCCCTGGGGCCAGCATACTGACTTAGAAAACCACATGTTAACATTATCTATTCTATTGTATTTTTATTTATTTTTGTCAAATATTTCCCAATTACATTCAAATCTGTTTATGCTGCTGTGTGTGAGGGCCACATATTTGGCCCCTCTGATCTAACTCTAGTCCTTTGGCCTTTCCTCACTGCTAACTCTGGAAGAGGAGACAAGACATCCTGGGCAGAGAAAGCAAGGAGAGACCCAAGGATGAGTTAGAACAGGGATGGGGAACCTGCAGGCTCAAGGCCATATGTAACTTTCTAGGTCCTTGGGTATGGCCTTTTGACTGCGTTCAAGTTTTACAGAACAAATCTTTTTATTAAGGGGATTTGTTTTGTGAAGTTTGGATTCAGTCAAAGAGCTACACTTGAGCACCTAGAGGGCCACATATGGCCTTAAGGCTGCAAGTTCCCCACCCCTGGGTTAGAATTAGACAGAGATCTGGGATTCAAAAAGATGTGCTATGTTTCTGCAGCTACTGATATAGGCCCATATTGTGCCTGCACCAGTGGGGCAGGGTGAATAACCAAGCAAGTGTCCCACACATCTGATTCAAAACTGACAATGATAGACTATGTATACATCCCATGCTAGGAGGGGGAAAGTGGCGCCAATCCTTGGACAATGGTTACCAAATAGTCTCTCCTTTCAGCTAAGGAGGTTTGAAGTTTCAATGATAACAAAGGGAACTGGAAATCATAGGACCACCTAGGTAAAGCCAATCCTCCCCTCTTGATAATGGTGGCTGTCTTAACAAAATTGGGGTTTTCCTAGCTTTATTTATAGGGGAAGGAAGTGGTCAACTAGAAAGTGTGATGTTCAAGAATACCAGTGAAGTCTCCTTACCCCCCCTTCCCAAATATCTCCCCACCAGTTGCCACCACACCTCAAACTCCACTGTAAAAGAAATTTGGTCACTGATGGATTGTGATCTTCAAGAATCCACTATTAAGATACAAATGGAGGGAATCAGTCAGTCAGTTAACAAGTATTTATAATAAACACTAGAAGGATCAGGTGCATCAAATGATGTAAAATTGGTTTTTTGGAAGTAATTTTAAATTCCTGAAATATCCTTCTAATTTAAGTACTTTTTAATGTTCCAGGAACTGTGCTAAGAACTAGAGAAACTAAGATGGGAGGAAAAATTCCTGCTTTCAAGGAGTTCATCTTCTAATGAGAGAGATAGCATACAAACAACATAGAAACAACAAGCTATATTAATGTGGAAATGGGAGGTAATCTCAGAGGAAAGGCACTAGAGGTACAAGAGGAAGAGGAAGAAAGGGAAACTACAAAAGGCCTCCTGCAGAAGGCAGGCTTAGGGCTGAGTCTTAAAGAGGCCAGGAAAGCCAGGAAACTGAAGTGAGGAGCAGGAGCACTCTAGACCTGGGGGGGGGGGGGGCAGACAGTGCAAAGTCACAATCACCAGAAACAGTAAGCAGGCCATTGACATTACATCATAAAGTATGTAAAGGGGGATAGAGTATAGGAAAACTAGAAAGGTGGGTAGGGACCAAGTTGTAAAAGGATCTAAAAGCCAGAGGATCTCATATTTGATCCTGAAGGTAACAGGGCACTGCTGGAGCTTATGGAGTGTGTTGGGGAGGGATGGAGAGGGGAGGAAATTGGTGGCATGGGTATCAGTGTGAGTGCATTAAATGGGGAGGGAATGTGAGGTGGTTCAACGTGGCTTTAGAAAAATCACTTTGGCAGCTAAGCAAAGGACGGATTAGAGTGAGAGGAGACTTGGGGCAGATAGACCAATCTGCTTATCAAATCTATCCTGCCCCAACAGCTCTGCTGACCTCCAATCTTGCATTTCTGGCTGCTTTTCAGATATCTTAAACTGGATCTCAACATGTCCAGAACAGAACTCGTTATCTTTCCCCCTAAATGCTACACACACACACACACACACACACACACACACACACACACACACACACACGCCATCCTGGAGTCCTCACTATCTCTCACTCTACCCTTCATTTCCAATCTCTTGCCAAGTCCTATCAATTTCACTTTTGCAACATCTCTTAAATACTACCCCTGTCTCTCCTCTGTCATTGCCATGCCTCTAATGCACTCAACCCTGGAACTTCAGACCTCTTCTACTCATAAAGTGACTACTTAGGGTAGAAACATCCATCCTTGGAGTTACATGTGGTCACCTATACTCCAAGAAAGAAATTCAAAGCAAAAGTGGCAGTCAAAGGCTTGAGATCCAGTCCCAGGTTTGCCGGCAAGCATATGTTCATCCTTTCATGTGTATGTGTTCTTGTTTTCATGTGTCTGCTTCAGGGTTAGGGGCCAAGGCTAGGGAGGAGTAGGTCAGGGGAGAGGAAAAAACCCTCCCCATTAGAGATTTAAGGGAGAAGTGGCATTGACTATGCCCCAGCAAATAAGTCATCTTGAAAGAGACCAGAAGCCATCTTTCCCTGCTTCTTCTTAGCCTGGGGTCCTGGCTTAGCTGCCAACCATCTTTGACAGAGCTCCCTCCCACTTCAATCATGAAGTGCTCAAAGGAACCAATCAGGAATCTTTGCTCCATTAGATTGTGAGCTTCTTGAGGGCAGGGACTGTCTTTCTTTCTGTTAATTATATTTCTAGCACTTAGAATAGTGCCTGGCACAAAGCAAGCACTTAATAAATGTTTACTGGATCAGATTGGATCTGTGTACTTTAATAAGAGGTCATACTATATGTCTCACTCCTTAGTACATATCTGATTCTATAGGAAATATTCCAGTATAAACCCACTGGTATACATACCCAAGAACTGAGTTTGTGTCCTTATCCTAGAGGCAAGATGGAGCCACTGAAGCTTCTTCAGCAGGTGAGTGACATGATCAAATTTATGTTTTAAGGGTATCAATATGAAAGCTATGTGGAAGATGGATTAAAGTTAAGAATGGAGGCAGGAAAAAAGCTATAAGGAAACTAATGAAATATGCCAGGTAAAAAGTGATGAGAACATGAATTAGGAGTAGAAAGAAGGAAACATGCTAGTGATGGAGAAAAAGAAATCACAAGATTTGGCCACTGACTGGGTATGAGTAGTGAGAGCAAATGAAAAGTCAAGGACATCTCCTGCATTGTCAACCTTATGACCAGAACAGTAGTAGTGCTAGTGACAGAAATAGCAAAGGTAGGAGGAGGCATAAATTTAAGGGGATGTTAATGCATTCTGTTTGGAATATCCTGAGTTTGAGATGCTTATGGGACAGATAGAGGGAGATGTCAATCGGGCACTTGGAGATGCAGGACTGAGCTAACAATGAGATCACTAAGTATAGAGATGAGAGTCCAAGAAAGAGACTTGGTGTATGCACAGGTATCTTGGACATGAGTGATGGCTTTTCAAGGAAAGAGGTTAGTCAGAAAAGTAGGAGGAAGACAAAAGAGGGTGGGGTCATGAAAACACAGGGAGAAGAGAGTATTTAAAAGAAAAACATAATCAGTATTGTCAAATGCTGCTGAGAGATTAAAAAAAAAAGAACAAGGACTGAGGAAGGGCTACTGGATTTAGAAATTAAGAGATCATTGATAACCTTGAAGAGAGCAATTTCACTTTGTGCTGGAGTTTGAAATCAGACTATGGGGACTAAGGGATGAATGGTAGGTAAGGAAATAGAAGTAACAAGTATAGTTGTTAGATTTTCCCCCCTCCTTCCCCCAGGGATTTGGCTATGAAGGGAAGAAAAAATACAAGAGGGTATGATATGGTCAGAGGTTAAATATGGGGGCAATTTGAGAATGTTTATAGATAGCAGAGAAAGGATCAAATGGATGGAAAATTGGGGGGGTGAAGGAATGATCAAAGGATGAAGAGCCTCCAGGAGACTGGAGGAGATAGTATCAAAGACACATATAAAGGATTTGACCTTGTCAGAGAGAAATCTATTATTTCTTACTTTGAGACTAGAGAGAAGGAACAGAATATGGGGAAATGATGTTCAGTAAATCTGAAATACAGAATTTGGAAGAAGAGGGATCTTGCAACAGAGAGCCTCTTTTTCCAGTGGGAAGAGGAGGGGAGAGGAGAAGAGGGGAGGGGAGAAAAGGAGAGGAGAGGAGAGAAGAGGAGAGGAGAGGGAACTGTGGAACCATTATAGAAATTCAATCAAGGAAGAGGAAAAGGATTGGTATTCAATGAGGGCTAGCTGAGATTAAATAATATAATTTTGTAGTGAACCCAATCAGCATCCCCACCTAGGTGTGTGCACACGCACGCAGGCACACACACACACACACACACACACACACATATACACACACTCACACAACTTCTCATCCTATGTGCATATGACTAATTATTGTGTAAACCAGAGGAGAAATGTGTGTTGGATGATGATAGACAGATCCAACCAGGTAGCTGTTTGAACAAATATACTGAAAGAATGTTAAATGGTTGGGTCATGGTCAGCCTAGAAGGGGCTCTCTATTTGGGGGATGCTGGCTCTATCATTAGCCTTGTCCTATGTCTGTGACTTCCAACAGCTGGATTCAACACTATGGAAGTAGGAGCAAAGAAGGAGGATGAAAGGAATAATCCAGGGTAGGGGTTGAGGAGACATTAATTCTGAAGTCTGCCATTCTTATAGTATACTTAGCCTCTTCACAGTGTTATATATGGGAGTGAATTATGTCAACTCCACCCCTTAATTCCCATTTTATATATGGGGAAAGTGAGGCAGAGAGAACAGTATTTGTTTTCCCAAGGTCACCCAGAACAAAAGAAAGGGCCACATCTGGATGGAGACCAGAGGTTCCTGAATCCCTTTTGCATGAAACAACACTGCCCCCTAAAGCTACAGAGGACAGAATGGAACACAGGTCCAGGAACACCAGAAGAGAGTGGGTTACTCTATTTGCACTGCCAGGTGTGAGCTCTTGCCACTGCTGTAGGGAACATATAGGAGGGCTAGGATGGAGAGAAAGGGGAGGAGGACAGTTTTCTAACAGAACCCCAATGTTCCCAGAGTTGCCAAATCAAATAAAGATAAGTAAATGGCATTACCTTGAGTGGCTTAATTCCTATTAGCAAGGGCACTCAAGCTCAAAAACTTTTGTTCTGTCACAGTAATAAAAATAATAAATCTGCAGCTCGGTCTTCCTCTCCTCACAAGCTCAGATCCGTATGTTAATGGCTCCGCTCTCATGGCACAGGAAACAGGAATGCAATCAGCAGCATATTTAGGGGGAAAACTGCAGGAGAGCATTTTCACTTGAATTATTTCTCCTCTGGTGCTTGGATCCTGGCACACAATTGGCTGCGGTTTAAGTGTATTTTCACTTCAGAGTTTCAGGGCTATATTCTTGGGGGTGGGGGTTGTTTTGTTTTGTTTAAAGAAAGAGAAATTTGAGGGGCATAGGATAGGAGGAGGGTAATTAATTCTCTCCCTTGGAGAGCTCTTCCACTCCCAGTTTCAATTATCACCTCTGTAGTGGTGACTCTCAAATCTGTTTCCAGCCCATTTCAGCTCATGCCCAAGCTCCAGTTGTTCTGTTCCAGCTACCAACAGGATGTAGGACTTGTTGAATTTGAAATGAAAGTGAGATGTCACTGTCTAAAATTGAACTCACCTTTCCTCCTGCAAAGTGGCAGGGCGGGGGGTGGAGAGAAGGACTGAAAATGAATAATTGCTAAACCACTTTTATGAAACCTGAGAGAGATGTCACAGGAAAATGACCAAACCCATAAGAGGATAGAAATGTTCAGGAAAGGCTTCATGGACTATGTAGGACTTAAGCTGAACCTTTCTTGGAAGATGAGGATGATTTGGCCAATCAGAAAGGAAGCCACTGGGGGAGGTTGCTTTAAATGAAGGCAACAGAATGACAGGACAGAATTTGTTTAAAAAAACAATGCTTTGGGCCTTCTTTGTGTCACCTAGACCCTCCTTTGGAGTTACTTCAGGGGGCCTTGTCACTTGTTCCAAGACTGTTGCATTTCACTCATCACTAAATTCCACCGATCCTTACTCATTACTAAATTCTACTCATTACTCAACTCCATCTTAATGCACGGAGGCTCCTGGTCCCTGACCCTACTTGGCACATAGTTTCTGAGATCTGACACACCTGGTCCCTGATAACCTATCCTTCTGCCATTTCTACTTTAACCTCTGACATCTACTCCTACATCTGACATCTACTTCCCTGCTCTCTGGACCACAAGAGTGGGTTTTCCAAGATTTATTTATAAAGCTTCCACTAAAATCTCATGCCAATATTTCATTATGATTTGGTTCTTGAATGTCTTTCTAGGAGAATATGCATTCTATCAGATCCCAACAAATAGAAAATCTTCATGTAGGGACTGGTCATCTGCTCCCTGAAGAGGCAGCTAGGCAACACTGGATAAAATGCTGAACCTGGAATTAGAAAGACTCATCTTCCTGAGTTCAAATCTGGCCTCCCATACTTGCTAGCTGTGTGACTTGGGCATAACTGTTTGCCTCAGTTTCCTCATCTGTAGAATGAGGAATGAAGAAGGAAAAGGCAAACTACTCCAGTATCTTTGCCAAGAAGACCACAAGCAGAGTGATGGAGAAACAACAGCAACAGCAATATGTGTCAGTAGAACAAGTAGCTACCCCACTGAAATCACAGACTTTGACTATTCAAGCATTTGCAGTGAGGATAATACTATAACAAGCAGCTTCAGAAGTACTAGACTAAGGAATGGTGACATAAGGGATCACTGAACTTGGAGGAAAGAAGATGTAGGTTTATATCTTGCCTCCACTTACTAGGTGCATGACCCAAGCTAACTCATTTAACCTCCCAAGGTCCAATTATTCATCTGTGAAATAGGGATAACAATGAAAATATATTGCATTTAAGGTTTGCAAAGTACTTTACAAATATTAGCTCATTTTTATCCTTACAACAACCCAGAGATGTAGATGCTATTATTATCCCCACTTTATAAATGAGGAAACTGAGGCAAATGGAGGTTAAGTGACTTTCCCAGGGTCACACAGCTAGGAAATGTCTTAGTTCAAATTTGAACACAGGTCTTCCTGACTTTAGGTCCCAGTCCTCTATCCACTATGACACCTGGCATCATGGTGAGAATTGATAAGCATTATTTGTTAATACCCTTATGCCAATTTGAGATTCCTCTATGTGTTTATCAAGTACCTACTATGTCTGGGCACACTACTAGGCACTGATGATACAAACACAAAATTAAATAGTTCTTATTTTCAAGTTCAACTCAAAACTTATTCTACCTATGGCATTCTATTGAGATAATATATGTACAGCATTTTGCAAACATTAAAGTACATAAAAATGTCAGCTGAAATGATTATATGAAATAAAACTATTGGATAGCACTTAACTTCTAAGTTATTTCATCTAGTTATTAGTTTGGCCCACCAGGATTCTTTCTGGGTTGAGAACATTTGTAACCCTCATGGGTCAACCAGACAATGATATCTTCTATAGGAGAAAACCCCTGTGCCAATTTGAGATTCGTCTATGTGGGCATCCTAGAGTCAACTCGTTTACCCACCTCAAAAAATAAAATGGAGAAACAAAATCCACTATAGAAAGACAAACTCTGACACTACTGGCTGTGTATGACTTATTTGCCTCATCAGTAAAAAAGAGGTTTGGACTAGCCCTAAATGATGTCTAAGGACACTTTCAGATCTAGAGATGCTATAAGGATTTTGTATGACATTGAGCAAATCATTTAAATTCTCTGGTCTCATTTTATTCTCTTATAAAATGATGATCTTTAAGGGCCCCTCTAAAAGCCTGTGATTTCTAAAAGACTTTGCCAGAGGGTCCAGGGATTCTTCACAGCATAAGGACCATCTGTCTTAAGCATGATAAAAATTTAGGCAAATCAGCAAAGGAGAGGGGAAAGTCAGACAATTTAGGGGCAGGAAGTCTCTTAATCCAGGTGACCATTTGATCCACCAATTGATTTTGCCACTTTTCAGTTAGTTTTACTGTTATCATGGAGACACTGACAAAGTCAGTGCAGGGAACAATAGAAAATCCAAAAACAAGATGTGGCATTGAGGTTGTTAGCCTGCCAGTATAGAACCAAGGGCAGGTGCCATCACTAGAGGTTGCTTTCAGCAAAACTGAGAAGGCAGCAAAATTTGGCCTCCCTTTTCTGGGTCCTCCTCCCCTCCTGGAACCCTTACCCTTGCAGGTTTCAGCTGAGTCCTGCCTATCTATCCTCTCTAGGGATATACATTTTTTATCTCATAAACATATTTAATTGCCAAACATGTACCGGCCCAAAGTGAGTATATTTGCTTTTTACAAATTGTATGGATGTACTGCTGTACTGATAAATATATATTTTAAAACTTATAGAAAAATACAAAGTAAAAAGGATGAAATAATATTGATGCCTAGAGGCAAGTTATTGTCACTAGAGTTTATTGAATAGGAGAGTGACATGGAACTCTAGAAACATCACTTGGGCAGCTCTGTGCACCAGAGAAGGGAAAGACTTGAGGCAGGAAATCCAGTTAGGAAGACAAGACAATCCAGGCATGAGCTGACATAAAGTATATGAGTTAGAATGGGGGGGGGGGGAAGAGAGGGATGTGGGGGCAATGGTACAAATAATAAGAGTTGGCAACTGACTAGATACATGAAGTTGAAAGAGGATAAGTTGAGAATATCACTGAGGCTGCATATCTGAGAGCCTAAAAGGATGCTTTCCAAAGAGTCAGGTTTTGAGGGAAAAAAATAATGTAATGAGATTTCCAATGCACATTGCCATCTATGCCTGCTCACCCTGTGCTATTCATTTTCCTACTGAAAAATGAAAAGCGTAGTTTGTTTTTGGGGAAGAGAAATATCTTACTCATCCATTCTAGCTGAAGTATAGGCCTGCCCACAGCTTGAGGCAGTCAAGAGGTGCTCTGTAGGCCAGGGTGTGAAGATTCTCAGGGTAGGAAGTTGGTTAGGGAATCTTGCTTGCAGGTACTTGGGTTGAAATTGGTCATAATCACTCTGAACTTCCCAAATCCTGTTCAGTCACTGTTGCCATAGCAGTCCAACTCAAAGCCTTTTACCTACAGCTAAGAGTGACTTTCTTTTGGTCAGTCCTTCAACAACAAAGTGCCAGGCACTGGGAATATAAGTAAAAGGAAAATTTTACAGACAGAGCTTACATGGGGGATTATGACACATAAAAGGAAGCTTGGGGATAGGTATTGGACAGAGCTATAGGCCAAAGGAAACAAATTATTGAGTACAGCCTGGAGAGGAATGTGGCATGACTGACCAAGGCACCCTCCTTAAATAGAAATTCTAAGACCCATCCAGTCAAGGAAAGAGAACACAGAGGGTATTTCCAACGTGTGAATTCCAGGCCCAGAAGAGCTGGGGCATGGTAGAGGAATACGAATTCATCCTGGAGAAGAAAGGAAGGGGGATGGAGGAGAGAAAGCATGCCAAGGAAACGTGTTCCAAACCTGTCTGCTGGGATCTGCTTGATTCCCAGGATGGCCACACATTCTATCAGACAATCCTGGATTTCCAAGGAGTCTTGACCAGTATGGGCCTTTTTCTCTTTGATTCCTGAATATGGTGAGAGATTGGGTTATATGACATTTAAGATTCCATTCTTAAGATTCCAACTTTAAGATTCTGTGTTCCTGAGCTTTTCCTTATAGATTTCTACCATTCTTTTTCTATTTATGTCTAAGTCTGTATTCTTTCTTTAATTTTTTAAAAGTGTAAATCTATTTTTCAGTTGAGATATCATAGATCAGCTGAATGCAACTGATACATCCGCATCAGTCTCTTTGAATGTCAACCTCTTTTCTCCTTCATGCCATCATTTCTCATTGCAATGACTATATCATTTATTCTTTTGAGTTAAGATACTGTCCCCTAATGTTGTATATGTAGAGCTAGAGATGAATATAGACATTTATAAAATAATACATTAAGTTGTCATTTACAACTTTGTGTGGATTCATTTTTCAGAGTCTTCTCAAAGACAAGAGCTGACAGATGATTAAAAACAGTTTTTTTGATAGGAAGAAAGACAAAAGTAGAGGCCTAGGGTCTGTTGCACTACTAAGTGATAGAGGGTCAGGCCAGTGACTTTGAGTATTCAAAGGCAAATATGCGGACACTGGATACCAGTGACAGAGAGAGGTCCTTACCAGCTTTACAATCTGGACAATCCTGTATTTTAGGATGACAGTTTCAAAATGTCTTTCCTTCCTGCCTCCAGCCCCAAATGCTGACCCTACCATAGACCATTCAGTCCCAAAGTTGTCTTCCTCCCTCTTCCCTCCACCTTATATCTCCAAGTTGCCTCACCAAAGACATCACATCTCAGTTACATCTGTTAGCGATTCACTCACGATATCATTAGAAATAGCACATATGCATAGAGAATTTTATCAAACACTGTTCTCCCAACATCCCCACAAAACAAGCAGTGACAGTATTGTCATTCCCATTCAAGATGAGAAAACTGAGATTTAGGGAAACAAAGGGATTTGCTAGTGCTCACACAACCTGGACTCAGTCTTAGGTTTCCCAGTCCAATGTCCTTTGCACTACAATAGACCACCCCATCTGGATACATATAGATGCAAACTGTTCTAACAGTGGTTATTTGTTCCAGGCTCTAGTAGTCTCCCTGGCAGAATGATGGGTGTGATCAGCCAATTTAATAACATTCATCACTCTCCAATTCAATAAACTCAGTCTCAATAATGTGTCCCAGGGCATTTTATCCATCTAATGTCCTTAACACAGCTATTGACCCCTTCCTTCTGTTTAACTCCATGGAGCCCCAGACATCCTCAGATCCAAGAAAAATGGGCAATTCAGCTGTTGAAAAAAGGTGAGTCCCTCCTCCCTTCCTCCATTAGTAAACAAACTGCTGCTTTAAAGGCAAATTGTATTACAAAGGCAGGAATGATAAGAGGGAGGAAGTCATACACATTCTCATTCTCACTTTCACCCCACACACAGGCTTTCTGCAGAGCCCCATGAGCAAAGATCCCTGCAAGGGTACCCTACTAGTCAGCTTTGTTGAGTGTGACTCTCATTGTAAGGACATTAGTTTATCTACAAAGATTCTCATGACACTGAAAAACAGATTTGGGATGCTGGGGCAAAGAGCCAGCTTTACTCTGGTAAAAATTATTACGGAATTACAAAATCCCAGGGATGGAGACATGCATCTAGCATAACCCAACCACCAGCACCACGACCAAAAAGAAAGAAGTCCCTTCTACAAGGTGCCCAAAGGGTCAATTTAGCCTCAATGTGAAGACCTGCAAGGAGAGAAGCCCTACTTCCCAAGGCAGACCTCTCCACTTAGGAGATTGTTCCTGTCCTTAAAACCGAAATCTGCAACTTCCACACAGTGTTCTTAGTTCTGTCCTCTGGGGATAAATAAATAGAACATGTTTAATTCCTCTTCCATATGACAGTGTTTCAAATATTTGGAGATAACTATCATTTCTACCCTGAGTATTCTCTTCTCCTCTTTCTCTTTTCTTCTCTAGGGAAAACACCCCTGGAGCCTTTATATGACAACGCTCATACGACTCGAACTCCAAACCTTTTACAAATCTGGTTGCACTACTTTGATGCTTATCAACATCCATCATAAAATGTGGTGCCCAGATCCGAACACAATAATCTAAATAGGATTTGACCAAAACAGAGTTTAGCAGGACGGTCATCTCTTATTCCTAAAGGCAGGGTTGCTCTGAATGTAGCCAAGACCACATTAGCTTTTTTCAAATTTTTGCTGTCATATTATACTATGGACTCATAATTAGTTACACCCTATAAAAACCCTAAGGTGTCATTCAAACAAATCACTGTCTGACCATGACTTCCCTATCTTGTGTTTTTGTGAAATTGATTTCTGGACCCAAATATAAAACTTTTCATTTATCCTCTTAAATTTCATTATCTGCCATGGAAAACCTCCTTAGAGGACTTCACACAAAAGCTAAATTACCCTTTAGATGTGTTGCAGAAGGGACTTTGGGAGTGGAGGGATAGGTTATACTGGATGAATGCTTCCAATTCTGGAACTCATCCCCTATCGTGATTTTTTAATATTACTATTATTATTCAATGCTTTAGCTATCCCTCCTATCTTTGTGTCAACTGCAAATTCGATCAATTTACCATTTATGCCTTCATCCAAGTGTCTATTTAAAATGTTAAAGAACACAAGGCCAGGTACTAATCTCTAGGGCACTGCCCTGGAGAGCTTCTTCTAAGTTGACTGTTTCCTTTTTCTGTATAGGTTTATTTTTTCACACAATTTTTTAAAATTTTAATTTATGGGCTAAAACAAGCATGTCCATAACATAAAATAAGAAAGATGATTGTACATGCAATTTCAAATCTACCATGCACAACTTGCTATTTATTGGTTTCTTAAAAATCTAAGCTGGTTGGTGAGATCCCTCTGCATCCACAGAGGCCTCTGCAGACAGCTCCTCTTCTTCCTCCTCAGAATCCTTATATCACATCCCTTCTATTATTGTTCCTCCTAGAACACTTGAAATCAGGCAGGGGTTTCCAAAAATGCCTTTGCAGATTAAGGTCTATAAGAAGCCTCCTGCTTAAGATGACTCCTGCAAGACAACTTATATCATTGTGAAATTCCTCATTCATGACAGAGGCGAGGAAAGCACTTTATGTCTGATAGTCACAGCATGCCAGTAGATAGAGAGCTGTCTTCAAGAATCAAGAAGAGCTAGATTCAAGTCCCACTTCTAACACATACAAGCTGTGTGACTATAAGTAAATCACTTCGTGTCCTAGTGCCCCAGCCAACTCTCTAAGACTGTAAATTATAAAGCCAGTGTAGATCTGCATTGAGAGGGGAAATTCACCAAGAGTTGAAGAAATCACAGCTCAGATCAAAAAATAATAATTAACAAAAACAGTCACCATTGGTGACAACAACAAACATTATCAAGGATGTTAAGTTGTTTTGGGTGCCCTCAGCCTTCTTTTTCAATAGTATTTCCCTAATTAGTGATACTAAGACCCAGGCGGGAAGTAACTCCACTCCCATACTTCCTTACCTGATAAAGGTGACTCCAAGTACTGGTGCAAGGATTCAGAAGTATTTAATGCTGCTCTAGCAATTTCAGAACAGTAGAGGATATTTTCCATTCTGAGACTACTGCTGCCTAGAAACTTTCCTGGTTGAATCCATGGAGGAAAAGGGGAAGAAAAATTTATTAGATATGGGTAAGAAGCAGGGAAGAGAAAAGGAGGAATCTGTATAAACCATCTGCTCCAGTCAAACCAATTTATTGAGCTTGGTATAATGGAAAGAGCACTGAAATCAAAATGACTTTGTTGTTCAAAGTTGTTCTTAAAACAATATTGCTGTTGCTACATACAATGTTCTCTCAGTTCTGATGATTTTGCTCTTCATTATTTTGTGCAAGTCTATCCATGTTTTTATAAGGTCATTGAACTCTCATCTCTTATAGCACAGTAGTATTTCATCACAATTATATATCACAACTTGTTCAGTCATTCCCCAATTGATGGGCATTTTTGCAATTTTCAGTTCTTTGCTACCACAAAAAGAGCAGCAGAATACTCTAGAACATGTAGGTTCTTTTCCTTTTTCCCTAATCATCTTTGGAAAGTCCAGATCAACTACTTACTATCTGCATGTCCTTGGGCAAGTCATTTGGGCTTCAGCATCCTTATCTATAAGATGGGGGGACTGAATTTGATCATCAATGACACACTCCTCTCAATCCTAAAATCCTACTCATTTTTCACAAAATTCAACCTGTACTTTCCTTATTTAAAACCTTTGCTCATACCATTCCAAATACCAAAGTCAAAACTAGGTCAGGGCAATCAAGACTTTGTCCAAGAGTACTTAATTGTTAGAAAGCACAAAATTTTAACACATGTACTACCTTCATTAGAGTCAGTCAATTAACATTTCTCAAGTGCCTCCCATGTGCCCCAAATTGTAATAAAATTCCATCTTTTATCAGAAGCATTTCCCCACCCTTCTTAATTCTAGTCCCTTCCATCTCTTAATGATTTCCTATTTATCCTTTGTATAGCTTTGTACATATTTGTTTGCTTGGTTTCTCCCCCATTAGATTGTGAGCTCCTCAAGGCGGGGACTAGTTTTTCCCCCTTTTTTGTATCACCAGCACATGACAAATGCCTAGGACATAGTAAGGACTCAATAAATGTTTATCAACTGACTAACTCTACACAGGGGATATAAAGGCGAAAGACAGTGCCTCATCTCAAGAGGCTGCAATCTAATGGGAGTAGAAGAAAGAAGAGTAGAAAGAAGGAAAATACCTGTTCTAGGTGGAGTTAGTCTGTTAGAGGGATAGTCTCTTCCACTGGGTTCCTGGGCTAAAACACTTTTGAAGAATCAGCAAAAAATGAATTCAGCTGTAGAGACAGTGAGCTGCAGCCTGTTCTCTCTTCCCCTCTCCCATTAATAAATTCCAAACCCAACCCCTTCTCTCCTCCAGAGTTTCCCTGTCCCTTGGTCTTTTCCAAGCAGAGCAATCTCCTTCCTATGCCTCTTCCACAAGCCACCAGACCACCTGACATCAAGGGTGCTGCTAGTGCTTCCTTCCCTCTCCCTCCATGTCAGAGGCAGCTTCACTGAGGCCTTTACGATGGAGTAGAAAGAGCATGAGGGGGTGGCTAGGTGGTGTAGTGAATAGAGCACCAGCCCTAGAGTCAGGAGGACCTGAGTTCAAATACAGCCTCAGACACTTAATACTTATTAGACATGTGACCTTGGGCAAGTCACTTAACCCCAAATGCCCTGCCTTCCCCACTCCAAAAAGCAAAAAAAAAAAAAAAAAAGAAGAAGAAGAAGAACATGAAACCCCAAGTCCCATGGTTTGGACCAGATGACCTTGAAAATTCCTTCCTACTTTAAGATTCTACTCTGTAACCCCTGAGAGTAATGAATTATCTCTCCCTCCTACTCAAGTGAGTTTATCTTAATTACTCATATTATTTTCATGTCATAAATTTAAAAGTTGGTTCTCTATCTACCCTTTGCCCAAAAGGGCCCTTTGTCCTCTATATTTTTTACATCCTTCCCATTCTTCATGGCCCAGCTCAATCGTAGATTTAGAGCTGAAAAGATCTCAGAGGCTGTCAGAGTATTATTTCTATTGTTGTTAAGATAACATGCATTTATTAAGCACCCACATACCAGGAATGTATCTTCCCTATTAGAATGTGAGCTCCTTAAGGACAGGAACCGTTTTGTACCTTTCTTTGTATACCCACCATGTAACACAGTGCCTGGCACATGGTAAGCTGTTAACAAATGCTTATTGACTGAATAACAATAGGAATAAAACCCTAGTGGTTTCTAAGGCACTTTCAACTCTAAATCCATGATTTGGTAATAGTCACATACCTGTAGATGTAAGGCAATCGGAAATTCAGCCTTTGGCATTCTAAGGCATCTTCTGCTCATATCATAAGTTATCCTTTCATGTGCATGTGTGCTTTTCTCCCGACAAGACCACAAACTACCTAAAGGCAAAAAGACATCTTGTACTTCTGTGTTTCCCCCACAGGTAACATCAGGCCAGATCAGGCACTCCATAAGTATTTGTTGTTTGAATAGAGAGATCATAGAGGGATCACAGAATGTTAGGGCTAGAAAAGACTTCAAAGCTTAACTACAGTTATCCCTCCCACATTGTGACTTGCCTGTCACAGTTTTGATATATCACAGGTCAGCATCAGAAATTCGATGGAAATTTTGGGAGAATTTTGTGGAAGCCATAGACAATACAGAAGAAGTTTAGAAACTCAGGAATACATATATACACATATATGTGTATGTGTCTGCATATATATGTATGTGCATATGTGTGTACATATGCATAGGTATATATACATATATATATAGTATTGTATAATATCAATCCAAAATTTACAATAAGATACTATAAGCACCTCATAAAAGAAAAACAAATTCAGACTTCTTCTCTGGTACAAAAGGAGGGCCAAAATATTTCAGACAGATTTTCCAGATCTAGGGGGCACCATACCCCTAAACCCCACAGTGCAGAAAGGATAACGTTAGCTGACACTTACATCATACAAGTAAGTAATTTTAGCCCCCAAAAAATTTGTTTCTCCTTTCCTAACAGGTTGCCTTTGCCATCTCCCCCTCCTTCCCTCTGCTCTACTGCTTATAGTTATTAGCAACATTTATTTAGTGTTTAAGATGTCATGGGCAGAACCCTGGAGTGAAAGTCAGAAAAGCTGATTGCATTCTTCTCTTTGACATTCACTAGCTTTGTGACCTTGGTCTAGTCACTTAATCATTATAGATCTGTCAAAATGGAAAGGGAGATGGGTTTGGAGTCAGGAAAATCTGAGTTTAAATCCTGCCTCATACACTTAACAGCTGTGTGATGCTGAGCAAGTCACAAGCTCTGGCTGCCAAAGCACTAACTAAAGATACTAACTAAATCTCTTATTTCCTCATCTGTAAGATAGGAATGATAATGCATGGCTCTTATGTTGCTGTGAGAAAAAATGAGATAATATTTGAAAAGCAGCATAAAGTATGTAGAGTTTTTGCAAATCTTAATATATTGTCCTCATTCTCAAACAGGATTAATGACTTCAGGAGCGTAGTATCTTGACTTGCAAGTGAATTGGATTTAAGTGAGGCAGAGCTGTGCAAGGTCATCAGCCTCACTCTCTCCTCCAGGGTCACCAAGGCCAGTGGCAGGACAAATGTCTGGATGACTGCTGATGGCCCCAAATCATTATTTAAAGGCTAATTGAATCTCTTATTACCTCATCTGTAAAGTGAGGAGGCTGGATTAGGACCATGTGTACAGTTCTTTCCTGCTCTAAAATCCAAAGATACAAATGACTTTCCTTACAACAGCCTGTGAGGTAGCAAATATTATTATTATCAGTTCCATCTTACAGATAAGGAAGTTGATTCAGAGCCACAATGACCTGTCCACAGTCACACCACTAGTAAATTTTGGAACTGAGATAAAAGTTGGACCTTCTGATTCCAGATGCAATGTTCTTTCCACCACCATACACCAGATCTCATTTAGCTTAACTTTCAAATGATATTAAATATCCAGTTCCTCACAAGCTGGCCCAACTTTAGCACTGAGTTTCTCAAGTATTTTCCCAATACCCTTAATGCAAATGCAATTATTTTGCATACACACACATACATATATATGTATGTATATATACAAATATATATAATTATTTTGTATTCTAATCAGCAGTCAGTCAATCAAAATATTATTCATCTCTGCCCTTGGTGTCTCTGGGGAGGTTGAACTCCTTCTGCTCTCCAAGTGGGGAATGTTCACTTCCCTACATAGAAACTCATAGACCCTCCACAATCTAAAGAAGGAAATGTGTGATACCTTGAGTAAGCCTGCATTTGTGCTTCATCCTTTCCCTGAAACGATGCCAGCTGCACTGTACCAGGATGACTAAGACCCACAAGTGTTGGTAAATGTTTAATCACTGGCTTGCCACAGGTCAGAGATTTTTAAATTTAATCTGTATTATGAACATTTTCTCCAACACTTTCTTAAATCTAGACAATCAGCAAAATAATTCACCAAGCCCTGACAGAAAACACCATCAGTGTCCGACAATTTCTGAGGTCCAAATGCCCCCATTGGAACTTTAGCCATTAGTTGGTGAGCCAGTAAGAACTGACTCCAGCATATCCCCAAGGCTGTACATAAACTATTAGATAAGCCCCAAGTCATGGAAAGTTTAAACAGCTCATCTGTAATTTCAGGTGAGCATTCCTGAAGAAGAAACCTCGTCTAGAATTCCTACAGATATTTATTTTATAAGCACTACACTATGCCTTACAACTTAAACAGCTTTACTGTGTCTCATGTAATTACAAAAAAAAAAAACCATACACCCAGAAAAGAAGTAAATTTTGCCAACACCGTATAAACCTAGGCTTTGTGTCAAAGGACAACATCTGACCATGTCAGTCACCTTCTCAATAAATCCCAAGAGCTTCCGATTGCCTCTTGGATGAAATAAAAACTCCAATTAGCTTTTTAAGCCCTTAACAACCTGACCACAACCTCAATCCCTTTACTACATTCTACAATCCAGTCAAACTAGCCTCTCTGTTCCTCACACATCACACTCTGCCTCCCATCTCCATGCTTTACTCTGGCCATCCACCATCCCCTATGCCTAGAAGGCACTCCCTCTTCCCCCTCATAGATTTCCTCTCTTCCTTTAAGATTCAGTCAAAGTACCACCTTCTACATGAAGCCTTCTCCTGACCTCCCCACTAATTAACTTGCATGATGTCTGGCATATTTTGGGCACTTAATAAATGCTTGTTGATTGATTGATTGGCTATATATAAGGCAGGGCCATAATGAATCAGAAATTTTAAAAAGCACCCTTCTTATTTAATTTTATTTTTTATTGCATCTTAAGTTCTAAGGTGTTTCCTTCCCTCCTTCCCCATCCCACACTAGAGAAGGCCACCATTTGACACATGTATATGCATATACATACATACACACTACATATACATATATATTGTATGTATATATAATTGTAAAACCATACTATTTATACTTCTATTTTCTGGGCATGGATAGCATCTTCATAGGTCCTATGTAGTTGATTGGAGTATTTATAATACTCAGAATAACTTAATCATTCACAATTATTCTTTGAACAATATTGTTATTAACTAAATGCAACATTCTCTCACTTCTGCTCATTTCACTCATTATTTCATGCAAGACTTTTCATGTTTTTCTAAAATAAACTTGCTCATCATTTCTTACAGCACAGTAGTATTCCCTCACAATCATATACCGTAACTTATTTAGCCATTCCCCAGCTGATGGGCATCCCCTCAGTTTCCAGTTCTTTGTCTCCACAAAGAGAGCTGCCAGAAATATTTTAGAATATATAGGTTCTTTTCTTTTCTCTCTTATCATCTTGGGAAACAGACCTAATAGTGGTATTGCTGGGTCAAAGGGGATACACACTTTTATAACTCTCTGGGCATAATTTTAGATTGCTCTCAAAAAAAAACCCCTGTAAAGTTAATATCTAGATGCTAGGAACAAGAAGAAAATTGAAAGTTTAAAATAGAAATTGAGAAGCGGGGAGCAAATATACTATCACACCCTAGGTGGGATCCTAAGTATTGGAGATGGATAATTAGACCAGTGCTGAACAAACAGGGAACCACATATCAACATGCATCTATATAGACCCCCTGGGGAACTGAACTGGCATATGGAATGATAAAGTCAGCCAGCCATATCTTACGTTGGCCACAACTGGCCAGATCCAGAAGGTGTATCCTCATGGGTACCATTGAATCAATATGGAAACAAGGACACACAAATGTGTGTTCCGTATCATTTCTATGCTAAGAGGTAGACTCTACAATTCACTACCGATACACCTTGGAGGTGGGAGGAACTGATGACCTCCACTAAACTTTGCAATGCTTGACATAATGCTTGTCCAAGTCCAGGTGCTATGAACATACTCTCATCAACACCAAATACAAACTGCTTCTGAAAATGCTTGGGACAAATAAGTAAAGGGTTCAAAAGTAGCTAAGAAAGGGTGGGCTCAGTCAAGATAGAGAAAAAATATAGACTGCTCTGATTCAGACAAAAGACTTGAACTAAGAATGGTGGGAAACATCTATTTGAACTGTCTTCAAGGGCAACTAGGTGACCAGGCCTGGAGTCAGGAAGATTCAATTTCAAATGTGTTACATTAACTGTGTGACTCTGGGTAAGTCATTTAACCTTGGTTTGCCTCAGTTTCCTCACCTGGAAAATGGGCATAATAATAGCATCTAACTGGCAGAGTTGCTCTAAGTATTAAATGACATAATTGTAAAGTACTTAGTACAGTACCTGATATGTGTGTTAGCTATTATTCAAAGCTTTGTTCTGTCCTGTAGATATGTAATTTCCTATCCCATAAACAATCAGTACAAATATGCTCTTTTCTGTCTACTTTAAATCCAATGCTATTTCATTATATTCAAGAACTCTGACCTAAAAAGACTAATGTGAATCAAATCAACAAATACTTATGAGCCCAAAGGAATAGATGGAAGTAGATCAGGGAAGGCTTAAGTCCCAAGGTTGTAGCCATAATCACAAGTCACATAGTCACAAGAGAGAGACTGAAAGATCTAGGCAGGGGTGGGGAACCTGCAGTCTCAAGGCCACATGTAGTCTTTTAGGTCTTCAGGCGCAACCTTTTGACTAAGTCCAAGTTTTACAGAACAAATCCTTTTATTAAGGAGATTTGTTCTGTAAAGTTTGGATTGAGTTAAAGGGTCACACTTGAAGACCTAGAGGGCCTTGAGGCTGCAGGTTCCCCACTCTTGAGTTTAGGGCCTATGGGACATTTGAGATCAGTCAGCCCAGTCACTCTCATTCTACAAATGTAGCAAGTATCTCTGGCCTCAGTCTCCTAGAACAAGACCATTTACATCTCCCTCTCAGAGTTCTAGGGGTTCCTCTCAGAGGTTGAGGTGTCTCCCCTCCAGGGCCAAAGGCTCAAGATTTCATCATGGTGTTTCCTCCCCAACCCTTAACTTCAAATGACTAACAATTCTGGTTTCACATATCGAATTTACATCAATTCGCTTGGACAAACAGACAATACTTTGAACATAGAGCAAGAACAGAAGTACGGACATCCCCACCAAAAAACAAAAAACAAAAAACCCAAACCCTTAGGGACACATTATCCCCTATCCTGCTTCAGTCCCTGGGGAGAGTCTGTGTGTTCAGACTTAACACAATTTTGACATAGCATTTGTCCCAATAAGTTAATGTCCAAATGTAACATTGCCACTGGATGAGCCCTTGTTTCATCCACTCTTGCTGTGTTGGGTTCTGAAAGTTGCTGGTTGCTTCTCACTCCCCTGATTCTGGAAGCTGAACCAGCCAGCTGCAAAACCCAGCATGGACTTGACTTCCAGATGTTTCAAAGAAATGAAATGAAAGAAGCACCAAGGCAAAAAAACAAAACAAAACACACAGTCCATAATTCATAAGTCAAATGTCAGCCTTGCTTGGACTGGGATTTAAGACCTTTCCCTTTAGACCTTTGTCTCTCTTCTATCACCAGGGTGCCCACAAACAAGGGAAAAATCAGAGAAAGAGAAAAGCTAAATTATAGAAAAGTAATGCCTTTTGAATATCCCCTCCACCCAGTTCTGCTACAGTCAATCACAGAGGCTCCTACAGCTGTCACACCAGAACGAATTATAGTAAGTCCCATTAGAATAGTATCCACTGAGAATTCTGAACATGATTAAAGGACTGAGCTCACTGGCTAGTCCTTGGTATATTCTCTGTCTACGTTTGGCTTTGTGCTGATTAAAGATGAGAAGAGCCCATTCTCCCATTAGAGAGATGTGGAAAATAAGGCCCAAAGGCCTTTGTCCAGGGCCAAACATACATTCATCACAGGTGACAAGTAGCAGAATTCAGAGCCCAAATTCAGAATTTCATCCACCACATCCTACTGCCTACAAGTTGACAGGAGGAAGCAGAGAAGGCACAAGTATCCAGCTTGTATCCAGCCAAAGGAGTTGGTTTAAAAAAAATGGAAGGACCGCCTGGAACAAACTCTCTTGGCTCATATCCAACTTATGGAATCAGAACTTGGGTTAGAAAATCAAGCTTAGGAGGAGAAAACAAAAATAAAATATCTTGGAAAGTCTAGGAAAGCTGAGGCTCCATTCTACCTCTGTTCTCTAGTCAGGTGTAGCTGGTGGGGAAGTGTCATCCTTTTGGGAGTGGCCCAGCTCTCCCGGTAATTCAGACTGGCCCCTAGGGGGAGAGAACTCCACCCGGTTCTAGGAAAATTAATCAAGGTGGTTAGTGAAAGTGAAGTGCTTTGAAAAAACGGGAAGCGCTAACTCCCAGAGCAGCAAGGTGACTGGGGTTTTATTACTTTTCTTAAGTGCTGGTCAAATTATCCAACAGGTGATTACCATCTGGACATCCCCAATTGTATGAGTCTTCCAAGGCTGAACATATAAGGACTCTGCTGCTCTGGTGGCAGAGAGTCGAACCGTCCACCCACAGGTGGCAAGTTTGACTGAGCCTTTCCCCTGGTCACCTGTTGCAAGAAAAAGAGAAGCCAGACACTGTAGTGTACTGAAGTAAATGCCAGACCCAAGTTCCAGTGGAAGTTCCAGACCCAATCTCATGGAAGGTGGAGAATAATAGTGTGAAAGAACTTTGTAAAGTATAAAAGAAGCATTCATAAATTATGAGGAGAAATAGTGCACACATATAATAGACACTTAATAAAGGCTTGCTGAATTAAACCAGAACATTGTTTCTTCAGCACAAAGGTTGTGTCTATAATGGCATCTGTTCCACACAAATGGCAGTACAATTAAAAAATCTTCACAGTTCTGGGTACGGTACAGAAAAGCATCATGGGATTTAGGGCTGAAAGGGAATTTTGAGACCATCCAGCTCAACCTCCTCAATCTGTAGTTAAGGGAATTGCAACCCCAAAGGATAACGTGGTTTGTCCAAGGCCACACAGGTAGAAAATGAGTGACAGAGTGGGACCTTGACTCCAGGTCCTCTGATTTTATATTCAGGGCTCTTGAAGGAGGTTAAAGAGATTAGAAAACAAAAGGTTAGGACCACAGAATAATAAATTGTTGAGTGGTTTTCCAATCATGTCTGACTATGGGTGACCCCATTTGGGCGGGGGGGTTTCTTGGTAAGGATGTTGGAGTGGTTCGCCATTTCCTTCTCCAGCTCATTTTACATATGAGGAAACTGAAGCAAACAGGGTTAAGTGACTTGCCCAGGGTCACACAGCTAGTAAGTGTCTAAAGCTAGATTTGAACTCATGACAATGAGTCTTCCTAACTCCAGGCTGGGTCCTCTACCCACTGTGCCACTTAGTTGCCCCAGAATAATAACAGCTAACTTTCCTTTAGTGCTTTAATGTTGGCGAAGCACTTTACAAATATTTTATCCTCACAATAACCCTGTGAAGAGGCATCATTATTATTCCTATTTTACAGTTAAGGAAACTGAGGCATAGAGAGATTAAGTGATTTGCCCAAGGTCCCACAGCAAGTGTGTGTATAGCTTTATTCTCTATACCACCTGAGGGAGAGGGAGGGGAGGAAAGCAGCAGGGAGGTACTAACAACTAGGAGGACCACAAAAGGTCTCATGTAAGAGGGAACTGGAGTAAAGCTTTGAAGACAGCTCAGGATTCTAAGAGGCAGAGAAATGAGTCGAGAGTGCACTCCAGGACAGAGGGCATTCCAGGAGAGCCTGGACAAAGTCACACAGATGAGAGTTGGAACTTTGTTTTTCTTTCATCCCATTCCTGCAGACAAGCAGGATCTAAAAGTCAGAAAGGAGCTCAGAGGTAACTTCATTCTCTCTCTACTCGAACAGGAATCCCTTCTAAAACCTCCCCCAACAAAGAGTTATTTGAACTGCACTTGAAGACAGTCACGGATGGAAAACTCCCAACTTCCTATAGTTGTCCATTCCTCTTTGGGACAGCCCTAATTATTTGGAATTCTTTTCCTTAAATCAAACCTAAATTTGCCTCTCTGCAATGTCTGCCATAATCCTACCAAGTTCTGTCGTCTTCTTGGGAGATAGTAGGTCTAATTTTTTTCCTTATTTGTTCTACTACTTAAAAGATATTTGTTCAGTGTATTACTGTCACAGGGGTACTAGATTTGAAAACAAAAGACCTGACTTTGAATCTCAATTTTGTTACTTACCACTTGTGTGATATTGAGCAAGATATTTCACAGAATTCTAGGATGGTAGATTTATAGCTGGAAAAAGTCCCTAGAGACCATCTTGTCCAACATTTTACAGAAAGAGAAACTGAGGCTCAAAGTGGTGAAATGATCCATCCAAGGTCAGAGGTCTCCTGACTTATTCTACCATTGTATAATAGAAAAAGCACTAGAGTCTAAGGAGTTAAATCCTAGCTCTGTAACTTTGACCTGTATGACCTTGGGACCATTTCTACTGTACCATGGAGGAATAGATGAGGAGACTTATAATCTTTTTGTCCTCAGTTTCCTTATGTGTAAATGAAAACTTTGGGCTAGATGACCTCTAGGTCTCTTCCATGGCTAGATGTATAATCCTATCTATGTCCCCTTCTCAGCTACAGACTTTAGATGACTAGTTGCTTCAACTAGTCTTTTTTTGGGGGGAGGTGTCCCAAAAGTGTCCCATCATCACCACACTGCAGCCTAATGGCATTAACCATTCCTTTGACCTTGTTAAAAACTCCAATTCTTCTAAGATCCTGGTCTTACAGCCACCAGGAAAGAGACTTTTGGTTATAACAGAGATGGACTTGTACAGCAAGGGGCAGTCCAGAACTATTGAAAACACTGCTCAATTTCCCAGTTATGATTTCTTGTCAGCCCCAGCCTCTAATCACTGATGGGTTGTTTCTGATCCAGTTGTAGCTCTGGTTCAGGATAAATGTAGCTTTCCATTCAGTAAGGCTTTATGGAGTGCCTACATGGCTCAATGCATAGGACACTGAGCCTGGAGTCAAGAAAATCTGATTTCAAATTCTGCTTCAAGTCATTTGACCCTAAGCAAGTCACTTGACTCTTATAAGTGTCAGTTTTCTCATCTCTAAAATGGAGATAATCACAACACCTACCTCCTAGGGTTGTAGTTGTGACATTCAAGGGTCTCTCCCTCCTGGCTGAAGTCTAACAGCCCATACTGATCTCTCCTTCCCTCAGCATTTCTGGCAAGACTAATCACATGACTGACAATACATGGTGTCCCAGTTTCTTTATTGTATATACAAATACACACACACATACACATGGTGTCTCAAAATTTAAAATAAGATTGAGACTTATAAAACTTAAAGTTGCACTAAAATTTAGGAGAAACCCCCATACAATACTGCTTCACATAATGTGGCCTTATTAAAGAATGGATTGCATATAATCATCTGATGGAAGAACCACCTTAGAGAAGACCAGTCCAAGTCTGTCATTTTACAGATGATCCTAACTGAGGCTAATTGCCCATAGTCACATGGTTAGTAGATCGTAGACCAGGAACTAGAACTCAGAATCCCTAAATCCCAAGCCAAGGTTATTTCCATAACACCATATTATCCTCCTAAATTTAAAACATGGAGATATAGGCTCCTAGGATCATGAATTTTAGAGCATGAAAGGGGA
This sequence comes from Gymnobelideus leadbeateri, assembly GCA_011680675.1. NCBI lineage: Eukaryota > Metazoa > Chordata > Mammalia > Diprotodontia > Petauridae > Gymnobelideus > Gymnobelideus leadbeateri. Next base: position 106,480 of record WOXC01003540.1, on the reverse strand, counting down.
CTTAGAGACCCTTAAATCCCACCTCCTCATTTTACATATGGGAAAACTAAGGCTCAAATTCCAAAAAGTTGCATGGGGTTAAACAGCTAATAAATGTTTGAGGCAGGATTCAGAGTCTTCTGTTCACCAACATTCTATCCACTATGCCAGGCTACCCTTCAGTATTGTTAAATCTCATACATTCATTCACTCAATCAATGAATATTTATTAATATCAATACTAACTCAAATGGAAATAGCTCTTTAAGGTTTGCAAAGCTCTTCATATACATGGGGCAGCTAGATGGCTAAAGTGCTGGGTCTGGAGTCAGGAAGAGCTGAGTTCAAATCTGGTCTCAGACACTTACTAGCTGTGTGACTCTGGGCAAGTCACTTACTGTATTTGCCTCAATCTATTGGAGAAGGAAATAGAAAACCATTCCAGTATCTTTGCCAAGAAAACACCATAGAAAGTATTGGCATGCTATATACCACAGGGTCAGAGAAAGCTGGACACAACTGGAATGACCAAAAAAAAATTTATATACATCATCTATTTGAGTCTTACAACAATCCTAGGAAGTAGATGATAATTATCCCCATTTTATTTATGAGGAAAGAGAGGCAGACAGGTTAAGTAGCTTACCCAGAGTTATACAGCTATTAAGTATTTGACATTGTATTTAAACTATGATCTCAAGCAGTGGAGCCAAGATGGAGGAAAGGAAGCAGTAACCTCGCTAAGCTCCTCAGTCATTAAACCTTAAAAAGTGAATCTGAATGGATTCTGGAGTGACAAAATCCACTTGGAGACGGATCGTGGTAGAATCCAGCCCAGGAAATTGCCCAGTGTGTCCGGACAGGACGAGTGCAGAGCATGTGGGGTCTGCACAGCTCAGACTTAAGAGCAGACAAGCAGACTACACCAGAGAGAGAAGAAGCCCCAGCCTACAGACTTACCAAGGATGAATTGCAGTCATCTCGCCTTCATCTCACAAGGGGACAGGAGGAATCATTGGAACCAGGTAGGAGAGTCGGGGCCCCCAGCAGAGATAGCAGCTTCTCCTGCAGTGATAGGCCCCCAGCCTGGAAGTTTAGAAACTGCCTGCATGTATAATACAGGGGCTAGAATGGCAAAGTAAATTCTAGTCACTCCAATCCTCCCATCCCTCCCTCATGAAGTAGAAAACCCAAAGATAAGTCTCCCACCCAGATTGAAATCCCAAGTTAATGGAAATAGCCTCAGGCTTGGGAGTCTCCAAGAAGGGGTATAACTGAGAAAACCAGGAGTCTGAAGAGAAGAGAGGGAGGGGTCCCAACAAGCCCCACCTCACCTCACCAACAAAAGCTTGCTTATAGCCCTGGGGTGTAGAGGCAGAAATCAATTCACCTCCACAGTCTTCTCATGTGCATCTACCCTCCTTTCTAACATTCCTGTCTTAGCCAGGAGGCTACAGCAATCAAAGTCAACGACCAGGCCCTTAGCTCATAGCCTGAGAAATTAAGAAACAGGAAATCACAATGGGAAGGAAGGAAGCTGAGAAGGAGAAGGGGAAGGCAAGAAAGTCTATTCAAGCCTACTGTGTAGGGCAAGAACAACCAAATACACAGGACAATATAGACCCTCTACCCACACCTGAGACCACAGAAGGAAACATGAACTAGTCTCAAGCCCAAATAGCATTCCTGGAGGAGCTTAAGAAAAATTTTAAAGACCAAATCAGGGAGGCAGTGACCAACTTGGAAAAAAGTCTCAGTGAAGAAAACAAATCCTTAAAAAGTAAAATTAGTGAAGTAATTGGAGAAAATACCTCCCTAAAAAGGAACTTCAAAAACCAACTGAAGACCATAATATGCTAAAACTTAGAATCAATCAAATGGAAACTCAGAACTCTATGATGCAGCAAGAGTCAATCAAACAAAACAAGATGATTGAAAAATTGGAAGATAATGTAAAATATCTCACTGGAAAAATAACTGACCTAGAGAACAGATCCAGGAGAGACAACTTAAGAATTATTGGTCTACCAGAAAGCCATGATGAAAAAAGCAGCCTAGACAACATCTTCCAAGAGATTGTCAAAGAAAACTGTCCCAAGGTCCTGGAATCAGAAGATAAAATAGCTCTCGATAGAATTCACCGGACTCCTCCTGAAAGAGATTCCAAATTGAAAACTCCAAGAAATATAGTAGCCAAATTCCATAATTACAAGAGTAAAGAAAAAATTTTACAAGCAGCCAGAAAGAAACAATTCAAATATCAAGTAACTACAGTTAGGATCACACAGGACCTAGCAGCTTCTACATTAAAAGAGCGGAGGGACTGGAATTTGATCTTTCATAGGGTAAGAGAGCTAGGACTATAACCAAGGATTAACTACCCGGCAAAACTGAACATAATCTTTCAGGAAAGGAGATGGTCGTTTAATGAAATAAGGGACTTTCAGTCTTTCCTGATGAAAAAACCAGAGCTCAATGGAAAATTTGATCTCCAACTACAAGACTCAAGAAAGACATAAAAAGATAAACAAGGGAAACACAGACTTGCACATACAGACATGCACACACCCACGCTCATTACTTGGGATGCAACAAGAGCAAAATGTTCACATCCCTATATGTGGAGCTAATAACTGTCAATATTGAAATTTTTATGATTATTATGACCTTCAAAAGGGTAATATTTAGATAGAGGGTGTGGGTATGAATGCACTAACCTGAAGACTTTAAAAAAAAAACCTATTAAGGGGATCAAATGGACTGTAATGGGAAAAAGGAAAGGATGAGATAGGAAAAGGTAAAATATGCCATTTGAAGAGGCATAAAAACACACTATAGAAGAGGGGAAAGAAAGAGGGAGAGGAACATCATTTAAACACTATTCTCACTGGTTCTGGTTCAAAGAGGGATCAACTTAATCAGTGAAGTTTAAGATTCTAATGTGAATAGACACATAAATTCATTAAATAGAGGAAAAGGAGGGAGGGAGAGGAGCACTGTTTGAAATTTACTCTCATTGGTTTGGAGTCAAACAGGGAGTAACTTACTCTGATAAGTATAAAAATTTATTGTGTCCTATAGGTAGTGGAAGGGTAAGGGGGGGGTGAAAAGGAGGAGACTAAAGGGGAGGATTAGAAGGGAGGGAAATAGTAGTAAGGGGAGAGGGTAGGGTAAGAAGGGGGGTCACTGGGTGGGAACACTGAGGGAGGGGGCGGTCAAAAGGGAAAACTTCAAGGAGGGGAAGGGAGAAGGAAGAAACAAAAACATAAACAGGGGAGGGAATAGGATGGAGGGGAAGAGACAGATAGTCATCATTACTGTGAATGTGAATGGGATGAACTCCCCCATAAAACAGAGGTGGATAGCAGAAAGGATTAAAAACCATAATCCTACAATATGCTGTCTACAAGAAACACATTTGAAACAAAGGGATACCCACAGGGTAAAGGTAAAAGGTTGGAGTAAAATTTATTATGCCTCAGCTAAAGTAAAAAAAGCAGGGGTAGCAATACTTATCTCAGATAAAGCAAAAATAGATCTAATTAAAAGAGATAAGGAAGGAAACTATATCCTGCTAAAAGGCACCATTGAGAATGAAGCAATATCGTTACTTAATATATATGCACCGAGTGATATAGCATCCAAATTCCTAGAGGAGAAGTTAAAGGAATTTGAGGAAGAAATAGATAGCAAAACTATACTAGTGGGGGACCTTAATCTCCCCCTTTCTGAACTTGATAAATCTAACCTCAAAATAAAGAAGAAAGAAGTTAAGAAGGTGAATAGAATCTTAGAGAGACTAGATATGATGGATCTCTGGAGAAAACTGAATGGGGATAAAAAGGAATTTACTTTCTTCTCAGCAGTGCATGGTACATACTCAAAAATAGACCATGTATTAGGGCATTAAAACCTCACAATCCAGTGCAGAAAGGCAGAAATATTAAATGCATCATTCTCAGATCATGATGCAATAAAAATTATATGCAATAAATGGCCATGGAAAGGTAGACTAAAAACTAATTGGAAATTAAACAATTTAATCCTAAAGAATGGATGGGTCAAACAAGAAATTATAGAAACAATCAATAATTTCATTTGAGAGAATGATAATAATGAGACAACATACCAAAATTTGTGGGATGCATTAAAGGCAGTTCTTAGGGGAAGTTTTATATCCCAGAGTGCATACTTAATTAAAGCAGAGAGAAGGAAGGTCAATGAATTGGGCGTGCAATTGAAAAAGCTAGAAGAAGAACAAATTGAAAATCCCCAATTTGGTACTAACTTAGAAATATTGAAAACCAAAGGAGAGATTAACAAAATTGAAATTAAGAAAACTATTGAATTAATAAATAAAACTAAGAGCTGATTTTATGAAAAAATCAATAAAATTGATAGACCCTTAGTCAATATGATAAAAAAAAGAAAGAAGAAAACCAAATTATGAGTATCAAAAATGAAAAGGGTGAATCTACCTCCAATGAAGAGGAAATCAAAAAAATAATGAGGAATTATTTTTCCCAATTATATGCACATAAATATGACAATCTTAGTGAAATGGATGAATATTTACAAAATTACAAGTTGCCCAGATTAACTGAAGAGGAAGTGAATTACCTAAATAACCCCATCTCAGAAAAAGAAATCAAGCCATCAATGAACTCCCTAGGAAAAAATCTCCAGGGCCAGATGGATTTACTAGTGAATTCTAGAGCAATTGATTCCAATACTCTACAAACTATTTGGGAAAATTAGTGAAGAAGGAGTCCTACCAAATTCTTTCTATGACACAAATATGGTACTGATTTTGACAAAGTACAACATCCATTCCTATTAAAAACACTAGAAAGTATAGGAATAAATGGAGCCTTCCTTAAAATAGTTGATAGCATCTATTTAAAACCATCAGCAAGTATTATATGCAATGGAGATAAACTAGAAGCTTTTCCAATAAGATCAGGAGTGAAACAAGGGTGTCCACTATCACCTCTCTTATTCAATCTGGTATTAGAAACATTAGCAGTAGCAATTAGAGAAGAAGAAGAAATCAAAGGAATCAAATTAGGCAAAGAAGAGACCAAGCTACCACTCTTTGCAGAAGATATGATGATATACTTAGAGAATCCTAGAGAACCAAGTAAAAAACTACTTGAGACAATAAATAAATTTGGCAAAGTTGCAGGATATAAAATAAACCCATATAAATCTTCAGCATTCCTGTACATCTCTAATGAAACTCAACAGCAAAAGATAGAAAGAGAAATCCCATTTAAAGTCACTGTAGACATTATAAAATATTTGGGAATCTACCTGCCAAAACAAACCCAGAATCTATATGATCACAACTACAAAACACTTCTCACACAAATAAAATCAGATCTAAATAATTGGAAAAATATCAATTGCTCATGGCTGGGTCGAGCTAATATAATAAAAATGACAATTTTACCCAAACTAAACTATATATTTAGTGCCATACCAATCAATTTACCAAAAAACTACTTTGTAGAGTTAGACAAAATAATAACAAAATTTATTTGGAAAAACAAACAGTATAGAATATGAAGGGAATTAATGAAAAGAAATGCTAGGGAAGGTGGACTAGCTATGCCAGACTTTAATCTGTATTATACAGCAGCAGTCATCAAAACTGCTTGGTACTTGGCACAGGTGTAGAGTAGTGGACCAATCGAATAGATTGGGTGCAGGAGACCCAGCAGTTAATGAATATAGTAATCTATTGTTCGATAAACCCAAAGACCCCAGTTTTGGGGATAAGAATGCATTATTTGACAAAAACTGCTGGGAAAACTGGAATACAGTATGGCAAAAACTGGGCATAGATCATTATCTAATGCCATATACCAAAATCAAGTCTAGATGGGTGCATGATCTAGGTATAAAGGATGATAACTCTAAGCAATCTGGGAAAGCAAGGAATAGTTTACCTTTAGGACCAAACAAGAATTAGAGAGCATTATAAAATGCAAAATGGATAATTTTGATTACATTAAATTGAAAAGCTTCTGTACAAACAAAGCCAATGTAACCAAGATCAAGAGGGAGGTGGGAAATTAGGAAAGAATTTTTACAACCTATGTCTCTGATAAAGGACTCATTTCTAAAATTTACAGAGAATTGAGTGAAATCTATATGAATACAAGTCATTCCCCAATTGATAAATGGTCAAAGGATATGAAAAGACAGTTTTCAGAGAAAGAAATTAAAGATATCTATAAGCATATGAAGAAATGCTCTAAATCACTATTGATTAGAGAAATGCAAATCAAAACAACTCTGAGATACCACATCTCTCCAGTCAGATTGGCTAAGATGACAAAACAAGAAAATGACAAATGCTGGAGAGGATGTGAGCAAATTAGAACACTAATGCATTGCTGGTGGAATTGTGAACTTATCCAACCATTCTGGAGAGCAATCTGGAATTATGCCCAAAGGACTATAAATAATTTCGTACCCTTTGACCCAGCAATACCATTTCTAGGGTCATGTCCCAAAGAGGTCATAGAAAAGGGAGGAAGACCCAAATGTACAAGAATATTTATAGCAGCTCTTTTCGTGGTTGCAAAGAATTGGAAATTAAAGGGGTGCCCATCAATTGGGGAATGGCTAAACAAGTTGTGGTATATGAATGTAATGGAATATTATTGTGCTATAAGAAATGAGGAGGAGATGGATTTCATATTTACCTGGAGAGGCTTATACAAACTGATGCTGAGAGAGAAGAGTAGAATCAGAAGAAATTTGTATACAATCACAGAGACATCATATTCGTGATGAATGACAGACTGGACTCTTCTCAGCAATGCAGTGATATAAGTCAATCCCGAAAGACTCATGAAAGAGAGAAATTCGACATCCAGAGATATAACTAGAAAGAACTGAGCTTGAATCCTGATGGAAGCAAACTAATTGATCTTTTTCTTTTCATTGTTTGGTTTTATTTCTTCTTTACTATTTTTCATCCCACCTAGTACAATATGCCTTTGTAATTGGACTAATGTCTAATATGAATGTATTTGCAGATCCTATACTGGACTATATGCTGTGGTGGGGGGTGGGGGGAGGAAAGAAAAGGAAATTTGAAAATCAAGGAACTATGGAATTGAATTTTGTTAACTGAAACTAACTAATAAATTAATTTTTAAAAAAATAAAAAATAAAATAAACTATGATCTCTCTGACTCCAAGTCCCTCACGCTACCCAACATAGTGTCACAAGGCTGTCTGTATTGAGGGTCCTGTGCTAGGATCTGGGAGAAACACAAATGTGGCCCTTCTGTAATGACACAAGGAGCCCAGTCCTCTCTTGGTTCCTAGTTCCCACCCAGAAAACCAAGAAAAGGGCAGAGCATGGATAGTATTTCTCCCCTCCTGTACCAAACCTGACTTTTCCATTGTAAGCACAGAGCTCACAATATTGTAGAAGAAAGTTTTATTAAAAGGAGAAAAATAAAGTAGGAATCCTTTAATGAGAAGTCATTTGGTCTGAAGATATGTATAAATCCCTGGAGTCACTTACAGGTCCCAAAAGGTCTCACCTCAAAGTCCTGACTTGGCTTTCTGTTTTCTTCATGGGGGTGGGGGAGGGGTGGCACAAAGAAGGAGAGAAGAGAGAGAAAAGTTGCCAATACTTTCATCCATTTCCTCAATTCCTTGCCATTTGTTCTGGTTCCCTTACAAGTCTTCTACCAAGTTACTAAATAAGACAAAGGAAACCAGAGTTTTCCAGTCTTTCAAAGCCACCTCCCAAAATGAGAACAAATCCCCTAGAGATCTCCTCTTCTCCCTTTGACTGCCACCACTCTGGTTCTCACCTTCCTTTTCTTTTCCTACCAGCACCAGTTACCATTCCCACCATGAACACGGACACTTTCAAGCAAGAATACCATCCATTTTAGAAGAGAAGAGTTCAAATGGCACCATCCCACCTACACAAAGGTAAGGTAAACATGGCCCCTGGCTTCAAGAAGCCCCAGAAAACTCAGTTCTGCTGGAAATCACAGCCCCGGGAAATGCAGTTTTTCATTTTTGTCTTTGTGTTCCCAGCACTTACTATATAGTGCCTTCAACATTGTTTCATGCTCTATTATTTTATCAGCATAGAGAAATCCCCAAAAGGAAATTCCCTCCAATAATGCAGATCTTTAAAATGTTCAACAACATATAGGCAGGATATGGAGGAAAGAATACCATTCGTGTATCAAAAGATTCCTAGGTTTGAAGCCCATCTCTGATTCTTACCATTGAAAACAAAGGTACTGGACTAGGAAACTTCTGAGGTCCTTTGTATTTCTAGATCTGTAATTCTGAAGTTTGGACAGTTACCAAGGGGCACTATGAAATTAAATCTCTTGCCCAACATCTCACAGCCAGTGTTTGCCAGGCAAAACTTGAGCCCAGGTCTCCCCTATTTCAAATCTGTGATCTATCCATTATAACAACTCTCTCACCTTATACATAGTAGGCACTCTATACATCATTACTGAATTGAAATTAATTGAAACTCACAAGTCAAGCCCTAACTTCCTACCTCTGCTTAAGAGCAGAAATCATGTTGAACTACTTTGTCTCCCACCCCCCACCCCACCAAAGATGAGAAAGCTGAATACCAGAGAAGGTAAGTATGGACACAGATTATCCTCTTACTCCCTTCAAATTGTTTGGTTGGACTAATTCTGTCCCTGTGTAGGAATGTAGGTGCAGGAACCCTACTGGAATAGACAATGAAGAAGACTGAAAAAGACAATGCTAATCTCCATTTGCAGTTGAACCCGGACAGCTCCTGCAATTTACCAGAGGACAGTCAGTGCCTTCTCTCCTGGGGCTGTGATCTCCAGCACAGCTGCATCTCCTGGGGCTTCTGGAAGGCCAGCTCCCAGGAGGCACCTCGATTGTGTAATGTCTCTCCAAGGTGTTGTACTTCTTTAATGAGCACTAGTTAAGCATGAGCCAGAGACATGTACAACTTTCCCCTCAAAATTAATTGTTTCCTTTTGCCAATTCGACACCTATTCCCCTCTGGAAGCTTTACACAGTTGCTTTTCAAATCACTTTAAATAACATCAGGTAATTAAGAAGGGACCCTATAGGTTGGGGTTCGTTCCAAGGGCTTGATTTGATTTTAGAAATGAATTAGCGAACAAAGCCTCTAGTGCCCAAGACGTGGAAAGAGAGCAGGCAAGAGGGCTGAAATTAATTCTGAGAGCTGGACCACAGGAGGGTGCCCTGAGACCTGGCTGAGGCCGGAAATGAGAAGGGGACAGGAGAGTTCAGTGGATAAATTACTCATTCAGACTGGAGCAAAGGAATTAAATGGGCTTTTCTTTGAGACAGGCAGAACTGAGTGCTAAGTTCCCTCCATCTGCACCAGCCCCATTGAAGATATAACTGGTGGGTCCTGCCTGCTTTAAGCAAATTTACTATGTGGAATTAGATCTTGGAAAAGCCTGGGCTGTTATCTTCTAAGGGGCATGGTACAAAAGGTCTTGTTTCTCTGCTGGGCCACTATATCAGAGAATTTAAAACTGGGGCAAATAGAGATCATTGAAGTCAGTTGTGGCTGTTGTTACTGCTGCTACTGCTGCTGCTGCTGTTGTTGCTGTTGTTGGTGATGATGATGATGTGTTCAGTGACGACTTTTCATGACCCCAATTGGAGTTTTCTTGGCAAAGATAATGGAGTAGTTTGCCATTTCCTTCTTCAGCTAATTTTACAGATGAAAAGACTGAGGCAAACAAGATTAAGTGATTTACCCAGGATCACACAGTTGAAGACAAGTCTTCCTGACTTCAGACCTGGCACTCTATGCTCTGCACCACCTAGCTGCCCTTTGGCAGATTGGTGAAATCTAAAGACTCCTCATAACATGCTAAAATATACTGACTTACAAAGAAAACAAAAATTAGCAAAAATTAAAATGTAACTTTTTCCCATCCATGCTCACAGACCCCATGAAACCTATCTGTTCACATACCCTTTGGAGGGTCTGAAGACTAATTAATAATCCCCAATCTAAGCTAATCTTCTTATTTTATAGCCAAAGAACTGAGGCACAGAAAAATTTGCCGAAAGTCCTACAGATAAGTGACAGACATGGGATTTGAACTCGAATTTTGTGCCTACAAATCCATTTCTCTCTCCAATACCCCTACAACGACACTCTATCTTCTTTCCACTTTAAAATAGGGAGGACCTAATTTTCTATGCTAGAAGGGAAAGAGATGGATTTAAACCCCTTAACTTACTTAAGAAAACTGGGTTTAAGTTACAATTTTGTCATGTACTAGCTGTGGGATATTGGGCAAATCACTTAACTCTCTGTGCCTAAACTTCTTCATCTGTAAAATGGGAAGAATGCTACTTGCACCTATGTATTTCATATGGCTGTTGCAAGCATCAAATGACATAATGGAAAGGAAAGTGCTATGTAAATAGCTATATAAATGTTGGCTATCATCTTCATCTTTCCTCATCCCCAACAATAGATCAAGAGATGCATGTAAACATTTCTAGAACAGAGCAGGCAATATGAGTAGCTAGAATAGCTTGTCTGCTTGCTTGCTGATAGTTGAAATCCCTCTACCATAGAATAGGTCTTTTCTCCATTGGGTTTTACCTTGGAGATGTGGCAAAGTCAATGATGTAAATACACTCTAAGGTTTAAGTAACTGATATGATATTCATCAATGGACAAAGAAGTAGGAAGGATCTGCTGTGTGTAAGGCACATAAGAAAGATACAAAGCCACAACATACACAGTAGCTGATCTCAGGGATTTTAGAGACCTATTTGGTGAGATAGATAATGAGACTGTGTCCATTTGTGCCTCACATGCAAGAAAGTCAGTCTCATCACTTTGTGTTCACAGTATACATCATAAATAATAAGTGTTGGATTAGTGAGAATAGACAGTAATGTAAGCCTTCAGAGGAATGAGGAATGGCTATGGGCTTGGGTGCTTGGGATTCATGAAGGAGTGAAGTTTGAACTGAGCCTACCATCCTGGGGGGCAAGGCAAGGTTATACACATGTACAGAATGTTGGAGTTTTTGAAGAGCCATAATGGGACATTCAGATTGAAGTAAAGGAGTCAAATGGGCTCAGGAGGCAACAAGGTAGCTCAATGGATACAACCCTGTGCCTAGAGTCAGGTATACCTGAGTTCAAATCCTGTCTCAGACTCTTACTAGCTGTGTGACCTTGGACAAGTCATTTAAACTCTGTTTGCCTTAATCCACTAAAGAAGGAAATAGCAAAATACTCCAGTATCTTTGCAATGAAAACCTCAGGGACAATATGGTCCATGGAGTCACAAAAAAAATTCAGACACAACTGAACAACAATAATGGGACATGAGGTTAGAAAGAGAAACTGGGGCCAGCTTATCAATGGCCTTGGATGACAGGCAAAAGAGTTTGGACTTTATCTTGTAAGTAATAAAGAGACATTGAAGAGTTTGTTTTTATTTTGTTTTGTTTTCTTTTTTAACAATGACATTCTACAAACATATTTTTTCACTGACTGAATGTCAGTGCTATACTAGATGCTAAGGGAGAGAGACAAGAGAAATGGCCCCTACCTCAAGAATATTAAAGTCTGATTAGGGAGATAAAATGAATACAAATGAAATAAAAGAACAATATGGAACAGTATGCAATTAGACTCTACATGGAACAAGAAATCAAGAAAGCTGTGAACTAGTGTTCAAGGAAGGCTTAATGAGAATAGTAGGACTTGAGTTGGGCTTTGAAGAAGAATAGGTAGATATTAGATAAGTGAAAGGAGGGGGTGGGACATTATAGATGGGGGAAATAACATAAGACTGACACATTCTGATTATGTGATCCTAGACAAGTCACTTAACTTAGTGCTCTAGATAACTCTCTAAGACTCATCAGTTGCAGATGAGGTACTGACCTGATTTAATAAAGAAATATCCTCATCTGGGAGTTCTCTATACTAGAGGTATGAAACTCATGGGGCCAGCAAAACAAGTGCAACCCGAATCATATTAAAATGCAATCTGAAAGAAATCTACACCCCCTGATACTTGAGAGATGAGAAGCAGGATCATAGATTTAGAAGTTGAAGAGAAATTCAGTAAAAGCACAATAAAATAATAAAAATATAATCCAACAGAAATAAAAATACAGTACAACATAAATAATGTTAATTTGTGGTTTTCTAGGTCAATATCTGGCCATGCCGCCATTTATATTTTGGCATAAGTGCTCTATACCAATAAAACCACGAGTCCATTTCCTACTTTGAGCCTTTAGATCACAGATTCAGAATTAGAATGGACTTCAGAAGTCATCTAGGACAATCCTCTCATACCATACATGAGGAAATTAAGGTCCAGGGATATTAGTATCTAGTCTTAGATTATGTAGTTCCCAGTTCCTCTAACTCCAGAGCTGTCTACTTCAGTTACATGCTACCAATAGAGTGAATGTCTCTGTTTCTTCTAAGATAGTCTTGATTTTCTACCAAGACTATAAATTCAAGGGATTACGAACTCGAAATTGAAAAGAGTTTTTTAGTCCAACTAGTCCAACACACACACACACACACACACACACACACACACACACACACACACACACACACACCAGGCCCACAAACTTTTTTTAAAGATGAGAAAGCTAAGGCTCATAAAAGCCTATAGGCAAGTTAAGTGACTAAGCCAAGTTAACACTGGTATGGTGACCAAGCCAAGATTTGGACCCACATTCTAAGATTCCAAATCCAGAACTCTTTCCACTGCCCTCAGTTCCATTCCTATTTTCTACTTTTGTATGATAATGGGGGGGGGGGGCTGGCCATTGTTACATTAGCTCTCAGAAAGATATGAAGACCTTGCCTGTAGTTATAGGGAAGTGCCCCTTTATTAAAAAACCTACTCCCTTTAAGATTCCAATGATATATGAATGCTCCCTTCAAGGAACCTTCCCTGCCAAGAGAAATACAATAACTCACTCTTACTTGGTTAGAGAAGTCAGAAGTAGAAGGGATCCATGGTTGACCATACTCATCTTGACAGAACTGGATATAGTGCTTACCTGCTAACAAGGTGTTACAAACTAGATACTCAATGCTCCACCCAAAATAAACCTTTCTCACTGAAATAGTTAACACTGTCAGGCACAGTGGGGGCAGTTAGGGAGTAGGTAGAGTGCCAGGCCTAGAGTCATCAAGATTCCTCTTTCTGAGTTCAAATCCAGCCTCAGACACTTACTATGATCCTAGGCAAGTCACTTAACCCTGCTTGCCTTAGTTTCCTCATCAATAAAATGAACAGGAGAAGGAAATGGCAAAGCACTTCAACATCTCTGCCAAGAAAATCCCAAATGTGACTTCCAAGAACCAAGATGGTAGAGTAAGCAATAAATCACTGTAATTCTCCCTCCAAACAACCATTAAAAGCACCCCAAAACAAATCCTGGACCAGCAGAACCAGAAAAAAGACAGAATGAAGCAATCTTTTAGCTCAAGAAACTTGGAATATCTGTGGGAAAGGTCTGTCTAACTTAGGTAAAAGAGGACCATAGCCCAGGACACCAGCAAGCCAGCACCAAGCCCTACCTCATCAAACCAGTGGGAGATCCGGAGCCCCTGTGTGGTGAAGCAGGCAAATGCCAACACCAGGACCTCCCACATGCCTCAGCATAGTCAAGGGAAGGGGCAGACTCTAGCTCCAAGAGCCACCAAATACATCAGCAGAGTCCTGGGTAGACAAGTAGACACCAACCCTGTGGGTACCTAAGCAAACAGAGAGCCACACCCTATGCTTCAGTTTAGCCCTGGGCAAAGAGGCAGCTTCAATATATCGTGGGAAAATGCAGAAACACCCCCACCATCCTGAGCACACACAAGACACCAGCACTATAACTCTCAATTGATCAATATTAGGGGAGCTTCCAGACCCCTTCAGCCTCCAGTAATTCCAGTCATCCCCCACCTCGTCAGTGCATCACCAAAAACAAGGGTCCCCAGTGGGCCTCAGGGCAACATCAGTACAACAGCAGATACACAGCCATAGTCTACAGTCACTAAAACAAGAAACCAGAGACAGTACCCCCTTCCACCTTGGGAGCAGAGCTCAAATTTTTCAGAAAGAAAAAAGTTCAAAAAATGAGGGAAAAATTATTTTAAGAATATGACCATAGAAAGTTATTATGGTGACAGATGACAGTTATTATGGTGACATTATGATGTGAATGTGAATGGGATCAACTCTCCCACAAAACAGAAACAGATAGCAGAGTAGATCAAAAACCAGACTCTAACAATATGCTGTTTACAAAAAAGACACTTGAAGCAGAGAAACACATACAGACTAAAGATAATGATAAACCCAAAGAATCCAGCTTGGGCATAAGAACTCACTATTTGACAAAAACTGCCAAGGAAAGTGGAAAACAATAGGGCCTAAACTAGGTGCAAACCAACATCTCACACCACATACCAAGATAAGGTCAAAATGAGTTCATGCTTTAGACATAAAGGGTGACACCTATAAACAAATTAGAAGAACAAGGAATAGTCTGCCTTTCAGATCTATGGAGAAGGGAAGAATGCATGGCCAAACAAGAGATAGAGAGCATTATGAAATGTAAAATAGATGATTTTAATTGTATTAAATTAAAAAGGTTTTGCACAAAGCCAATCAACCTTTAAAGCAAGTATCTCTGATAAAAAGGCCTCATTTATCAAATTAATACAAAGAATTGAGTCAAATTTAACATTGAGTCAAATTGAGTCAAACAAAACAAGTCATTCCCCAAATAAAAATGGTCAAAGGATATGAACAGGCAGTTTTCAGATGAAGGGATAAAAGGCATCTAGAGGCTTATGAAGAAGTGTTCAAAATCACTTTTAATTAGAGAAGTACAAATTAAGACAACTCTGAGGTACCACCTCACACATATCAGATTGGCTAATATAACAAAAAAGGAAAATGATAAATGTTGGAGAAGATGTGGGAAAATGTGGAAACACTAACACATTGTTGGTGGAGTTGTGAACTGATCCAACCATTCTGGAGAGCAATTTGGAACTATGCCCAAAGGGCAACCAAACTGTGCATACCCTTTGATCCAGTAATACCACTTGTAGGCCTATATCCCAAAGAGCTCATAAAAAAGGGAAAAGGACCTACATGTGCAAAAATAAGGCAACCTCTTTTGTGGTGGCAAAATATTGAAAACTGAGGGGATGCCCATCAATTGGGGAATGGCTGAACAAGTTGTGGTATGTGAATGTAATGGAATACTGTTATGCAGTAAGAAATGAAGAATGGACAAATTTAAGAAAAACGTAGAAAAGCTTGTATGAACTGATGCAAAGTGAACAGAACCAGAAAATGATGCAAACAGAACCAGAAAAATATCGTACACAGTATCAGAAACATAATGTGATGATCAGCTATGAATGACTCAGCAACACAATGATCCAAGACAAGTTCAAAGGACTTGTGAAGGAATATGTTACCCACATCCAGATAAAGAACTAATGGAGTTTAAATGCAAATCAAAGCATACCTTTTTCACTTTATTCTTTTTTGTGTGTTTTTGTTTTCTTTTGATCTGTTTCTTCTTTCACAGCTGTGACCAATATGGAAATATGTTTTACATGACAACACATGAATCACCTATGTCAAATTACCTACCATTTTAGGAAAGGGGGAAGAAAAAGGGGGGGAGAAAAATTTGAAACTCAAAATCTTATGTAAATGAATGCTAAAAATTGTCTTGATGTGTAATTGGGAAAAAAATTAAATAGCATTTAAAAAAAGAAAACCCCAAATGGGATCACAGAGTCAGACATGAATGAAAAACAACTAAACAACAACAAAAATAGGCACAGGTGAGCACTCAACAACCCTTGTTGAAAGGGTGTGTTGTCCACCTCCACCCTTAATATAAATTCTTTGAGGACAAGGTCTGATTCATTGATGCCTTCACATCCCAGAGTCTTGCACAGACCATGCAGCTAGTTAATGGCAGAGTCAAAACCAGAATCCAAGTCTGAAACCAATCAGGTAATCACTAGCATAGAAGCTGGCTCACAGTAGGGTAAATCATTTATTGATGGATTAACTGATGAATTAATGGTGAGTTGATGTTATTCATCTTGTCTCTTGCCTTTAATTGCAGAAAACCTTGGAAACCAGACATATGCAGCCTACGCTATCATATCCTGATATTGGCAGGGGAGCACAACATGTTTGGAAATGGGATTAACAGTAAAATATACCTGTATGGGCCTGATCAATTACATTCTGTCAAACATGAATGGACCATGTTAACAGATGATTTCATTGCAGGGTTCAACAATGAGTATTCCTGGGGTGGCTATACAGCAATCCCTGGAAAATCACCAGATTGATGAATGAGGCTGCAACTCCTGTCCCCAGATGGCCATTCTGGCAGCTGATTCAGCTGAGCAAGAAGTTGCTTAGGCAGAAACTTTTTTTTAAACAAAGAAAATAATAAGAGAGTAATTCCATTTATGCAAAAACTCAGGCATGGGAGAAAATCAAGAATACTGGACTTACCAAAATGAAGAGAAGGAAGAAAACCAGAGCAGCTTGGATCTTACCCCATCAAGCCCCTGCCCCACCTTGTAGAGGAGAGGAGTAGCATGCAGAAAGAGGAAGTTTTAGGGTATTAAGGAATCTAGTTCTTCTCTGGTAGGTAAAGAAGGGCAGAATTGACCCTAAGCAAATTTATGAGGGATATAAAAACTGTGTGGAGCATCCTCCTTCCACCCTTATCTGTGGTATCCTCTCCAGTCTTAGCCTCCTCCATCCTTCAGATGTCCAGTAACCTTTGCTGTCCCCTCCCTGTTTGCACTGGGGCTGCCCACTGTTTTGTCCCACCTGCATGGGAAGCACCCCATTTGTACTCTCCTTTTCACCTTTCTCTGCTGACCCTTACAACCTCTCCACAAATCAACCCCCTTCTTCTGGATTTGTCAAGAGGGACTTCCTATCTGAAAATATTCCCAGGATGTTGTCAGAGAGTTGCCAAAGGCCATTGAGAGTTGTCATGAGTCCAGAGACATCTGGTTGGAAGTTCCAAGACCTCTCCACTGGGTTAAAAGATTTTATCAACTGACCACAGGAATCCAACATTCAGGGAAGGACAGGGCAAATTACTCCTTTGGTATGTTCTAGGCGCCTCAATTCATAGGAGGAAAAAAAATCTGTCTACCACCACCACTTTGAGAAGGACTTGGGAGCCCCAGGAACAGACTGATTCATGGAGGATTCTCCACCTTGAGTATTCATCTGAAACAGTGTAGTAAATATAGCACTTAGTTTGGAGTGAGGAGCCTGAGTTCAAATTCTGCTCAAATACATACTAACTGTATGGCCCTGGCAAGCCACTTAATTTCTCTCAGAATCAGATGTCATATGAGATGAAGAAACTCAGACCGAAGAAAAGGAAGCATCTCTCTGAAGATCACATTGCTAGTTAATAGCAGAGTCAGGACTAGAAGTCTGAAGACAATCAGTTAATCACTGTCCCTTGCTTTTAACCCAGATTGGAGATGTGGGAAGGGAAGCACCTCTAGCCTACTGTTTTCCTAGACCATCTGCCTAGGCCCCACAGCTCAGTTCTGACCTGGTATCAATTTATGTAGCTCATGTCCCAGACATTACCAGGACAGCCATATGTCAATGACTGGATGACTAATGAAGGGTTCCACAAAGGCTGTTTAAATTTAGCTTAACCTTTCCTTCCATAGCTGGAGAAGAATCGACTTAATTAAAGATTAATTACAGGTTAAGTTTCGGCACTGGCAGATTCCAGCCCATTGGCCATAGGATGGAGCCTCCAGACACTTCTCTTTCCTGCTAAAAGTTATCTTTAGACCCTAAATCACAGAGAACTCAACAGGGAGTCACAGAGACTGGGTTCTAGTGTTGGCCCTCCCTGGAACTAATGGTGTAAACTTGGACAAATATGAGACTTAGTTTGCTCACCCGTAAATGAGGGCATTGGAGCAGATGCTCTCTAAGTTTTCTCCCATCTCTAAATTCTCCAACTACAATTTCCTCATCTCTAAAATAATGGAGTTGAACAAGATGCCACCTATGTTCCTTTTTATCTAGAACTGCATGGATGATTCCATGATTCAATAGATGAGAAAGGCTGTTTCTCATCTGTAAGAAGTCATGATAATCCTCACCTGCCTTTGTTGCTATAAGGATACACCAGGAAAGAGATATGAAAATGTCTGGGGAAATATGATGTAAGATAACTAGAAACTGAGCCTTGAGGATGTGGTAAAGAAATAGCAACTGCAAATTTAATTTGAATAAGGCAATGATCTTTTCATTATATCCAAGATACCTGGGAAGCAAAAATCAGGGAATAAATTTAATAGTGGTAGGACTTCAGGCAATTCAGTTTCCCTCTCTAACATTCAGTTGACTCAGTTTGCTGTAAAATGGGGACCAAGATGATCCAGATGGCACCTATATTATAGTGAGGATTCCTTTTATATTTGAGTTGGACTAGATGACCACTGGTGTCCTTTCCAACTCTCAAACTCTGTGATTCTATGTTCACTTCCTGATCACCTGTCCTATTTCCCATTCCCTAGATACCATCATCTGTCTTGCCAAAAGCAGTCTCACAAACTAATTCATGCTCTAGGATTCATGACATCCTTATCTGTAAAATAATGTAAAATATTAACTTAACAAATAATGCTATCCCAGGTTGGCCAAGAGTATTTGCATTTTAACAGGAAACAGTATCTTAACACAAAGGAATTAATCTTCAATTGTGGAATTTCAGGTACCTGCAATAAGCAGATAAGGGATATATATATATATTTTAGTAAGAAGTCCTTCCTTGTTTTCCTCACACACCACATAGATGATATGTATGATTGGGATATGAATCAAGGGACTTGACTAGAAAATGTTCTTTCCAAGTAATGGTCTCTTTCCTTAATTGTGAATGACTAATGATTTATATAAATGTGCAAGTTTCTAGGTTCTTTATTTGGGGAGGGGGTTACATGAAAGAATGATGGCAGTATGATATAAAGGGAAATGCTCAGGATTTGGAGTCAGGGGCCTGAGTCAAACCCTGACTCTGTTACATACAGCTTTATGACCTGGAGCAAGATATTTCAGCTCTCTGGACCTCTTCTTCCTCATACACAAGAAGAAAGCAGTAGATCAGATGGTCTCTAAGCTCTAAATCCTATGTTCTCATCGCTGCTGCTTTGAAGGGGAGGAAGGGAGTCACTGAGATGGAGACTAAAATAACATTTGTCATTTATTCATTGCTTTGTTTTAAAAGGCACTTTGCACATATATTATCACACTTGATCTTCATAACGACCATATAAGGTAGAAAGGGCAGGTATCATTACTGCTGTCATACAGATGAGGAAACAGGTTCTACAAGGTTAACTTTCTTGCCCAAGGTCAAAGAGTGGGGAGCTAAGGGCAAATGGTTTAGCCCATCTGCCCAGATAGTTTCACTGGGGTGTGGGCGCTGTGGTACTACAGCCCCTTGGAGCCACAGGTGAGAGTTGGGTAGCAGGTAGACACCAAAGGTAGGTGAGCAACCCTGAAAAGGGCTCAGCAAGTGCTCACATCAGGGGTGCTAGTCCTTCTTGACCATCCCACACATCAACAGGCCTCATACCAGTAGGTGAGTTAGGGGTATGTCTACCCCAACCATGTGAAGACTTCCCCAGGCAGAATGGGTGGATGAGAACAGTTTGTTCCAATAGCCAGAGAGGTGGCTGAAACAGGCACTGTGGACAGCTTAGAGCTTGGCCTGACATCAAAGACCCTTAGGCTATCCACTGCATCCTGAGCCATCGCCAGACATTTCGACTTTTGTCCTACCACTGGACTTTGATGACTCTGGAAAAGAGAGTGAGGCTGAGGACTTTGTGCAACTCTGCCTCACTTAAATCCAGTTCACCCACAAGTCAAGACATCACCCATGATGTCACTGGTCCTCTTCAAAACATCAAGGGCAAAGGACTGTAAATAAATCTTAGAATGATGAAGTTTTGCTCAGATTCCCTCAGTCAAGTAACTTTCTTAGAGGAGATAGAAATTGAGTGAATCTTGGGATCCCCAGGCTTTCACTCTACCCTTGCTTCCAGAGTAACGGTAAAAAAAAAAGTGTTCTTTAACAACTTGGCTTAGGTATGAAATGCCCTGCTGGAAGCAGAGAAAGAAAGAGAAAATAGCTTGAGGAAAAACTCCAGCCAAACAGAGAGAAAGGGAGAGACAGACAGACAGACAGACACAGAAAGAGAGAGAGAGAGAGAGAGAGAGAGAGAGAGAGAGAGAGAGAGAGAGGGAGAGACTAGGCCTTAACTGTGTAAGTAGAAATTGTAAATGAAGCATCATTATGTAAGACGAGTAAGGGATTTTCAGCATAATTAAGATGGATCGCTTTAATAATCCTTTAGGGCTCGATTCAAAGTAGCGTTACAAACCATTTATGTGGAGTTTTTGTGCACTTTGCTTCGTCAAGGACTGGAACCCATTAAAGGAAAAACAGAAAAGGGTTTGGATTTTTTCAACCCAGCTGCCCTGGACAGAAGCCAGCCCACAGATACCTTAATTCAAGACACTGAAAGAACCCTGAGGAATAGGCTCTGGGCTCTGGAAAGTCATCATGATTTCTCACACGGTAAGGTGCCTCTCATTTCCCCAAGTGCTCTTCCATCCATTATCCTCTTTATCCTCCCATCACCATTGTGAGGCAGATGGAACTGGTGCTATTATCTCTATTTGACAGCCGAGGCAGCTGGGGCAAAAGAAAGGTTAAATGACTCGGCCAAAGTCATATGGCAAGGAATTTGCTGAATCATAAACCCTTAAAGTTGGAAGGGACCTTAGAGACCTTATAGTCCAATCCAAATCCAATGCAGAAATCCCCTCTACAATTTACAGTGGTCACAGTGCTTTAAGTCAGAAACTCTTCTGACTCACACATTAGAATCCCAGGCATCATAGCGGACTCAAGAAATTAAAGGTTGGGGGCAGGGGGAGAAGCACAACATGTGAACAGCTTGTAGACACAGTGAGCCAGTCCTGTTCAGATCATAATTGCTAATCACTAACATTTACATAGTGTTTACTACGCTCCAGGCACTGTGCTAAGAACTTTTATAATTATTATGTCATTTGATCTTCATGACAACCCTGGAAGGGAGGGGCTGTTATTATTCCCATTTTACAGATGAGGAAACTGAGGCAAGCAGGTTAAGTGACTTGCCCAGGGTCACAAGCTAGTAAGTATCTAGGGCTGAATTTTAGCTCAGTCTTCCTGACTCTAAGAACAGCGCTCTATCCACTGATTTCCAAGCTTTGGGACAAGGGAAGAGTCTGGGAATCCTTTGTCTGTTGTCATGTTGTTGTTCCTATTTGTCTCCAACCTACTCTTTTTTTCCCACTAAGATATAGAGAGTCAACAGAATTTAGGGTTAAGATGAACCTTGGGGATCAGAAGCTGTAGCTCAGTGAGGGAAAGTGAATGTGACTTACTCCATATCACACATGTAGTAATTCATAGCATCATAGACTCAGAAGTGGAAGGAAATTTGGAAGTCACCAGTCCAACCTCCTCATTGCATGGATAAGAAAACTGAGCTTCAGAGGCAGTCATTTTATGGGCCAGGATTCAAACCCAGGTCTTGCCACTCCAAATTCAGTGCTCACTCCACTGACCCACCCTGCCTCCAAGCTTCTAGTAATCACACTGGGGAGGACAAGAGGAACAGAATATGCCTCGGCAAGAAAAAGATGCCCTTTTCCATGGAACTCACCAGAGAGACAACAATACATCCAGACACTGATACAGTCTTAGAGACTGAGCTGGACTAAGAAAGTTCTGGGAAAAAAGAGTGGGGTGGGTTGTGGGGTGAGTTGAGAGAGGTTGCAACTTTTTAATCACTGTTAAACTTCCTTGGGGCCTGATTCTGATTGATCGAGCTTCCTCCTTTCTCCAGATGGAGCCATTAGGCAGCAGGGCTTGAATCCAAAAACTGGGCCTGGGGGATTCCAATCCAACAGCCTTCATTGAGTCAGCATGGCCCAGAACAGCCTCCAGCCCCCTGAGGAGGGAGACCCAGGAACTTTAGAATCTCCATTCTGGAAAGCTCTCCCATCATTTCATGACCTTCCAAGCACTCTTAAGACTTGAGATTTTCCAAATGCCACAACTCTCCCCCCCAGGATGACCCTGTAGCCATCACCACCATACCTCAGAAATGGTAAAGCAATCATTGCCGTCACGAAAGACTAACTGAGCAGGGCCTGGGTTTACCATACCCTGAGTCACTCTGCACAAAGAAAATTAATTTTCCCAGCATTTCAGTAAATACATGCAAAGGAGATGAGGTAGATGGTATTTTGGAAACTATAAAGCACAGGACAAATAAATAGTATTATTTTTATTATTGTCATTGTTATTGGATGCCTACCAGCATTGAAAACAGTCCTTTCCATTCTCTTGGACAGCTCTGTTTGTTACAAGTAACAAATAATTTTCTCTCATTCCAGCCTCAGTTGGCTTCTCTGTATTTTATAAGATCATAGAATTAAAAGCTCAAAAGGACCCTGGAGATCCTGTAGTCCAGGAGTTCTTTACAAGAGATTTGTGAACTTGATTTTTATAAGTGTTTTAGTAATTGTATTTTAATATAATTGACTTGTTTTGCAATCCTACTTTATGCATTTATGAAATTATTCAGAAAAGAGGTGTGTAGGCTCCACTAGACTGCCAATAGGATTTTTGTAGTTATTGTTCAGTCATTGCAGTCCTGCATGACTCTTCATGACCCCATTTGGAGTTTTCTTGGCAGAGATACTGGAGTGGTTTTCCATTTCCTTCCAGTTCATTTTACATATGAGAAAACTGAGGCAAATAGGGTTAAGTGACTTGCCCAGGGTCACACAGCTAATACATTTCCAAAGCTGGATTTGAATTCACAAAGATGAGTCACAGTCTTCTTCACTCCAGGCCTGATGCTCTATCCACTACACCACTTGGATGCCAAAGGGGTACAAGAAACAAAAAAGGTTACAACTTCCTACTCTTGTCCAACTTTCTACTTTTGTAGATATGAGAACAGAGACTCAAACAGAATAAGAGAACTAGGACCACTGATTTAAAGCAAGATAGGACCCAAGCAGTCACCTAGTCCAGCATTCTCACTTTAAAGATGAGGAGCTCAGGCCCTGTCCAAGGTCACAAAAGAAGTGAGTTGAGTGGCAAGGTTGGGGTTTAAACTCAGGTCCCCTGACTCCAAACTCAGCACTCGTTCAACTGCACCAGACGTGACACAGCCAGTAAATAGCAAAGCAAAGATTTCAAAACTACTCTTACCTAGATGCAGTGCGGTACAGTGAGTCATCTCTATCACTTACTAGCTGTGTGACCTTGGGCAAGTCTCTAACTGTCCCAGGGCCTCAGTTTCCTCATCTGTAAAATGAGAGGCTTGGATTAGATGGCCTATAAGGGCCCTTTCCATTTCTATTACACTGCCTCCCTTATTTCTAAAACACTTAATGCCTCTGCCCACTCAAAGGCCTTTAAGGGCTTCCCAATGCCCATAGAATTTTTCCCACTATTTAGCCTGGCATTCAGGGCCTTCTACATTCAGACTTCTGTCTACCTCTCCCAACTCACTGAATGCTAGGACTGGAAGGAACCTGGGAGGTGCTCTAGCCTGGATGAACATCTCTGACAAACCATCATGCAGGCTCTGCCTAAATATTCCCAGTTATAGGAAACCCTCTAACTCACAATTTCATCTTTTTTGAATCTCTATCTGTGATATAGGTCACTGGTATATATATCTATGAAAGGCACGGGATGCAGCTGGGTAGAAAACTGACCTGATCTTGCTCTCCAAGCTTTGCTTTTGACTTGCTTAGGTTTGTTTGGATGGCAGAGGCAATGCACATTGGGTTCCTAAGGGACTTCAATAAGTCAGATGCCCCCAGCTCTTTGGTGGCTCTTTGTCAAGAGCCCCCCACTAAAATGAAGTCATATGGATGTTCTATTTCTAAACTAGAGGAGGGTTTCTGTAAAAAATAACATGTAATCTTGAAGCTTCAGTCTCACCCCTCCCTCTGGGGAATTTCCCCCAGAACCTCCATTTTTGAGGAAGTACTGGGGGCCAGCCATCCTTTACTCACCCTTCACAGCCATGAAAGGGAGTAGTGTGAGGTAAGGTAGAAACACAGGTATTACAAAGGGCCTTGAATGTCAGTCTAAGGAATTTATACTTTAGTCTGTAAGCAACAATGATCCACTGGACATTTTTTTTTGCTTTTGGGAGGGCAATTGGGGTTAAGTAACTTGCCCAAGGTCACACAGCTAGGTTGTGTGTGTATGTGTGTGTGTGTGTGTGTGTGTGTGTGTGTGTGTGTGTTAAGTGTCTGAGGCTGGATCCGAACTCAGGTCCTCCTGACTCCAGGGCTGGCACTCTACTCACTGCACCACCTAGCCGCCCTTCCGCTGGACATTTTTTAACAGAGTGACAGAATCAGGTCATTTTAAAGATTACTTTGACCATGAGGTGAAAGTTGGATGAAAGCAGGAACAGAAAGAAGCAAGAGGCAAGGTCACCACAGGGGGACTATTATACAGGCAAGAAGTGAGAAAGAGCTAAACTAGAGTGGTTGTAGTGGGAATGGAGAGGGGTAGATATGAGTGGTGCTATGGGGGAGGATCAACAGGCTTTCGCAACCAATTGCATGCTCTCTAAGCAGATGTGCCATCGGCTGACATCTCCCCATGGACTAACTACATTCTATTCACATGTGCTCAGTGAGAATTTGTTATTTATGTAGCCCAGTTGCAGCCAGAAATGTGGTACATTAGACATGCTGGACTTCCCATCACAAAGATCTGGGTTCAGATTCTGCTTTTAATTCTTACTAGGATAAGCAAGTCTAGTGACCTCCCTGAACCTAAGCTCCTCCATCTGTAAAATGATTATAACAGCAACAGCATTGATTACACAGGGTTGTTGTGAGGTTCAAATGAGATAACATACATAAAGGCCTCTGCTGTACAAATGTAGACAGGTTCTGATTAGTGCAAATAATAAACCCCATGCTCACTTCTGCCACTAGCATGACCTTGGCCAAGTCCATCTGACCTATCTCTCTCTGGTCCTTGGTTTTTTCATTTATCAATTATGTGCCCAGGGCGGGGGGGAGGGAGGAGGAGCTGGGTGGTGCAGTGAATAGAGCACCTGTTCCTGGAGTCAGGAAGACCTGAGTTCAAATCCAGCCTCAGACACTTAACACAAAACTAGCCATGTGACTTTGGGCAAGTCACTTAACCCCAGTTGCCCTACCTTTCCCCCCTCCAAAAAGAAAAATCTAAAAAAAAAAAATAAATTAGGTGCCCAGACAAGATGATCACTAAGGTTCCTTCTATCACCAAAATCTATGACTCCATGACTTCCCTTTGTCAATTCACTTCACCTTCTCTAGGCCTCAGTTTCCTAAAATGAAAGGGCTGGAAGAAATTTCTCTAAGGACTCTTCTAGCCTGAACATTCTGTTAATATTGCCCACCCTGTGAAGAGGAGGGAAATAGAAATCAGGACTTTAGACACAAGAACCTGAGTTTCCAAGGCAAAGCCAAACGCATCAAGCCCAAGCTTTTGGCTGTGTAGGGGCCTTTTTAATCCAGTGGAATGCATGTATGGGTTTAGGTCGGCTTTCAAAGCCAGGCAGAAGTGGCTTTTGTCAGGATACTATTGTTAACATTACAAAATGATGCCATGGTACTCTGTCCTCATAAATCTATCCCCTCTCCTGTAAGTATGGTAGAGTAAATGTTTTTCTCTTCTTTATAAATAAGGACACTGAGGCCCAGCTAAATTAATAGATTCATCTAAAGTCACAAAGTGAGACAGTGGTGGAGCCTGAAAGAGCTGTATCTAGGAATTTTTGTAGCCAGGGTAAATTCCATTGAGAAAGGGAGTGACACAGAAGATAAACCCCCTCCCCAAACACAGTCAGTCCATGACATGAGACAACAAGTCCCTCAGAGAGGAAACATACAGAACATTTAAGGGTTCCTGTACCCCTCAAACCCTGGGAGGAAGTAGACAGGGAGGAGATCCCAGGAAAAAGATACCACCAGGATCAGATGATGGATTGGAGAAAAGGATGGCGTGAAGGAGGAAGAAAGCCCCCTTTCAATTTTTGGTACTTTTTTTTTTTAAACAAATGCTTTATTAACTTCTGTTTTACATCATTCATTTCCGCCAGATTTTGAGTTACAATCATTTTCCCCCCATTATTCCCCTACCCAACCTCCCAGAATAGCAGTCCCACAGGATATCGCTTCCTCCAATCTGCTCTCTCCCATACCTTCTCCCATACCCCATCGACTTTTCCATTAGAGGAAGATGAATCTTTGTGTCCCAATGCCTGCACATCTTATCTCCCAATTATAGGCAAAAGAGTATTAATAATAGTATTTATATATATATTTGAAACATTTAATGTTACGACCTTGAATTTCAGATCCATTTCCTTCCTCCCTTGTCACCCATTCCTTCTTGGGATATAAGTAATTCAGTATATGTTGTACATGTCTAGCTATGCAAAACATTATCATAGTAGATATATTGTGCAAGGCTGCTTATAATTCCCTCCCACTCATCCCACCCCCCACCTGGTCCATTCCCTACATGATCCTGTCCCTCTTCTATAGTGGGTACTTCCAACCTCCCCTCACCCCAAGGATGCCCTCCCATCCATCATCCCTCCTCTCATCCCCCTTCCCCCTATCCTGCTGCAGGTTGAGATATCCCATTTAGTATGTATGTCATTTTCTACCTGAACCAAATTCAATGTGAATGTGGTTTTGCCTTTTTAGCCTTCCTTATTCTCCCCCTCCTTTGCACCCACTTCCCCTACATGAGATAGTTTACCCTACCATGTCTCTCCCCATCTCCTCTTGCCACTTTCCTCTCTCACCTCATAATTTCATCCCTTGAGTACTCTCCCTTCCCAACAATATCAACCTATGCCCTCTATCCATATATAACTGTAACCATATACACACACATTCACATATGTATTCATATGACCACACCCCCTTCTTCTATTATTTTCATAGTGAGAAAGATATCATCAGTCACAGTTATTGTTTTTCCATATAGGAATGTAAATAGTTCAACTTTGATAAGTTCCTTTTGATTTCTTTTCCCTGATTACCTTCTCAGGCATCTCTTACTTCTTGCGTCTGGATGTCAAATTTTTTATTCAACTCTGGTTTTTTCCTCAAGAATGCTTGAAAGTCCTCTATTCCACTGAATGATCATATTTTCCCCTGAAACAAAATACTCAGTTTTGCTGGGTAGGTGACCCTTGGGTTCATTCCCAGTTCTTTTGCCCTCTGGAATATCATATTCCATGCCCTTCGATCCCTCAGTGTAGAAGCTGCCAGGTCCTGGGCTATTCTGATTGTGTTTCCACAATATTGAAATTGTTTCTTCCTGGCTGCTTGTAGTACTTTCTCCTTGATCTGGGGATTCTGGAACCTGGCTATAATATTCCTGGGAGTTTTCTTTTTGGGATCTTTTTCAGGAGGTGATCTGTGGATTCTTTCAACCTCTATTTTGCCCTCTGGATCTAAAACATCAGGGCAGTTTTCCTTGAGAATTTCTTGAAGGGTGATTTCTAGGTTCTTTCCTTGATCATGGCTTTCAGGTAGTCCAATAATTTTTAAATTGTCTCTCCTGGATCTATTCTCCAGGTCAGTGGTTTTTCCCATGAGATATTTCACATTGCCTTCTAATCTTTCATTTGTTTGGATCTGCTTAACAGCATCTTGATTTCTCATAAAGTCATTAGCTTCCATTTGCTCCAGTCTAACTCTGAAGGAATGAATCTCCTCAGTGAACTTTTGAGATTCTTTTTCCATCTGGCAAATTCGACTTTTTAAGGCATTCTTCTCCTCATTGCCCTTTTGGGCCTCCTTTGCCATTTGAGCTAGTCTATTTTTAAGGTGTTGTTTTCCTCAGTCAGGCTGTTGACCCTCATTTCATACTTTTCCTGCATCCTTCTCATTTCTCTTTCCAATTTTCCTCCACTTCTCTTATTTGATTTTTAAAGTCCTTCTTAAGGTCCTCTATGGCCTGCAACCCGCTCATGTTTTCCCCTGGGGCTTTTGGAGCAGGACTTCTGACCTCACAGTCCTTTTCCCGCTCTATGCCCCAAAAATAGGAGTCTAGGGTTGCATTTTTCTGTTTCCTTTGCCTTGGCATGTTGCCACTTAATTGCTTGACTTTTGGGCTTGTTGCCACACTATGGCTTTAAGGCCAGCTAGAGGAATTTTCGTCCCGAACGTGTGGGGGGCAACTTCCGTTTCTGGCAAGCTGTAAACCCACCCACAACTTCCACCCTAGATCACAATCCAGATCCAGGGAGGTTAAAGCAAGAGCGATTACCCCCCAAGACTGATCGCTGGATCTCCCCACGATTTGTAGGCTGGGAGCCGGAAATGCCTCTGAAAACTACAAAATGGCGTGTCTCCTCAGTGGCTTCTAGCCCCCAGGGAGGGAGCTGACGCATTCCCCAAATACAGGTCCCAAAGTCCATAGGACACTAACCTCTTACTTTGTCCCAGGCAGGTCTATGTTGATAATTCTGGCGTCTCCACAGTTCCTGGTGTTCTGGGGTTCCTCCAGCCGGCTGCTGGCCCTGCCGCCCTAGGGCTAAAACCTCGGCTCACGTGGACCTGGGCTCGGCTCGGCTCCTGTGCTCTGCGCGCTGCCAGCTCCCAGACCACTGCGCTGGTCCTTCCTGCAGGGTGCTGGGCTGTCCTCAGCGGGAGGTTAGCTTCTCTGTGTCGTTCTGTGTGTGCTGGGGCTCCAGAAGATTTTCAGAGTCCTTTTTTACATAGTTTGTGGAGAATCTGGGGGCAGAGAGGCTTGGACGAGCTGTTTCTACTCCGCCATCTTGGCTCCGCCCCCCAATTTTTGGTACTTTTGAGATAAATCATTATTGTTCCACCTTAATTATAGTTCTGGTGCCAGACCAAGATCCCAAGGGTTCTGTGGACCCCAACTGAAGAACTCCCAAAAACATTTTCATTCTTGACTAGGGTAAACACTGCAAAAATCAATTATTCGATGAACTAGAACACAATTATACTGATTCTCAATCCCAGCTTCTTCCATTACAATGCTGTGTTAAATGACCAAAATAATTCTATAGTAAAAATATGTCCCACCAATAATCTGTAGACCTTCATTATAATGTTGGCCTGGGGGGAGCAGTTTATGCACTAACATCTTTAATAAAGAAAAAAAGAGGTAGAGAAGACGTTATAAGAACTTGACAAGATTGCAACTTTGTAAAACCTGTCTGTGTGAATTTTACAGGGGAGGCATCATCCCCAAAGTAAGTCAATGTTTACTTATACTGGTGATTTTGATATTCTCCTGGTTATGTGTGATGACTATGAATCATGGAACACCACAGTCTCAGAAGAATCAAAATTGCAGGAAACCCCAAGGACAACAGAAAGATTGGGGGGGGGGGTGAATAGGTTATAGTACTTTACCTGTATGACTTATACACAAGAATTGGGGTAAGAGACATTTTCAAGGACATGTATGATTAAAAAAGGAAGTAGAACAGTCACATAGTGAGTGAGAACCAGGGATAACAGATGGGCAGCCAGCCGCCTGAGTGCTATATTGGTACCACTGATATTAAAAGCATCCAAGAAAAACCTCCAGTATATTGGGTGGAGGGCCTCTAGGGACGATTAATGGAAATATATGTGCAAGAATCTCATTTGATGAAAAGTTAGGAAAAGGTTGCTCTCCGAGCTGATGGAGGGAGTACCACTGAGATCACCAAGTCATTCACCAAAACATTCCCCACCCACACCCACCACCCCCTTATTAGAGACTTTAATGCATTTTTAAATGGGGGGAAGGGAATAATACCAACTATATGCCAGCTACTGTGCTAAGCACTTTATTGATATTATCTCATTTCATCTTCACAACAACCCTGGGAGGCAGGTGCTATTATTATCCCTATTTTGTAGGATAGGAAACTGATGCAAACAGAGGTCAAGTGACTTCCCCAGGGTCACACAGCTAAGAAGTGTCTGAGGCTAGATTTGAAGTCAGGTCTTTCCAACTCCAGGCCCACCTATCCTCCACAAAATATATTTTGTAAGGGTGAGTAAGGAGTTGTGATTTGATCCTCATTCTCTCCTATCTCTTGGTCTAAAATGGTGACTTCCAATGGGACCTTGTATTTTAATCTGAATCAGAAGTTAACCTTTTTGTCCCATGGAACCCTTTGACAGATTCATGAAACCTAGGGATCTAGCCTTGGTCCTAGCCTTCTCAGGATAATGTTTTAAGTGCATAAAATGAAATACATGGGATTAAAAAGGAAACAAAATATTAATGAAAATAAAGATGCAATTTTCCCACTAAAATTCACAAATGCCACTAAAATCGATCTATTGATCCCCACAGAAGTCTATGGATCCCAAATTAAGAACCTCTGAATAGGTTTCCATTCTTACATAGGACAAGCATAGAAAGAATCAATTAATCCATGAATTTTGTTGTTGTTGTTGTTGAAGATCCACTATGAAATTGGTAAAATCTCTCTCCAGTGTGATCTGTCCTCTCTTTCAACATCCCCTCTTCAGACCTTTCTTTGGAATACTTGAGACAGAAACAGTTCTGCTTCAAAGAAGATTGAGGAAAAGAATTGAAGTCAGCATGATCCTGAGAGCTGTCAATCTGAGCTCCTGCAAAGGACACTCAGTAATCATTCTGAACGTTTTCTCTCTGGATTTCCTGGATGATATCAGTATTTTCTGGGTCGGGGGTTGGGTGACTTGAGTAAACTTTCTAAAATAGAATTTCCTTTAAATGAATTGTCAGAAAAAAGAAATACTGGCAGGCAGAGGGGGAGAAAAATGGAAAGGAAAGATAAATATACAGACCAAACATAGCTTATGAAAAGAGAGTAGTGAAAGAAACCAAGACAGAAAGATGGACAGAAATGGGAGAAAAGACAGGGATGGAAGAAGAGCCAGAGACAGAGAAAGATTGAAAAAAAAGAAAGTTAATTACAGAATTCAAAGATACTAACAAAGCCCAACAGCAAGAAATAGAAAGAGAAAGTCTATGTAAAGTTACTGTACACATTATAAAGTACTTGGGAGTCTACCTGCCAATACAAACCCAGGAGCTATATGAACACAATTACAAAACACTTTTCACACAAATAAAGTCAGATCTAAAACATTGGAAAAACATCAATTGCTTATGGGTAGGTTGATGTAATATAATAAAAATGACAATTCTACCTAAATTAATTTACTTATTCAATGCCATACTGATCAAACTACCAAAAATTATTTTATAGAGCTAGATAAAATAATATCAAAATTCATCTGCAAGAACGAAATGTCCAGAATATTAAGAGAATTAATGAAAAGAAGTGCTAGGGAAGGCAGCCTAGCCATAGCAGGTATTAAGTTGTGTTATAAAGCAGCAATCAGCAAAAATACTTGGTATTGGCTAAAAAATAGAGGGGTAGATCAGTGGAATAGGTTAGGTACACAAGACACAGTAGTCAATGATTATAGCTATCTACTGTTTGATAAACCCAAAGACCCCAGTTTTGGGGATAAGAACTCACTATTTGACAAAAACTGCTGGGAAAACTGGAAACTAGTAAGGCGGAAACTGGGCATAGACCAACATTTGACACTATATACCAAAATAAAGTCCAAATGGACTAAATGGTACACAATTTAGATATAATAGCTAATACTATAGACAAATTAGGGGAGCAAGGAATAGTTTATCAGATTTTTGGAGAATGGAGGAATTTATGATCAGACAAGAGATAGAGAACATTATGAAATGCAAAATGGATAATTTTGATTATATTAAATTGAAAAGGTTTTGCACAAACAAAGCCAATGCAACCAAAATTAGGAGGGAAGCAGAAATCTGGGAAAGAATTTTTATAACTAGTGTCTCTGGTAAAGGCCTCATCTCTAAAATATATTGAGAACTGAGTCAAATTTATAAGAACACAAGTCATTTCCCAATTGATAAATGGTCAAAGGATGTGAACAAGCAGTTTTTAGAGGAAGAAATTGAAGCCATCTATAGACATATGAAAAAATGCTCTAAATCATTTTTGATTAGAGAGATGCAAATCAAAACAACTCTGAGGTACCACATCATATCTATCAGATTGGCTAACATGACAAAACAGGAAAATGATAAATGTGGAAGATGTGGGAAAGTTAGAATACTTATTCATTGTTGGTGGAGCTGTGAGCTGATCCAACCATTCTGGAGAGCAATTTGGAACTATGCCCAAAGGTCTTTAAAAATTTACATATCCTTTGACCCAGTAATACTGCTTCTAGGGTTATATCCCAAAGAGATCATAAAAATGGGAAAAGAACCCACATGTACAAAAATATTTATAGTAGTTCTCTTTGTAGTGTCCAAGAACTGGAAATTAAGGGGATGCCCACAAATCGGGGAATGGCTGAACAAGTTGTGGTATATGAATATAATGGAATACCATTGTGCTATAAGAAATGATGAATAGGAAGACTTCAGAAAAACCTGGAAATATTCATGTGAACTGATGCTAAGTGAAGTGAGCAGAACCAAGAGAACATTGCACACAGTAACAGTCACAGTTTGCAATGACTGATTTTGATAGACTTAGCCCTTCTCAGCAATGCAAGGACCTAAAACATTTTTTCCAAAGGTCTCATGATGGAAAATGTCATCCACATTTAGAGAAAGAACTATGGAGTCTGAATGTAAAGTGAAGCAGTCTATTTTCTTTCTTTTGTTTTGTTTTGTTTTTTTCTTTCTCATGGTTTCTCCCATTCATTATAATTCTTCTATACAACATGACTAATGTGAAAATATGTTTAATAGGAATGTGTATGTAAAGCTTATGTAAGATTGCAGGCTGTCTTGGGGAGAGAGGGAGTACGAGTGGCGGGGGGCAGGGATTTTAAACTTATGGAAGTAAATGTTGAAAACTAAAAATAAATAAATTAGATTTTTTTAAAAAAGAAATGATGAACAGGTGGACTTCAGAAAAACCTGGAAAGACTTATACAAACTGATGCTGAGTGAAGTGAACAAAACCAGGAGAACATTGTACACTGTAACAGCCACAGTGTGAGATAACTAATTTTGATAGGCTTAGTCCTTCTCAGTAATACAAGGACCTAAAACAATTCCAAAGGACTCATGATGGAAAATGCCATCCACGTCCAGAGAAAAATCTGCGGAGTCTGAATTCAGAGTGAGGCAGTCTATCTTCTTTTTTTGTTTTGTTTTGTTTTGTTTTCTTTTTCATGGTTTCTCCCATTCATTATAATTCTTCTATGCAACATGACTTATGTGAAAATGTGTTTAATAGGAATGGATATGTAGAACCTATATCAGATTGCATGCCATCTTGGGGAGGAGGGGTAAGAAAATTTAAAACTTATGGAAGTGAATGTCAAAAACCAAAAATAAATAAATAATTTTTTTTAAAAAAAAAGAATTCAAAGAGACCTCAAAATCCATCTAGTCAACACATCCTCAAACAAAACTCCCCTCTACAACAGACTTTATGAATGGTCTTCCAGTTTCTGCTAAAAGAACTCTTACATGGAGGCACCCATTGCCTACCAGAGAAAACTGTTCACTTTTGGATAGCTGCAATTGTCAGGAAGTCTTAGAGATACAGAGACTGAAACAAAGAGAGACATAGTGCATTTGGCAGTAGAAAATGCTGCCTACTAATCGTGATCCTTACTTTATAGGCCTAAGGAGTTAAAACAAGAAAGGATTAAAATCTAGAGACCTAGGGAACGGGCAGAGGATAGCATAAGAGCCCTATAGCCAGTCAAGTTCTTTATCAACTTCATCATCCCAGTTTTGACAGTACAGCTAAGATGATAGTTCAAGAAAAGATCAGGAAGATCAGCTATGATAGACTGATTCTACCACCCTCTCGGTTTTTACCTATCTGGGCATCAGGTCACCATCTTTACTTTTGGAGAATGAGAGGACCTCAAGTTACACAAGAGACAGATTCCTACAAAGTTGTGTATTAATCAATTTTTGTAAATTTGATTTAACTCCTTGTTGACTTAAAATTCTCATTTCAGAAATGTGTTTTCCTCATTCCCAGACTGATCTTCAGTGACCAGTGGCTGCTGACATTTTATTTTTTCAATCTGTCTCCCTCCAACCTCTCTATCAAGCAGTTAGGGCTTTAAAAAAAACAATCATCTAAATGCAACAGAAGAACTATTATTTGAATCAGAAAAATCTTTTAATATGAACATTGTCTCTAATATTAAGAAACCTAGTGCAATGTTAACCTAAACTAAACACAGATTTACTTAAATTTAATGATTTTACCTTGTTAAGTAGTCTCACATTTCCAGCCTCCAGCCTCGTGAGGTTTTGAATCCTGATTCTTTCATAACTTTCCCAGCTTCGTGACTTCCATACATTAGATCAGCATGTCATCTATGCCTATATCCAATAAATTGATTAAAAAAAACCTTGGAGACCAAGTCCTATGGCATGTCACTAGAGACAATTCTCTAAGTTGACATCAATCTGTTCATTAACTATCACTCTTTGGGTACATTCATTCAACTGGTTCTGAATCTACGTAAATGACCTGTAATCCAGCCCATTCTTTTCTAGCTTATCCTCAATAGATATTAAAACAGACTTCATCAATGTCCTTGTAAAATTCAAGTTAACATATGTCTATGGCATTCCTCTGACTAGTTACTATGCTTCTACCTAATCTGACCTTTTGTGAAAACCCAGATTTCCATGTGGCAGATTTGCTGAAATTGGGGCAATTATTTTGTAAATTGTACCCTCTTGGCTTCTCTTCAAGTTGAACTTAGTGGGTGTGGCAGAAGATTTTAGTAGAAGAGTACCTGAAATAAAGAGGTGCTTTCCTCTGCCATTTGCTACTTGTGTGTTCAAAAGTAAATTACCATCTCTGAGCCTGTTTCCTCAAACTTATTATACCAATTATATCTATCTCACAAGATTTTTGTGAGAAACAAATGAGGGAATGTATGTAGAATATTTTGCAATATATGGTACCACCTACCTCAGGGTTTTTTGTGGGGAAAGTGTTTTTTTAAACCTTAAAGTACTATGTAATGCACACAAGGTTCCAACCTCATGTGTGTGCCCTCTGAATTCTAAACGTGACTTGAAGCAAGTTGTGTGGGAGTCAGCATCATATCAAAACCATCTTTTTTTAAAAAACAGAACACAAGTCTAGTTTACTTTTTAAAACATTTCCATATTAGTCATGATATGAAAGAAGAAACAGAAAAAAGGAAAAAAAAACCACACACGAATGCATGCACACACACACACACACACACACACACACACACACACACACACACACACAAAGAAAATGAAAATAGCATCTTTCAATCTGCATTAAGACTCCATGGTTCTTTCTTTGGATGTGGATAGCATTTTCCATCATGAGTGTTTTGGAATTGTCTAAGATCAGGGGTGGGAAACCTGTGGCCTCTAGTCAAAAGGCCACTCCCAAAGATCTAGAAGGCCACATGTGGCCTGGAGGCCCCAGTTCCCCACCCCAGGTTCTTTGTATTGTTGCAAACAAAGTCTATCATAATTAATCATTGTACAATGTTGCTATTACTGTGTACAATGTTCTCCTGGTTCTGCTCACTTCACTCAGCATCAGTTCACATAAGTCTTTCTGGGTCTTTCTGAAATCTGCCGGCTCACCATTTCCTATAGCACAATAGTACTCTATTTAATTAATATACCGCAACTTGTTAAGCCATTCCCCAATTAATGGGCATTCCCCCAATTTCCAATTGTTTGCCACCACAAAATAAGTATCTTTGTACATGTGGGTCAGTTTCCCATTTTTATGATCTCTTTGGGATACAGACCCAGTAGTGGTATTGTTCCATCAAAGGGTATGCATAGTTTGATTATCCTTTGAGCATTCCAAGTTGCTTTCCAGAATGGGCGGGTCAGCAAAACCATCTTTTATAAGGCCCCACCAATGTATTTATTTTTGCTAGACCAAAGTAAATATTATTTCTTTTTGTGTGTGTATATGAACTTAACATTGACAAATACAAACTTTTCAAAAACACATTTCCCAGCAAAAGCCATTTAATCAAAGAATAGAGTAAAATAAGTATACGTGTTGGGTTCACCTCTCCTCCAGGTTACCACACAACCAGCAGGGGAAAATAAAAATGAGAACATGTGGCCAGAACACATGCATAGGGAACACAGGTA
This sequence comes from Gymnobelideus leadbeateri, assembly GCA_011680675.1. Taxonomy (NCBI): domain Eukaryota; kingdom Metazoa; phylum Chordata; class Mammalia; order Diprotodontia; family Petauridae; genus Gymnobelideus; species Gymnobelideus leadbeateri. The sequence goes on along the minus strand of WOXC01003540.1, from coordinate 70,088 downwards.
GCCAGGTCACATGCATGAAGGCATTGATGTGTAGGGAACACAGAACCCACGGTGTTCTCTGCTGATGTCCCTGGGTGATGCCATCCGGTGATGATATGATGGGGCAAGCTATTTTTTCCGTTGCTTTATGGGATATTTTACTGCTCTCTTCCCTCTGTTGTGAAACTACCATGTGACTTCTTTCCCTAGAAGGACAGGGCAGCCAAAGGCTTTAGATTACTAGCCCCAGGGCCCAACATTACCTCTTCGGTGATATAAATGGAAGTAGCTAAAAGAAATCCTAAGGTATTTTAATGTCTTTCAAAATCAATGGGGGGGGCTTTTCCTGAGTTGCTTCCTGGAGTATTTGGGCTAACTCATTCTAGACTCTTAGTTATATTATGGAATTCCTCTAAATGCTCATTTTTTTCCTAAGTTCTGAATCCCTTCACCTCATTAGGAGTATACCACTTAGCAAAAACTCAACAATGCTGACTAGAATGCAGTAAGGAGCAGCTAGATGAAGTAATAGATAAGTGCAGGGCCTGGAATCAGGAAGACTCACCTTCCTGAGTTCAAATCTGGCCCCAAACACTTACTAACTTTAGAGCAACTCACTTAACTGTTTGCCTTGATTTCCTCATCTGTAAAATGAGTTGGAGAAGGAAATAGCAAACCACTCCAGTATCTTTGCCAAGAAAACCCCAAATGAGGTTAGGAAGAGTTGGACATGATGGAAGAAAAAACCAACTAAACATCAACAGAATGCAGTGAAAGAATTCCTTTTGATCTCAGATATCTCTGGATGCTATGCAAACTAACTAGGAAACATGACTAAAAGGGATCAGGTGGGGCTAATTATATTTGCCATGCTTCCTTCCTACTAGCAACCAAAATCTCCATGCTATTTGCACTCACTAATATAAATGTCAATTATTATGTGTTCTTCATTCTCTTGTGCTCTGTTCACTATGTCATAACAAAGAATCTGACAAACTCATTCATTCTAAGGAGGAGCAAATATCTATAAAGCAATAGAGGAGAATGGTGGAGATGTTCTATTTTATCAAGTCGAAATGTCTGAAATGAATTTCTTTTTTTTTTTGCTTGAGGGCAATTGGGGTTAAGTAACTTGCCCAAGGTCACACAGCTAGGTTTTTTTGTTTGTGTGCGTTAAGTGTCTGAGGCCGGATCCGAACTCAGGTCTTTCTGACTCCAGGGCCGACGCTCTACTCACTGCGCCACCTAGCCGCCCCTGAAATGAATTTCTAATAAAGGAATTATAGGCATTTGTAATCGGCCAGTGGTGGTAATATAGAGGAAGGGGAACTTTTTGATACCTCAGAAATATTGTACAAGTATACTTACTCTGGCTATATGTAAATTTAACCTTACTCCTTAAGAAAGGACTTTGACCTCAGAAAATTGAAGTTTATATTCCTAATCTTTACTAATTCTCCTAAAGTTAGGAGAGTGCTAACCTTAGTGCCCACTAAAGGTTCAGACAGTGTTATTTGTGCTAACAGTTCTAATATAGAAATGTGTTTCACATGACTTCATATTGCTTGCCTTCTCAATGGATGGGAAGGACAGAGAGAATTTAGAGCTCAAAATTTTTTAAATAAATAAATGAGATAAAGTCTTCAAAATGAATGAGGGATAGCTAGATGGTGCAGTGGGTAGAACACTGGCCCCAAAGTCAGGAGGACTTGAGTTCAAATCTGACCTCACTTACTAGCTATGTCATCCTAGGTAAGTCACTTAACCCCAATTGCCTCAAAAAAATGAATGAATGAATCAACAAATGAATAGATAAATAAATTAATGAATAAATGGGTGAATGAATGAGAGATATGTAATAGCAGGGAGGAAAAATAGTTAACTGGGGTACTGAAATCCAGGCCTAAGAGGGACTCCATCTCAGAACCAGATGGCCATTTTGCCTATACTCCTTCTTCCTGACAAGAGAATATATATACCTCCTTCCAAGAGAATATAAGTTCTATGAGGGCAGAGCCAGCTTTGTTCTTTTTCCTTATACAACTCTTAACACAGTGCTTTGTACTTGCTTCAGTAATTTCATGGAGCATTGACCTCTCAGGGTTGCTGTGAGGATAAGATATTCATAAAGCACCTAGCCTGGTACCTGGCTCATGGAGGATACTTATTCAATGCTTATCCCCTTCTCTTCCTCCTTCCAGTGGGATCACCCACCCTTGTTTTCTCATCCTATGCAACTGTTGTCCATCTTCTCCCCTACAAGGAGCCTTCTTCTAGAGGGCTTGACATTGCACATATCCCAAGGAATTAGGAGGGCTATCTGTCACTTATCCCAACCCTTGCTATAATACCAGCCCTCTTCTTCTTCCAGGCATATGTGTCTCTGATGACAGACACCCTTTATGCCACTTCTTCTCTACAATTCTTCATTGGGCACAGGCTACTCACAACCATCACACACCTCTCTATTTCCCTTCAGGAGATCTGTAACAGTAAGTAATTCTGTAGCATTACATGACTCTAAAAGAGTTCCATAATCACTCAAAGAATTTGCCCTAACACAGGAAAACTCAAGAGAATGAAAAATAACTATTATCTTGATTTGGGAGGAGGTGGGTATGCAGTGCTTAGAGCCCTCCTCAATCTTTTGGTTACCAGAGTCAGGATATGACTGTTGATTTTGCATTCAGTGAAAAACAAGGTATGAACCATCCCTCTTCCTCATAGTATGCATCCTTGTTTTTTAGTTCCCCAAACCTTGCCACAAAAGACCATTGTTCAACAAGGGCAGGTTGTTGGAAGAACAATGGCATATATCCTTTAGTATGGAATTACTCTGAGTTCTTTAACTGGAGCATGAGCCACTGCCAGTCTGGACCAATGGCCAACATGTCACCCTGGGAGTTGGGGCTCTGGGGAAACACTACATGTATTCTTCTTCTTACCTCCTTCCTCCTATAGGTCACCTATTGAAATCTCTGTGAAGTAATTGAAGTGTAGATTCTATCCTGAGGTAGGCCAGAATGGTAACATGACTATAACTCCACAGAAAAATGTAAACTATTTTGAGTAAATGTAAACAACATAAGGAGTTCTAGCTATCCCATTGGAAAACTTGCATGTGATCCTGGGCCATCCCTAGCACCATACTTTCTTTGTTCTGTTTCTGTATAATACTTAGCCTGGCCTGAGGTTGGTGCAGGCCATGAAAGGCCTCTTATGAGCAAACTCTATTAAACAACCCAATCAACCTAATGAGCCCTAATAAACCTATTAGTAATTAAACTGGTATGAGCCTCTCTTTGCTATCTCAGTATTCTCTCCCCTGTGGTATGCCACCTACAATTGGAATAATTAGGGCAGAATTGTCTGCCCCCTTACAGATTCCCACATAAGATTATCACATATAATTATATTGACAATCCATAAAGATTGTTCATTGGCACATATATCTTGGACAGATATTACAAATAGACATAAACAGAATTTTTAATGACACAAGTTTTTCTCTGAAACAAAGATTCATGTTTTTAATATCACTATTCCTCCAGTGATGATATATGCCTGTGAGTCAAGAAATAGTACAGTCTATAAATTAAAATTGTCTTGCATGTTGTAGGTCCTTGATAGAAGTCTGTTTAATTGAACAGAATTATGTCTGCCATGGTTAGCCTCATGTAGTGAGACCACAATTAAGAAATTGTGGTGCCCTAGAAACAAAGCTCCTATACCATCCCTCAATTTAAAAAGAGAAAATAGCACATTGAAAATAGTTCATTAGGCAAAAATTCATAAATCAAGGTATAAATAACATTTTGTAATTTCTTCCAATAAATGAAAAATGGACCCCAAACCCCATTATGTTTTATGCAAAAGTGGCAGAAAAATCAGTTTTTAAAAGACTCCTTTTTAATGATTCAAACTAAAAAAAAAACTAAACAAAAAAAATTTTAATAAAAAATGTCAACAAACTAAAAATTGCAACCAGCTCCCAAAAGCTGATATCTGAGGCAGAGAGGTTATGATAGGGGATGGTTAAATAGTGATTTTGAAATGGTAGTAGTGAAGAAGGGAGCTTCCGTTGGCTTCTCAGAATAAATGAGGGCACAAGTACAATAAAGAGTAGCTAGCCCCCATCCCAACTCCCCTTCACAATATATGAGCTGGCCATGAAGTCATATAGATCATGTGATCTAGAGCTGGAAGATGCTCACGGACCATCTAGTCCAACCTCCTTGTTTTATAAATGAGGAATCTAAGGCACAGAGAAGGTAAGTGACTTGTCCAAAGTCACACAGGCAGTAAGAGGTAAAATTGGAACCCACATCCTCTGACTTCATAAACATCTTGGAATAAGCAACCTACATTGCCAGAGTGCCGTCATGTGCACAGGGTAACTAAGATAAAAAGAGGGACTACCCCTTTTCCCTTAGGAAAGCCCCAGTCTGAGGGAAAAACTGAAAGAATGTCACAAAATAATGTGACAGATGCATGATGCATTTAGGCAAAGCAGAGAATCTTAGTGAGTCACTCACAAAGAAAGGAATTTCTTCAATACAGTGAAAACTTTCTTCATAAATCAAATTTTAAGTCAATAAAATACACGATTCATCAAAATGACAAGTCAAATTCAGGTGTTTATTCTACAGGGATGATTACATAAGGAGATCAGTATTGTTAATAAAAAATGAATACAAAAACCTTTCCGAGATCACTAGAACCAGAGTTTCATGTTGTTGAAATCAAATGTGAAAAATACTTCCAAGCATGGCTTCTACTTGTCCCAATCCACCTGAGGTAAACCTGACAACCCTCAGCTAAAAAGTATGACATTGAAGATTGTCTTTTTTGTCCTACACCTATCAATAAATTCAATCATTCTGTATATCCTTTGTACAACTTTTGACCCTCTATTTACTACTCACATCTATACCATATATGTTCCTATTCCTTAACCTTTTTCCTGGCTCCCATCAAAACATGAAAGGAGGGATGGCTAGGTGGCACAGTGAATAGAGAGGACCAGTCCGGGAGTCAGGAGGACCTGAGTTCAAATCTGGCCTCAGAAACTTAACACTTACTAGCTGGAAGACCTTGGGCAAGTCACTTAACCCCAATTGCCCTGCTTTCCCCTCCAGAAAAAAAAGAAAAAGAAAACATGAAAGGATATGACATTAGAAGGTTAACAAAGATGACCACAACATGATCATCATTGTCATAGATTTCTTTTTTTAACTTTTATTTTTCTATTAATGAATATTTACTTTCTCTCACCTTTTCTTCCTCAAAAGAAAAATTAAATACTTATAACAAATATGCATAATTAAACAAAACAAATCCCCACATTGGGTATGTCTAAAATATATGTCTTGTTTAGTATCTTGAATCCATCACTTCTCCATCAGGAAGTGGGTAACATAAATCATCATAAGTCCTCTGGAATGATTGTTGGTCATTACATTCATTAGAGTTCTTAAGTCTTTCAAAGTTGTCTGTCTTCACAATGTTGTATTATACACATGATTTTCCTAGTTCCACTCACTTCACTCTGCATCAGTTTATACAATTCTTCTCAGGTTTCTCCCTTTCATCATTTCTTAGGGCACAATAGTATACCATTATAGTAATATGCCATAATTTATTCAGTCATTTCTCAAGGAGGAGCACTCCCTTAGTTTATAGTTTTTTGCCACTACAGAAAGAGAAGAATAGCTTCTTTCTCTATTGTGATTTATAGTCTAAGGCCTCCCATCCACATCTCCTTGGATATTTATAACAGTGCAGGGGTATAAATATTATCTCCATCTACAGATGAAAAAAACTAAGGTTCAAGAAGGGAAAGTTACTTAATTCAGGGTTACATAGCTAGGAAGTATTAGCACCAAAATGTAAACATGAGCTTTCTATTACTAAATCCAAAATTTTCCCCACTTTTCCCTATACCTAATTTATACTAATTTATAATCAGATAAGACTACAAGATTCTTTCCTAGTCCCTTCAATTGCTGAAGCCTTCCATTCTCAGCTTATCTTCCAACTACTCTGTATATATCTTGTATTTACCTAGTTATTTACAGATTTTCCCCCCACCACCACCCCATGAGACTATAAGCTCCTTGCATGCAGAGACTGTTTCTGCCTTTCTTGCTATCCCTAAAGCTTAGGATAGTTCCTGGCATACACTAAGCATTTAATAAATGCACGTAGACTGAATAGCATGGTTGGAAACACGAAAGTCCTTGGGAGAGGGAAATGAGTGATCCTAATTCACAATAATGTGTAAAGAAATATTTCTAAGTGCCATCTTGTATTCTGTGTGATGACAACTTTTATGGTTTAATCACCTCAGGTCTCAGAATTGACCTTGTCCTCAGGGATGTTGCTAATAGACATAAGCTACAGGAAAAAAAGGCATAGAGAAAATGCTAAAAAACAATGTTGGAGCCGTTTTCTCAACCTCCTGAAACCATTTCCTCCAAAAGCAAGTCTTCAAGGCTGTGTGTCCAGCCTCTTTTACATTGATCTTCCATGTACCTGCCTGGAGGAATGGTCCCAATTAAGCATGAAAGGGCAATCATGCTGTCCAAGAAGAAGATATATGAATAGACTACCTCATAGAGAAGGTTTAATGAGCATCAACTAGTAAGTCTTTTCATGCTCTGAGCTGTGAAATCATGAGATGCAATGGAAAAATTAGGAATCAGAAGACCTGGGTTTGAATTCTGACTCTGTTACTTACTACCTTTATGATTTCAAGCAAACCACTGGCTTCTCTGTTCCTCTGTTCCTTATTAGCAAAATGAAGAAATTGTACCATATGCCTTTCAAGGTTTTTTGTAGTTTTTGATCTATAGTGCTCTGATCTCATAACATGGCTCACAATTCCTCCCTGGGAAGGCAAAGTCTAAAGATACATAGGTCAAACCTATTACCATTCTTAGGAGATCACATTGGTTCAGGCACTAACAAATTAGGTAACTATGTCTGAAGTTAGGAGACATTAACATATGATGTTACTTTCTACATAGCACAAACCTCATTTTCTTGCATTTGAGGCTATTCTTATCATTGGCTAAGGTGCTGTATATCACTTGGTATATAGCCCATCATGAATGTCAAGACCAAGTTTGTACTAGGATACAGTGAGAAAAAATGATAGCATTTATCTCTGGAAAACACACAGTTGTAATTGAAGGTCATAACTCCCATCCCCAAAATAGGAACAATAAATCTCTTCTCTACTTCTAGGTGTCTAAGAGAGTGCCTAGAATCTAGATTCTGAACACATTTGAGTGACCTCAAGCCCAAGCCTAGTAACAAGCTTCCCCTAGATCTCAAGAAAGGGAGATGAAGAGTCTACAGTGTTTCATCAGGTCAAGAATCTCAAGGGAAATAATGAAAAAGTGGGAAGAAAAGCATGCTAGCAGTGCCAGATCTCAAATGATACTATAAAGCAATAATTATCAAAAATTTTTTCTATTGAATCCAAAATAGAGAGGACAATCAATGGAAAAGATCAGGTACATATTATAAGGAAACAGACTAAGTTCATAGCCTAGTGTTCCATAAAACCAAAGACCCTAGCTACTTCAGTAAGGACATATTTGAGAAAATCTTCTGGAGGTATGGGACAGTAGATTTTACCAACACCTTATACAAGATACTTTATACTGCATGTTTAGATAAGCTCCAAATGGATACATGATCTGGATAGAAAAGATAATATCATCAATAAATTAGAAGCATTTTCTTTCAGATCTATGGATAGGGGATGCATTCATGACCAAAAACAAACAATCAAACAAAAAGATCACAAAAGGTTAGGTAGACAACTTTGATGATATGAAGTTAATTTAAAAAAAAATCAAATGCAAATAAGAACAGAAGAGAAAGTTATCTGAGGGAAAATGTTTTGTTGCAAGTTCCTCTACTAAAGGTTTCCTTTCCAAGACATATAAGAAATTGATTCAAATGTATAAGAATAAAAACCATTCCCTTAATTGATAAATGGCCAAAGAATATGACCAGGGAAGCAGTTCTCAAGGGAAGAAAACCAAACTGTCTTCCTTTGAGAAGCCATATGAAAAAATACTTCAAATCACTATAAAATGCAAATTAAAGCAGCTCTGTGGTTCTACTTCAGACTCATCAGATTGGCAAAGCTGACAGAAATGGAAAATAATAAATGTTGGAAGAGCTATGGGAAAAACAGGCACATGGATGTACTGTTAGTGAAACAGTGAATTGTTCCAGCCATTTTGGAAAATAATTTGACCAAAAAAAATTTTTAATTGTGCATAGCCTTTGACCCAATGATATTATTACTAGGTCTACGCCCTCAAAGACAGCAAAGAAAAAGGAAAAAAAAATCTTATATGCACAAAGATATTTATAGCATCTTTTTTCTTTTAGTAGCAAAGGACTGGAAACCAAAGGAGTATCTAACAATTAGAGAATGGCTAAACACCTTATGGCACATGGATGTAATGGAATTCTATGATAGTAAAAGAAATGAAGAAAGAAGATTTCAAAGAATCTTGGGAAGACTCCTATGAACTGAAACAGATTGAAGTGAGAAGAGTCATGAGAACAATTTATACTATAATATAAATATTGTAAAAATTAACAATAATCAATGATGATTCCAAGGACCAATGAAGAAGAATGCCAGGCCCCTCCTGAATGAAAGGTTATATGTTAATATACAGACCACTTTGGGGATATTAACAATACTGGAATTTGTTTTGCTTGACTAGATTTAATTATTCCAAGTTGTTCAGGTTCCCCCCTCCTCCCGCCACCCAGGAGTGATTGCAGGAAGGGAGAGGAAAGGGAGGGAAAAGGGATAGGAGGTCAAGAAAAAAGGGGGCGGAGCCAAGATGACAGCATAGTAGCAGGAAAACTCCATGAGCTCCCCCCATAACCACCTCAAATACCTTTAAAATATGACTCTAAATAAATTTTAGAGCTACAGAACCCACAAAGTGACAGAGAGAAACAAACCTCCCTCTGAAGGCAGCCTGGCAGGCAGACAAGAAGGATCCATAGCACACTGGGAGCTGATCCCAGCCCTGCATGAGCCTGCAGTTTTAGCCTCAGGGTAGCACGACCAGAAACAACTGTAGAGGACCTCGAGAGAGTGTATCACCAGCAGTTGTGGTGGTTTCCAGAAATATCAACCCATAAATGTCAAAGAAAAAGTAAAAGGTCACTGTAGAACTCTGTTGGAATTGGGGTGGACAGAGGTGTGGTCCAGCCTCTGCTCCCCAAGCAGGAAGTAGCAGAGGCATGGCTGCCATGCAGCCACTTCCATGTGGCTGCTTCAGAGCTCCCAGCCTGCAGATCATAGAGGGAGCAAGTGACCGTATAGAGGGTAATTGTTCTTGCTTTAACCTGCCTGGATCTGGATCGCTGTCTTGAGTGGAGGTGCTGAGGTGTGTGACCAGAGAGCCAGAGTGTGTCAGGGCTATAGAGATGGCACCCTCCTAATAGCTCTGGCAGCTGAAAAAAAACCAGAGATTTAGGACAAAGCTCTCTTCTCTGGAAGCAGAGTTCTACTGTGTCAAAGAGATCAAAAGTCAAGTGATTGAGTGGCAACATGAGCAAGCAAAGGAAGAAAAGCAAGCACAGCAATCCGACTTTAGACTCCATTTTTGGGGACAAAAAGGATCAAAGCATGGAATGGGAGGAAGACAACAAAGTCAGAACTCCTGCACCCAAAGCTTCCAAGAAAAATTATGAACTGGTTACAGGCTATAAAGGAACTTAAGAAAGGTTTTGAAAACCAAATAAAAGAAGTGGAGGAAAAATTGGGAAAAGAAATGAGAACGATGCAAGAAAATCATCAAAAGAACATCAACAACCTGACTGAAGAAAATAATTCCTTAAAAAATAGACTAACTCAAATAGCAAAAGAGGCCCAAGAAACCAGTGAAGAGAATGCCTTAAAAAGCCAAATTTGCCAGATGGAAAAAGAATTTCAAAAGTTCATTGAAGAGAATAATTCCTTCAGAATTAGATGGGAGCAAATGGATGCTAATGACTTTATGATAAATCAAAATACTATTAAACAGACCCAAACACATGGAAAAAAAATTGAAGGCAATGTGAAATATCTCACATGAAAAAACCACTGACCTGGAAAATAGATCCAGGAGAGATAATTTAAAAATTATTGGACTACCTGAAAGACATGATCAATAAAAGAACCTAGAAATCATCCTTCAAGAAATTCTCAAGGAAATTTGCCCTGATATTTTAGAACCAGAGGGCAAAATAGAAATTGAGAGAATTCACCAATCACCTCTTGAAAAAGCTCCCCAAAAAGAAAACCCCTAGGAATATTATAGACAGGTTCTAGAGTTCCCAGACCAAGGAGAAAATATTACAAGCAGCCAAGAAGAAACAATTTTAATATTGTGGAAACACAATCAGGATACCACAGTATCTAGCAGCTTCTACATTAAGAGATCAAAAGGCTTGGAATATGATATTCTGGAGGTCAAAGGAGCTGGGATTAAAACAAAGAATCACCTACCCAGCACAACTGAGTACCATGTTTCAGGGGAAAATATGATCATTCAATGAAATACAGGACTTTCAAGCATTCTTTTTTTTGCTCTTTGGAGGGCAATTGGGGTTAAGTAACCTGCCCAAGCTCACATGGCTAGGTTTTTCTTTGTGTGTGCATTTAAGTGTCTGAGGCCAGATCCGAACGCAGGTCCTTCTGACTCCAGGGCCAGCGCTCTACTCACTGCACCACCTAGCCGCCCCTTTCAAGCATTCTTGATGAAAAAAAACAGAGCTGAATAGAAAATTTGACATTCAGATATAAGAAGTAAAAGAAGTGGGCGGAGCCAAGATGGCGGAGTAGAAACAGCTCATCCAAGCCACTCTGCCCCCAGATTCCCCCCAAACTATGTAAAAGGGGACTCTGAAGAACTTCTGGAGCCCCAGCACCCACAGAACGACACAGAGAAGCTAACCTCCCGCGTGCAGAGCACAGCCTAGCCGAGCCCAGGTCCGCATGAGCCAAGGTTTTAGCCCCAGGGCGGCAGGGCCAGCAGCCAGCTGGAGGAACCCCAGAACACCAGCAGCTGTGGTGACTCCAGAATTATCAACATAGACATGCCTAGGACAAAGTAAGAGGTTAATGTCCTATGGACTTTGGGACCGGTATTTAAGGAATGCATCAGTTCCCTCCCCTGGGGGCTAGAAGCCGCTCAGGAGACACGCCATTTTGTAGTTTTCAGAGGCAGCTCCAGTTCCCGGCCTGCGAATTGTAGGGAGATCCAGCTATCAGTCTTGGGGGGTAATCACTCTTGCTTTAACCTCCCTGGATCTGGATTGTGATCTAGGGTGGAAGTCGTGGGTGGGTTTACAGCTTGCCAGAAACGGAAGTTGCCCCCCACACTTTCGGGACGAAAATTCCTCTAGCTGGCCTTAAAGCCATAGTGTGGCAACAAGCCCAAAAGTCAAGCAATTAAGTGGCAACATGCCAAGGCAAAGGAAACAGAAAAATGCAACCCTAGACTCCTATTTTGGGGGCATAGAGCGGGAAAAGGACTGTGAGGTCAGAAGTCCTGCTCCAAAAGCCCCAGGGGAAAATATGAGTGGGTTGCAGGCCATAGAGGACCTTAAGAAGGACTTTAAAAATCAAATAAGAGAAGTGGAGGAAAAATTGGAAAGAGAAATGAGAAGGATGCAGGAAAAGTATGAAATGAGGGTCAACAGTCTGACTGAGGAAAACAACACCTTAAAAAATAGACTAACTCAAATGGCAAAGGAGGCCCAAAAGGGCAATGAGGAGAAGAATGCCTTAAAAAGTCGAATTTGCCAGATGGAAAAAGAATCTCAAAAGTTCACTGAGGAGATTCATTCCTTCAGAGTTAGACTGGAGCAAATGGAAGCTAATGACTTTATGAGAAATCAAGATGCTGTTAAGCAGATCCAAACAAACGAAAGATTAGAAGGCAATGTGAAATATCTCATGGGAAAAACCACTGACCTGGAAAACAGATCCAGGAGAGACAATTTAAAAATTATTGGACTACCCGAAAGCCATGATCAAAGAAAGAACCTAGAAATCACCCTTCAAGAAATTCTCAAGGAAAATTGTCCTGATGTTTTAGATCCAAAGGGCAAAATAGAAGTTGAAAGAATCCACTGATCACCTCCTGAAAAAGATCCCAAAAAAAAAACTCCCAGGAATATTATAGCCAGGTTCCAGAATCCCCAGATCAAGGAGAATATACTACAAGCAGCCAGGAAGAAACAATTTCAATACTGTGGAAACACAATCAGAATAGCCCAGGACGTGGCAGCTTCTACCCTGAGGGATCAAAGAGCTTGGAATATGATATTCCAGAGGGCAAAAGAGCTGGGAATGAACCCAAGGGTCACCTACCCAGCAAAACTGAGTATTTTGTTTCAGGGGAAAATATGGTCATTCAGTGGAATAGAGGACTTTCAAGCATTCTTGAGGAAAAAACCAGAACTGAATAGAAAATTTGACATCCAGACACAGGAAGCAAGAGATGCCTGAGAAGGTAATCGGGGAAAAGAGATCAAGGGGAACTTATCAAAGTTGAACTATTTACATTCCTATATGGAAAAGCAATAACTGTGACTGATGATATCTTTCTCACTATGAAAATAATGGAAGAAGGGGGTGTGGTCATATGAATACATATGTGAATGTGTGTGTATATGGTTACAGTTATATATGGATAGAGGGCATAGGTTGAATTTGTTGGGAGGGGAGAATACTCAAGGGATGAAATTATGAGGTGAGAGAGGAAAGTGGCAAGAGGAGATGGGGAGAGAGAGGGTAGGGTAAACTATCTCAAGTAGAAGAAGCAAGGGGAAGTGGTTGCAAGGGAGGGGGAGAATAGGAAGTCAAAAAAGGCAAAACCACATTCTCATTGAATTAGGTTCAGGGAGAGAATGACATACATACTAAATGGGATATCTCAACCTGCAGCAGAATAGGGGGAAGGGGGATGAGAGGAGGGATAATGGATGGGAGGGCATCCTTGGGGGGAGGGGAGGTTGGAAGTACCCACTATAGAAGAGGGACAGGATCATGTAGGGAATGGACCAGGTGGGGCGTGGGATGAGTGGGAGGGAATTATAAGCAGCCTTGTACAATATATCTACTATGATAATGTTTTGCATAGCTAGACATGTATAACATATACTGAATTACTTATCTCCCCAGAGGGAATGGGTGACAAGGGAGGAAGGAAATGGATCTGAAATTCGAGGTCTTAACATTAAATGTTTCAAATATATATAAATACTATTATTAATACTCTTCAGTCAGGCTGTTGACCCTCATTTCATACTTTTCCTGCATCCTTCTCATTTCTCTTTCCAATTTTTCCTCCACTTCTCTTATTTGATTTTTAAAGTCCTTCTTAAGGTCCTCTATGGCCTGCAACCCTCTCATGTTTTCCCCTGGGGCTTTTGGAGCAGGACTTCTGACCTCACAGTCCTTTTCCCGCTCTATGCCCCCAAAATAGGAGTCTAGGGTTGCATTTTTCTGTTTCCTTTGCCTTGGCATGTTGCCGCTTAACTGCTTGACTTTTGGGCTTGTTGCCACACTATGGCTTTAAGGCCAGATAGAGGAATTTTCGTCCCGAACGTGTGGGGGGCAACTTCCGTTTCTGGCAAGCTGTAAACCCACCCACGACTTCCACCTTAGATCTCAATCCAGATCCAGGGAGGTTAAAGCAAGAGCGATTACCCGCCAAGACTGATCGCTGGATCTCCCTAATTTGCAGGCCTGGAGTTGGAACCACCTCTGAAAACTACAAAATGGCGTGTCTCCTGAGCGGCTTCTAGCCCCCAGGGGAGGGAGCCGACGCATTCCTTAAATACCGGTCCCAAAGTCCATAGGACACTAACCTCTTACTTTGTCCTAGGCATTTCTATGTTGATAATTCTGGAGTCGCCACAGCTGCTGGTGTTCTGGGGTTCCTCCAGCTGGCTGCTGGCCCTGCCGCCCTGGGGCTAAAACCTTGGCTCATGCGGACCTGGGCTCGGCTAGGCTGCACTCTGAGGTTAGCTTCTCTGTGTCGTTCTGTGGGTTCTGGGGCTCCAGAAGTTGTTCAGAGTCCCCTTTTACATAGTTTGGGGGAAATCTGGGGGCAGAGTGGCTTGGATGAGCTGTTTCTACTCTGCCATCTTGGCTCCGCCCCCCCTATAATTAATACTCTTTTGCTTATAATTGGGAGATAAGATGTGCAGGCATTGGGACACAAAGATTCACCTTCCTCTAATGGAAAAGTCGAAGGGGGTATGGGAGAAGGTATGGGAGAGAGCAGATTGGAGGAAGCGATATCTTGTGGGACTGCTATTCTGGGAGGCAGGGTAGGGGAATAACAGGGGGAAAATGATTGTAACTCAAAATCTGGCAGAAATGAATGATGTAAAACAGAAGTTAATAAAGCATTTAAAAAAAAGAAGCAAAAGAAGCATGAGAAGCTAAACAGGGAAAAGAAATAATAAAGAACTTATCAAAGTTGAACTATTTGCATGCCTACATGGAAAAAATGATAATTGTAACTTATGAAACTTTTCTCAGTATAAGGATAGTTGAGGGAATACAAATATATATATATATATATATATATATATATATATACATATATATACACATATATATGTATGTATGTATTCATACATATATGTCTATATAGGAGGGTATTGTGCATATGAATACATATGTGAGTGTGTGTATATCTGCGAACAGGTATACATAGGCAGAGGGCACAGGACCAATTGAATAGGAAAGGATGATACTTAAAAGGTGAAATTGAGAGGTGAGAAAGGAATATAACGAAAGGAGATGGGGAGAGACAGAATAGAGTAAATTATCTCATATGGAAGAGACAAGGGATAACTGTTACAATGGAGGGGAAGAACAGGAAGGCAAAAGGGAATGAGTCAACCTTACTATCATTGAATTTGGCTTAGGGAAGGAATTATATACACTCTAAATTGAGTATCCTGCCCTACAAGAGAGCAGGGAAGAAGGAAATGAGAGAGGGTATGATGAAGGGGAGGGCATGTTGGGGGAGGGAGGGACGTTGGAAGTAAACACTTTTGAAAAGGGACGGGGTCAAAGTAGACCATAGAACAAGCTGGGGGAGGTATAGGATGGAGGGAAATATAGTCAGTCTTTCACAATATATCCACTATGGAAATGTTTTGCATAACTACACATGTACCACCTATATTGAATTACTTATCTTCTCAGTAAGGATGGATGATGAGGGAGGAAGGGAAAGAATCTAGAATTCAAAGTTTTAAAATCAAATGTTTAAATTATTATTATTATTATTTACATGCAACTGGGAAGTAAGATATATGAGCACTGAGGTATGGAGATCCATCTTGCCCTACTGGAAAGTTAGAGGGGTTATAGGGGGAGGATATAGGGGAGAGCAGATTGAGGGAGGGGTTATACAGTAGTATTCCTGTTTTGTAACTTAATATCTTGTGGAAATGAAAGATGTAAACTAAAAATAAACATAAAATTTAATTTAAAAAAGAAAAATGCTTAAAAATTTGAAATATATTTTAAATGAAAAATAAATTTTAAAAAAAAATTTAAAGAGTCTCTGACCTACAGAAAAGGGAAAGAGAATGAGTAAAATGGTTTAACCCAGCTCTACTCCCCACAATCAAAGATCACCAGTCTTCTACACAGCATTCCATCCTCCATCTCTGTGCCTTTGCAAAGACTTACCCCCATAACTGGAATACACACCCTCATTTCACCTCTTATAATTCAAAGCTCCCTGAAAATCTAATTTCAAATACCACCTTCCATGTGAGGTCCCACTTGTTCCCTCCTAGCTGTTGGTTCAACCCTTCTCCTCTCAAATTACTTTGTGTTTACTATGTGTATGTTTTGGATTGAATAACCCTTATCTCTCCCAACAGAATGGAAACTCACTGAGGGCATAAACTGGTTAGGTTTTTGTTTGGGGTTTTTGGTTTTTGGTTTTTTTTTTTTTTTTATCCCCAGAGCTTAGTGCTTAGTAAGTATTTAATAAATTATTGTAGATTGACAATATTATTATTGTAGAGAAGGGAACGAATGTGATAGCTGCTCATCAGGACTTGGCAAAACATTGGATATGAGGTATGAAACAAAGATGATTACATAGTATCAAGCCTCAGTGACCGGGAGGATGATAATGACCACAGAAAGTGTGAAGGAGGGACAAGTAAAGGAGAGAAAAGCATTGGTTCAGTTTGAATATGTCAATTTCTTCTCCTTCATAAACTGTCCTTTAGTCATGAAAAAGTTATCTATATGACCCTGGGCTCCCAGACAACTCTGTCATCCCCAGTTTCAGATGTTTCTTTTTTTTTCCTTCTGTCATCTGTTTCAACCCTGTAGCAATTTATTTCTAAACTCCTGCTGACAAGAATGTTTAAATGACAGTTTCCTAGATGCAAATGCCAATAGCAATGAGCTCCAATTATCGACACTGGCGGACCATTAGAGGATGAAGGAAATCCAAATGATATATGTGTGGGTGTGCTGGTAACACACAGAGACACTAGCCACTTAGCAGGGCTATGCATACAGTAGCTGCTTTCATGTGAGGCCTTAGTGCTACTGGCATGGAGATCATTATTGTTAGCTCTCCAGCTGGAGTCCAGTTAACTTTGGCTGGTGACAAACATGAAACATTCTAGACTTCCTCATTAGTCTGATACTGGCATGACACCAAAAGGTGGCCACCTACAGTTAACTCCAGGCACTTGGTTGACAATCTGACAGGGAGGAGTGGTTACTGGAGCCCGAGTTAATGCCCAAATGCCTCCTTCTAGAGGGCTTCTGGGGTGAAACAGGGCAGGAAGCACCATGCTTTCATTCAGGTGTCAAGACCCTTTGGTACTTGAATCAGCTAGAGGACCTTTAGGGAGGAAATGATGACAGCTGGATATATAAACCAATGCTGGACAGAGATGACACGAGTGAGTTGTGCAATCTGACCAGATCCCATGTTTCTAGCCTTATCTTTCATGTGGGTCCCTTACCTAAACCTTCATCTCCCAGCCCAGACTGGTCTCCCTGACTCCAAATGCTTTCTTGGTCCTTAGGGGCCTCTTTTTTCACAATGTTCATTCACCTTCACAGAATCAAAGAATATTTGAAGTGGAAGAGACCCTAGACCTTACCTATCTCTATCACTTGCTGGCCTATCTCTTTCCCACTTTTCCCTCTAAGAACACAGAGGAAGGGAAAAGGAAGGACAAAGGGGACTCCAGTACCCTTCTCTGTCTGTTGTCACTACAGACTACAGCTTATCTCTTTAAATGTTAATCCACAAAGTCTATGCTTCTTAATTCCACAATTAACACCATGGTTATTTGTATGGTTTGTATCTGTTTTTGGAGTGACAGTCCCTTAAAGATTTTCTCTCTTTCTCTGTGTCTCTCTCTGTGTCTCTCTCCCTCTGTCTCTGTCTCTCTGTCTCTGTCTCTGTCTCTGTCTCTCTCTCACACACACACACACACACACATACACACACACACACACACACACACACACACACACACACACACACACACACACACACACACACCCCTCTAGGGTGAGGGTTGAAAACAAGAGAGAGCATTTGTTAAAAAAAAAAAAGAAGAATCTTCCCAAATGTGAGGGCACATGTACAGACTTTCCGCTTAACATTCTCCTTTTTAAACCCAATATAAGAAAAGTTATTAGCAGCAGGGTATAATGGGAAGACAATGAGTACAGTTGACCTAAAGGCATCTTTTGGCATTTCATACTCAGGTAGCTGTGGCTTCTAATCTTATCCTTGACACCACGATATACCTGGTACCTACCTCTTCAAAGTGCTCCCAGCTAGCTGAAGCCTAATCAGGGAACTGCTACCCCAGTGTAATGGAGTCAAACATACACCACTTTATGTTGAAGTTATAGAGTTAATTCATGAGAGAGCTGGAAGATAAACCTAGAATTTAGGACTCCAGGTCTATTGTTTCATCCACTCCATAAAATGTGGTTACCTCTTTCTACTTAATCAGATCCTATGCCCTCCATAGTATGCATATATTAACTTAAAATAATAAATAAAATGTTAAAAATTGGGGGGAAATATAATGTATGTGTTATAGATAACGAAAAAAGGGGGAATAAGGAGAGTATGGAGGAAATGGAAGCCTGCTGGGGGAGAAGGGTAAGATAGCAGAGGAGTGGGAAGGGCACAGAAATTATCAAGGAAATGACCCTGAAGACAAACCAAGTTTCATATGTTTGCCTATGATTACCTTAGGTACACACTGTACCAACGATATGATTTGTGAGTCTCTCAGAGGGATTCACCAGTTATGGGTCTATAATCTCCAAAGCCTTCTAGCCTCTTCTGACCATTTTTTTTTCTTTTTGTAAGAGGATCATGCTCAAATTTGCACTTCCTGAAGGCTATACAGACTATGCACAGATATTCTCTATTGACATCCAATTAACAATGTGGAAGGTTTGAGGAAAAGCATTTTCAGCTGTGTGGTGACTCATTTCTGAAAGGACTTGGCATTCTAATATGATATGAAAGAACCTGATTAGTTCCTAGGTTATCTCCCTCCCATACTGTCTACCCCATAACAGCAACCAGGAGGGAGGGTTCCAGAGTAGTTAAAAGAAAAGGCAGTTTCTGACTGACATCCTCTTTGCTTCTGCATTCCAGAGGAGGTAGCAAGATGTGACTCCAGTGAAGGGTGGGGAGACAGGATCCTTCCCTATTCTGGGATCATGTCCATCTCATAGAGGCTAAGGACTCAGGTACTTAACCAGGCAATCCTGCACCAGATCCATTGGCTTCCTTTGTCTCTGTTTTGTTTCTTTTCCTTATGTAACCCATGCCTCAAAGACCATCTGCATAGAATTCTCTTCATTGGTGGAAGATGGTTATTCAATAGTCTGTGGCTGCATAGAGGATGGAGTTGGTGAAAGCTTGGGAGAAGAGAGATCCTGGTCTTCTGGCTTCCAGCTTTAAGAAAAGATACAAGTTTTCAGACAATCTTCAGGTTCCTGAAGGGAGAGAAAGATTGGGGAGATGAAGATATGAGAGGAGCTGATAGTCCCCATCATGTCCCTATCCCCAATTTATAATACTAGAGACTTGGAGAAATTTCCCTTGGGTAAGATCTGATAACACTCTTGTTTGAGCAGAGATGTTTCACTTCCAACAGAAGAGTTCATTCACTCTTCATATTGTCTGGTATATATTCTCATCTGCATGCTTTCTCCAATTCCTATATGCTATCAACTGGCACGTAGGTGGGATAGGAATCAAGCATTGGATATATAGTCAGAGGCACTCCTTTTCCCATCCTTAAGGGGTGTTGATAAAGAGTTCCACTTGAAACTAAAAATTATTTTCCTGAGACTAACAATAATTAGGGATGGCAAATAGATATAATTGTAGCCTGATATCCCCTCTCTCTGAAGAAGGTGTAGTTGTCGGCCTCTGGTCCCAACCTCCTTTTTTCCCTTCCTGGCAAGAATCAGGTTCCCCCTTGAGAAGGGTGAGTGGAAGACATTCTAGAGATATTTATTCATGCCTCCCATTGAGTGACATATAGATACACTAATATAGATACCCATAACCTACAAGGATAAAACATAGCACATGCATACACAGCCCCCTTATGTTTAAATAGAGGGCCCTCTGAGTACTTGAATGGTCTACCAGGGCGGCAGCTGCAGTGGAAGTAACTGGGCTCTTTTTACCACAGTATCTCTGAGTACCTCAAGGGCCAGCATATGGGAACAGTAGAGGTAATAATAGTGACAGCAATAGCAACTTAGGAGCATCCAGGAAAAAAAAAAACAACAGGGATCAAAAAACAGGGACACTATCCCTTATACAGCACCTACGATGCACCAGGCACTATCTACTACAAATGATCTCATTTGATCCTCATAATAACCCTGGGAAGTAGGTGCTATTATGACCCCCATTTTATGAATGAGAAAACTGAGGCAGATAGCACTAAAGTGACTCACCCATGGTCACACAGCTAATAAGTGTCTGAGATCAGATTTGAACTCATGTCTTCCTGACTCCAGATCCAGCACTCTATCCACTGTGCCACTTAGCTGCCTTTAGATAGAACTGAGCACCCACTCCCAGGAGTTCAAAATAAAGCTATAAGGTTTTCTCTCACCTTATTTTATTCATTCCCCTCTTCCACTTGCTTGTTGATTAAAGATGCTCCTGTTTTATTATTCTGATCTTATTTTTTCTTCACAGGAAAAAAACATCTGTGATTGACCCAGACGTGTACATTTCCTTGTGTAAATTTTGGTTGTAGTCAGTGGGTGCTATCATGGAAAAAGACTGATTTTCTAACTACACAGCAGGAAACTGGCTAGAAAGTTTCCTTCCTAATTTAGGGCAGAGATCCTTCTTCCTAAACAACAGTGAGAGGAGAAAAGTCTCTAACTTGGGGACTTAAGGGGATGATGCTGATTTATTTTATTTTTTGTTAATAACCTGATAAATTACCTAACAATCAGAAAACTTTAAAAATGGAGCCCAGGACATCTTTCTCCCTCTGGATATAAATGAGCCACAGGTTGCTATAGCTAGGTTCTTTTCACTTCCTGACACAGGGGAGAGAAGTCAAAGGAAAAGACTGGGCTAAGAGAGAAGGTCTTGATCCAAAATGGCCCCAGTAAGCAGAGAGAGGCCTGATCCATGAGGATCTCTACTCCTATCTCTTTCCAAAAGTAGGGGAAAGGAAAAATACCCAGGTGAATGCTCGCTACACCTTCATGGTTACCCTTTTACCTAGAAAAGAACAACTTATGAGCAGCCTTTCACCTGGAGACAATAAAAGTTCCCCTTCAGAGACCCCCACAAGAACCCCAGTGCAAGGCTACTTTGACTGGTCCCACACCCTGAAAGTTGGGAGTTGCCATAATGGGTTTTTAGATTCTTTCCAAAGTCTTCTCTGCCCAGCTTCAGGCTTCCCACCCTCTATACAAATATGAATATCCACAAAATGGAGCACGAATCTCTTTTAATCTCTGTTAGGAAGAACTAGCTTCCTGATCAGAGATCATCAGATCCATAATCTCTAAGGTCACTTCTAGCCCTCATATTCAAGTGATTATAAAAAACTTGGGAGGGAACCCAGAGTAATAAACCAGGATCTGTGCTTCAACTGCCATGCCTTTGGTCTAAGTATCTACACTCCTAATAATGCCATCATTTCCAGTGCCAGTCCTGGAATCCATCACTATAATAGGGTCAGTCAGATGTGACATCATAGAACCTTGGAACATTAGTTGAAGGAAGGACCTTAGACATCATCTACTCCAAGATTTTCTCCTCGCAGTAAGGAAACTGGGACCCAGCTAGGTATCACAGTGAATAAAGTTCTGGACCTGGAATCAGGAAGACCTGAGGTCAAATCCTACCTGACACATTTATTTAGTTTTGTGAACCTAGGCAAGTCAATTAAACTCTCTTTGCCTCAGTTTCCCCAATTGTAAAATGGGGAAAATAATAAGACCTACCTCCCAAACTGTTTACCTCATTTCCTCATCTAAAAAATGAGTGGGAGAAGGAAATAGCAAATCACTCCAATATCTTTGCCAAGAAAATCCCCAGTGGGGTCATGGAGTCGGATATGACTGAAATAACTCAACAACAACAAAATTATTATTAAAGTGACTTTCCTAAAATCATAGATTACCAAACAGTTTGTGAACATATGTCTCCAGTGTTTGAAGGGAAAAAGATACAAAAGTGTGCCTGAAGAGAGAAAATGCATAAACAAGAAAATGGCTTAAGTTGCAGAATGAAAGATTCTGATTTAATTAACAAGCAGAATTTCCTAACTAGATGAACCACTGAACACTGTAAAATACTGAAACTCCCTTCCCTGGAAGTCTTTAAAAACACTTTCCCTACTCTCACCCATACAACCACACTGGGGAATGAATGAGATGACCTATGGAGAGTGGTCATGGCCTGTGTGGCCTATGAAAAATAAGAGGGGAATAAGTTAGCATAATATTTGTGTTTGCCTAAGAGAAACTCTTTATGCTTAATGCTCAATGTCCCTTAATACTATTACCAAATAGCTCAACTATAGGGCATGATTAGATTAAAGCTGGTCCCTGGTAGCATTAAGTGGGTTAGTCTCTTTTATATGCCAAACTTCCTCCTATCTTTCCCCAAACACCCAATACTCCCATGGTACCCATGACCCCAACTGTAGCATCCTCACACCTCCAACTCAGTATTCCTCAGAAAGTGCCTCCTAATCTAAAATTAAATTTTTGTTTTCATGGGTCTAATCTCTGAGAAAACTGCTCTCATCTTCCTAAATTGACAATGAGCTAATCTGATAAACTCTTCTGTTTTGAAACTATTACCCTTCTCAGGATCTGAAGTATAAGAAGCAGTATTGCCTCTTTCATAGTGCCTTGACTGGTTTCTTTTTACAAGACCAAAGAAGCTCTTAGAATTTGATTAATCCTAAGGGCTAGGGCTCAAAACATTGCCATTGCTTTCTGGTCACCAAAGGCATAGAAAATCCATCCTATGAAGGGTTGGGGTTCCTCATACTTGACAGAATCCCCATTACCTTGCAAATCAACATATCTATATCATCAGAGGCTGCCACTTTAACCAGTATAAAGGCAAAGGCTACTTTGCAAAGGTTACTTTGACTGGTCCCAAACCCTGAAAGTTGGGAGTTGCCATAATGGGTTTTTAGATTCTTTCCAAAGTCTTCTCTGCCCAGCTTCAGGCTTCCCACCCTCTATACAAATATGAATATCCACAAAATGGAGCACGAATCTCTTTTAATCTCTGTTAGGAAGAACTAGCTTCCTGATCAGAGATCATCAGATCCATAATCTCTAAGGTCACTTCTAGCCCTCATGTTCAAGTGATTATAAAAAACTTGGGAGGGAACCCAGAGTAATAAACCAGGATCTGTGCTTCAACTGCCATGCCTTTGGTCCACATCCACCTAAATCCATGTTAATTACCTATTGAATCTCCCTTTTATTGATGAAAAAACTCAACTTTGTTCAATGTTATATGGCCCACAAGTGTCTTGTTACTTTCTAGCCCAGATCTCTAGAATGGCTTGTTTGGGGTCTAGATTAAAACAGAGTATTTGCATTTTAACAAGGGAAAATGACAACCCAGGATAACTATGTACAAATAATGAAATTTCAGGCACTGTGACATGGATGGTACTAGGGGAGGTATTTGGTAGCAATGTAGTTTCTATAATGCTTCTAGAATCACACCATATAGATGTCTAGCCATTCATAAGTTGGTATTAATTCTATGCTTTTGTCTGGCCCGGGTAGAGATCATGAGCCATCTTTTTGACATTGGGAACTTGGTGTGTGCCTCTAATGACCCTTTCAACTTTGAGATTCTATGATTCTGCAGGCCACTAGGGTACAAGATCAGAATGGCAATCCAGCAGCTGTCTAGGTGACAGAATGGCACCACAAGGGCAGCAAGAGTCTGGGCTATGGGCCTGGGACTCTAGCTGTTCCCAAGTACTAATAGGGGAATATCTAAACAGAGGTTGGGGAATAGATGGCATAGATCCTGAAACCAACCAAGCTTCTAAACAGTGGTGCCAAGCACATTGAAAATCAGTAAGAATAGCAAGAGTGTTGGATTTGGGAATAAGATCTGTGTTTGATTCCCAGTACTGATACTTACTGGCTGGGTGGCCTTGGTTAGTTTTTGACTGCCCGAGTGACCTTCAAAAAGTCACTTGACCCCTTTCAGTTTCCTCAACCATTAAGTGAGTAAAATAAAGTTTGTACTATCTAGCCTACTGCATTGTGGGGAGAGTGATTGTAAACCTCAAAGTGCTATATAAGAATGAGTTATTATCACATTCCAGCTGAAAGGTGATGCTGAAGAAAGAATTTTGAGCTGCTTAGGCTGGGCCTCACAGGGTGCCAGTACTTTGGGAAAGTGAACAAGTTTCTAAAGTCTAGCCTTCAACCCTAAAGGCCCAGAAACTCAATTTTATCAATTTACCCAGAGGTAATCAGGCAGTGAAAAATCGATTACACTAACCAAACTCACAGGAGACTGACTTATTGACTTGAATAACAGTTTATTACCTCAAAATGCTAGACATATATGGCCCAAGACCTAGTACCAGTCACTGGCACCAGTAATAATCATTACAATGTCATCATGACCACCCCCAAACCCCGGGGTGGGGCCAAGGGAAGAGAGGGGAGTTTTTCAAGGCATTAAATTCTGTAACCCAGCATTTCCATGGTGAATATGGAATCAGAAAAAGAGAGAGATTAATTCTGGTCCAGTTCTGTCATTTAGTCCATGAAGGGAACTCTAGGTGTGGAAACTTCTTCCCTAGATACAGATCCAAGCTTTCAGTCTTGGAGTTGCCTGGCCTCACTGAGTGTATAACAATCTGCTCATGTTCACTCAGCTAATATGTTAGCCATGCTGACTCTCTAGTCAGATGGTAATAAAGGTTAATTCCATCAAGCCTAATAAACTATTCTAGAAACTCTTCTATCAAAAGAATCAGATCCAGTGGCCCCAAATCAGACACAGAGGGGCCTTTCTCCTAGACAAGACTAAAGAAACACTGACAAATTCTTACTCTCCAACATTCTTATTTGGGCATTCCTGCTTATACTCCAAAAATTTCTGTCTTAACTGGGTTTTTTCATAACATATTATAATTTCCTAAATTACAGTTTTGTTGTTTGTTTTTACCTTTCAAATCAAGGCTTCCTTTTTGGACCTTATTGGTCCCTTCTGCAGAAATTAGGAAACAACATGTTTAAAAAACCATCTCAGTCTGGGTTATTTCTGCAGATGATTAATCCTATTCCTTTTAGTTTTCAAAGGCTATAGAACTGAAAGGGAACTAGTCCGTCCAATTCTCCCACAGAAATGAAGAGACTTTTTGAAGGTCATTCGGGCAGTCAAAAAGCAGAGCTGGCATTCAAACCTCAGATCCTTTGATTCTTAATCGAATGATTTTTTCTGTGATGCATGCAGCCCCTCTGGATTCAGCTATATAAAGCTGACCCTTGAACAGTGATATTTTCTGACATTGTCCTTTGATTCTAGAAGTTTACACTATTCAGAGGCTAAAAAGAATTATATGTACTGACACATATCATAGCAGTGTTTGTGAGATCTGGAGACCTGAGCAGGACCAGGCCTACACCACAGTAGTCTTGTATAAGTGGCCAACTACACTGAAACCTTGGGGACTTACCCCTCTGAGAAAAAAAAAAAATTCCTCCTCTACTGTCTAGCCACTCACTGATGCCTGAAATTCCTTTCACAAGAGTCAAAGCCTTTCATTTCACACTCAGATAAGGTTTGTATTGGATAGAATAGAGACTTCTTAAGCACATTTGAGGCTTTATTATGACAAAATTAAGGTCTTAAACTTGGATGGACATAGAAAAAAAATTTTAATGAGAAATACATCCAAACATAGGGTAAAAACTCATGACTAATTGCCCTAGGCTTCACCTTTACAGGAAGCCTGGATATAAATGTTACTCTCCCAAATAGGGAAGGAGAAGTGTATCACAGATAACCAGTATGCCCTGACTGCCTAGGAATCTACATTTCCCCCAAGTAATTTGACCATACTAGCCTGCTGCAAAGTGCTGCATCTTTATAATGGTAACAGACAAAGACAGACACAAGGCAGAGAAGAGAATAGGGGAAAGGAAAGAGAAAGGAAAAAAATCTTAATAAATACTTATGGATGGATGGATGGAGAGAGAGAGAGAGATATGTAAAAAAAAAAAAAATCCAGGGCCTGTGACAGAGCTGAGTTGGTTTCTGAGTTAAAGCATTGTCCTTTTTTACCCTGTGGTTGCATACTGAGGAGTGGATAAAAGCATGCCAAATACTTACACTATCCCCAGGGCTATACTCACATGGTCTCCAGAAAACTGCTCCAGTATTGAGATACTTTATGGGTCAGCATCCACTAAAAACCACAGCTCATGAGCTCCTACCAATGTATTTGATTTTACTAGATCAACCAGAGTTCAGAGGAGAAGGCATCTATTATTAGTAATAATGATTATAGTAATACTTTTCCTTAAATCTCATTATTAATAACAACATTAGCTCACATGATTCCATTTTATTTTCAATATACCTTTCATGTAAATGCTCTTATTATTCTCATTTTATGAAAGCATAGAGTGAGAGTCGGAGGGATTAAGTGACTTACCCAAAGCCACATAGCTAGTGTCTAAAGTAACATTCAAACAGATCTTTCTCACTCAGAGTCCTGTACTCTGTTTACTACATCATTCTATCTTAATAGCAGGACAAAACAAATGACATGAAAGCTTCAATTCCATTCAATAGACATTTCTTAAGTAAATACTATGTGCCAGGCACTGGGAATACAAATAATAAGAAAGACAGTCCCTATCCTGAAGAAGTTTACAATCTAATCTGAATGATTTATACACACACACACACACACACACACACACACACACACACACACACACACACATACACACACAAAACCTTCCATGTTCCCACACAAATGTGGGAACACATTTCAGAGAACACACATAGAAGGGCACATTTCCACAACCAGAGAACACCAATGGTTGGGTTAACACACCCAGTACTGAAAAACTGTCAGCATCCTCATAATAGCATCATACTCCTTTCTATTTGGTCCTTTCTCTCTTTCCTGAGCATCTGTGCTGCTGCTGCTACTGATGATGATGATGATGATGATGATGATGATGATGATGATGATGATGATGATGATGATGACGACGATGACTGATTTTGATGATGATGCTGATGCTGCTGCTCTCTACTGGTCATCTAGCTAGTCATCATCTAGTTGGTTCAATAAGTCTTTATTTCAAGTTTCTATTATGTGCCAGGTCCCTCTACTGTAGTAGGAGCTAGGAATACTTTCATCCCACACAGGGATAGATTCTGTCGGTTCTTAAACTTGGTGATCCCCAGAGAAATCATTAGCTCTCTTGCATATTTTGCTCTTTAGGTATTTTTGAATCTGTCTTTTGAACTTCTTTTCTCCTACTGCTGCTTTGGTTCTCTTAGTCTAAACTCTTGTATGGGTTATGTTCCAAAATTCCTTCTAACTCCTCTCATATCCCTGGGATCACTAACTCGTGTCCTTTTCAAGTTATCTCTGAGATATCATTTAACAGAACTGCAAAGGATCCAAGTAAAACCAGAGTTGAAGGGATTTCTTTCAAATCCCCACAATGTCACTGGTTTTCATAAAATTAATTTGAAAGAAAACTGAAAAGGGCCGGCCAACAGGAGCTGGTGGGTTGGTGACCACTGCCCTACTTCTTTGGAGCAATCAGACTCATTGTAGCTGCTGTACATATCAAGAATGATCCAAGTTTCTGTGCTTCTCCTGGAGCTTTGACTATGATACTAGACAGTAAGTAGTGTGAGCTAAATGGGAATTCCCAAGCCAAGAAGAACAGGATAAGTGAACATCACAAGGTAAAAGTGACTGATAGAGGACATTCTTTCTTGGGAGGAGTTTGGCATAAGTGAGGGAAAAAGAACCCAAAATGGAAGGCTAGGGTCACCTCACTGACATCACAATTTTCCTAAAATCTTACCCAGGGCTCCTTATTATGTTGCTTCTATTTCCTCTGTTAAATGTAATATCTTCAGTATCTCTTAGTTATTAAAATTGGTGTAATGAAAATATGAGGCATCTCTATTCAAGCTACAATTGTGTTTCTGAAAAGCTAGGTATAAGTTTACTTATTTTTTGTAAATCAAATCTCATTTTTTTAATTTTTTTGCTTTTTTGGAGGGCAATTGGGGTTAAATGCCCAAAGTCACACGGCTACCATGTGTGTTAAGTGTCTAAGGCCAAATTTGAACTCAGGTCCTCCTGACTTCAGGGCCAGTGCTCTATTCACTGTGCCACCTAGTCACCCCCACCCCAAATCTCATTTTAACCAAGAATTTGGCCCAAGTAAGGTCTCTTTCTATCTCTAACACCAGAATTCCATATGATTCATGAAATGCCAGTTGATTTCAGACTCTGTTGAGAGAATGTTTTGCTATCTTTGTTTTTTACTTTTTGTTTTTTAATCTATAGATCTGATTCCTAGTTTACTACATGTGATCTCTTTGTTTTTTTTATATATTAAAAAAAAGAATTTGATTCATCAATACAGCAAAAGATGAAATGAAGATTTATATTCAGTCTGATTTGAGAGTCAGGAAATTAATGTTGTTGAACTAGGAGCAACACCTACCAGTGTCCAATCAGGAAGCATGACATGAGACCTCATCATGCAGATATGAGTTCTCTAAGCATAATCAGGGAAACTGGAAAGTCCTAGCCACAAAGGCTAATTTTTTCTTAAAAGGCACAAGATTTGATTGGTAGGAGTGGGGGACCCAGGGTCTCTAGACCACATGTGGCCCCCACCTTGGGTCTAAAGGACTATGGCTTGAAACTTTGAAGCAGCCTCCCTGTAATCTATGACATAAACACCCAACACATGAGTAGCCAAGATTATGATTAACAGACCCTGCAAGGCCACATGAGTCAACACACCCTCTTGACCCAGCATGCCCTGTGAAGAAATGGGAGTACTGGCGGCTTCATTCAACTGAAGCAATGCTGTATGTTTTTGAGTTTCATTTCTATACTATCAATTTCCTTCCAGTCCTGAACATAAGCTGCCAGACTGCCCACTGGTCGGGGCACATAGTTTCCTAGTTTTGTTTTGTTTTTTGTTGAAATCCCTGATTTCAAGAGTATAAGAGAAGATACTTATTTTATTGTAAATATTCAAATGAACCATGGAGGAGTTTACTCCCACTCCATCATGGTGCCAGGGAGGAAAGCCGAAAACCAAAGGGTGAGTATTAATGTCACACAACCAGTTAGGAGCAGACTGATCCAGTCCAATGCAGCAAGTCATTATTAAGCACCAACTGTGTATGTGACACCGGCGATAAAACAAAATAAAATGCAACTTCTACTCAAGCTACTACATTGTACTACCAGGATACAACATATAAACAGATAATATACATGTAATTATTTGAGAAGGATCAAAAGCATATTTAACAAGTAAAAAGACCAGGAAAATCTACTGGATGGCACATGAGACAAGCCTTGAAAGAAGCTGAGGCTCCAAGACCTTAGGTGACTCATCCATAGTCACAGTAAATCCTAAATGCTAGTAAATTCTAAGAGGCCCAGGTCTCTCCTATCTACAAGTAGAGTAGTCTTTCCACACTGCACTTTCAAAACAGAGTTAAACATGACCCCTGACTTCAAGGAGTTTATATCTACTTGGAGACACAAGGTATTAACATATGAAAAGCTGAACAGCAAAACGATTTCAATAATGGTTTAAAACTGAGAACAGTCTGTGATTAATTTCTAAAGGAATGTTGCCTTCTAAGTGATTTCCTTGTGGGGCTGGGATGCTTGGAGAATAGCACATAATCTTTATTTAGGTTTTTTTTTTGGAGTGGGGGTGGGGATTGTTTGGTTTTGGTTTGGGTTTCTCCCTAAATATTTACTACCACACACTACAGGAAAGAATACTCGGGGAGACTTGTGTTCATTCTGGTCCTCTGTGCCAATTATAAAACACTAGTCCTTCCTCTTTTTTTTTTTTTTGCTTTTTGGAGGGCAATTGGGGTTAAGTAACTTACCCAAGGTCACACGGCTAGGTTTTTGTTTGTGTGTGTGTGTTAAGTGTCTGAGGCGGGATCCAAACTCAGGTCCTTCTGACTCCAGGGCCAACGCTCTACTCACTTCGCCACCTAGCCACCCCATTTCCTCTTTCTTAGCCTGTCCTTCCTTTATGTCCCCTTTCTGTTAGGCCTTCAATGTGATATCATTCTCTATCTCTCTAGCTGCTGGATTCGGTTGGCAAAAATTACAAGTGGTACCACTGCCTTTCAGAATCTGCTGTGTGGAAATCTAGGGCCTGATCCTTCCCCTCCATGCACATGGAGGAGAGAGTGAGGCTGATGTCTTTGCACAGCTCTGCCTCGTTCAAATTCAATTCACTTGAAGTCAAGACATCACCCTCCTGACATCATTGGTCCTCCTCAAGAACAAACAACAACCCCCACCTCCCCACCCCTCCCACACATACAGATCCTTTCTCCTGGGCTTCAGGTATTCTTCCCCAATGTTGCAGTTATTCTCTGCATTCCCATATATAAATCTTGATACTTCTGAACTTATGAAAACTCCTTTCTCTCCATGATAATCTCCATGATGGTTGTTTCGCCAATTCACTATCAAGCAATCAATTATCCCACACTTATTAATGCTTAATGTGTAATTGGGTTGAAAGTACAAAAAGGAGATAGCCCCTGACCTCAAGGAACTCATACTCTACTAGAAGGATGCAAAATTTTTATACATAAGTAAATATAGGATTATGCAAAATAAATACCAAATAATTAGACATAGGGGGAATCAAGCAAGGTCTCTTGAAGAAAGTAGTACTTGAGCTGAGCCTTAGGAGGGTCAAAGGGTAAAGGTGAGCTAGACTATTCTAGGTACAGCAAAAAGGTTTTGCAAAGGTGCTGAGGCAGAAGATGGAAAATATCTGGATTAAAGTGGCTGGCTGAAATCCTTGGAGAAATTTCCTTTTCTATCCCCTGCCTTACACTATTATCCAAGTCTCCTTGCTCTTTAGGAGACCAGACTTTGATAATACCTTCTATGAACAAGATTGCCCCATGCTGCTATTAGACTCTGCTCATTTTGCAAAGCTAATCTTCTGCATTAGTTCAGATACTTTGCCTATTTGGCCCACCTCTGGCTCCTGATTTCCTAGAAGAGTTGAAACAAGAAAGTCCTTAGGTTCAATGACACTGGGACTTCCTCCCATTGAGGTCAGAGTTGGGAGAGGTGGTTCAGATTTGAAAGAATTCACTTAGATCTTCTCTTTAGCCAATGGCAGGTTTATTGACACAAAAGTATATGGGCCTGAGATTTAGTAAGGAGCTAAACAAAGGCACTGATATTGGAAAAGGACCAGACTTTTTTTTAACCCTTAGGGATTCACATCACTCCCACTTGCCCTTTATCTCCTAGAGAATTGTTTACTAAAATCTAGACTTACAATTACAACTGTAGTAATTGAAAGTCCAGCGAAGCTCACAAAGAGGTTACTCCAGAAAAGATTATCCCAGGTTTAAGATACTCTTGGGTCTTTCATTTCTATAACTCATGAGCCCCCTCTTACATGTTTGTCAACCAGAGGGGACAACTAATTCAAAGCAAAGGCATTTAGTAAAAAACTATAGTAAAACGCATAACAATAAACCATTTTCTCCATAAACCTGGGGCATATCTTCTCCACAAAAACAAATACCCATCACTGGGAAGAGTGGACACTCCTAGGATATGTTTATGGCCAACATATATATGAAAGAGCTGTTCCTCTCCCATAGTCTTGTTACATTCTAGTGATGATGTCATCATGTTCCTCCTACCAGAAATTACCCTGATGTAACCACTATCTCCACCATGCATGGCTCCTCTAAATGCACAGTCTCTATAGGACAATGTTTTATTAGACATCTCTTCTGGACCCTGCCAAGCATCACTCCACTAGACAAATCACCATGTGCCTCTCTGTTTTTAACTTCTTGCTGAAATCCTATCTATATATTCCCATTGAGAAGAGTAGCCTCTGCCACACCCACTGAGGGCACTATCTACTCAGCTTCTATATTAATACCTCAAGGCTTTAGAAAATCAGGAACCCTTAGCTGTGGACCAACAAAAGTCCTCTCTTGGAATAATAATAATAATAAACCTACCCTGCCTTTTTTCCCCTTATGTGACCTATCTTCTTCCTCTCAAAGACTTAGCTATAACGGGTGTTCATCTCCAGGAGGAGATTCTTTGCCCCAGGCACTAAGCTCTTTACCAAGCTAACATACACTTCTAGCTAAACAGCTAGTGCCCCAGGCTTGAGTCAATCTTTTAAATTATTTTTTTTTTGGTCTGGGACT
Source organism: Gymnobelideus leadbeateri (assembly GCA_011680675.1). NCBI lineage: Eukaryota > Metazoa > Chordata > Mammalia > Diprotodontia > Petauridae > Gymnobelideus > Gymnobelideus leadbeateri. Next base: position 38,022 of record WOXC01003540.1, on the reverse strand, counting down.
CTGGGCATTCTGTCAGAGACCTCCTTCTGGCTTAGGAAGACAAACCATATGCCTCCCCAATTTAACCTGCAATGTCTAGATCAGCTAGTCATCATCACCCATGTAGGGGCAGGCTATTGTCCTGATAAACTGCCAAGAACCCTTAGGTCCCCCAATTCCAAAACCCCTTCTGTTCTTTCATGTACATTATTGGAGGTGGGGGTAGAAAGGAGATAAAACTAAGCCCAGGGGGTTTCTCCTTATTTGAGCCCACCCCTACAATCCTTAAACCGTATAGAGCAATAGAATATTCTGGTTCACCTATGATGGCAGGGTAGCAAATTCTATGAACTAAGGCCCTTAAGTGTAGCAAAGTGAAGCATCCCATCATACTATGAATAATTCTTCCATTTTTCCTCCCACACAAACCTACAGACCCCCAAACCAACAGGAAAAAAAAGACAAAAATTATTCAGATGGTAAGTCTAGATATTAGGGCAGCTGGTTGGCACAGTAGAAAGTATGCCAGGCTTAGAATCCAGAAGACGTTGTTGTTCATTCATTTCTGTCATGTCTGACTCTTTATGACCCATTTGGTATTTTCTTGGCAGAGATACTGCAGTGGTTTGCCATGTCCTTCTCCAGGGAAGTTAGGAATCAGGAAGACCTTAGTTCAAATCCATCCTCAGACACTTAATAGATATGTGACCCTGGGCAAGCTATTTAACCCTGTTTGCCTTAGTTCCCTTATCCCTTATCCATAAAATAAGCTAGAGAAGGAAATGACAATTTCCTTTACTTTAAAATACTTTAGTATCTTTTCCCCAAAAAGGGGGGAAGGGTCACAAAGAGTCATGATGTTGAAGTCAGAGTTGGGAGAGCTGGTTCAAATGTGAAAGAATTCACTTAAATGATTTTCTCCTAACCAAGGGGAACTTTATTGATGCAAAAACAACAGGCCTGAGATTTAGCAAGGAGTTAAAGAAAGGCCCTGATATAGTAAAAAAAAAAAAAACAGACTTATAAAGAGAAAGCTATATAGCCTATAGGATGATGATATAAGTTTTAAGATTTCTAATGGGGGTTGGAGATTTAGCGACAGGATAAGGAAGATAAGGGAGACAGGGGAAATTTTATGACCCAGGATGGGGGGAGACAAGGAATTCCATGGTCCAGGACAAGGGGGAGGTTTTATGATATTTCAAGATAAGGGAAGAGACTTTAGGATAACTTCAGGTTAGAGAATAAACCAGGGAAAGAGTAATCTGACCCTTAGGGCACCTTTGTATCCACATCAGTCAGACACAGAAAATGACTAAACAACAACAAGAAAGTCTAGACTGTTCTAGACAAAGTCTATACACTGTTCTTTTAAGTTAGCACTTACCCATAGTAGTGTAATAGATTGTGCTAAACACAGGCAATCTAAGAATTTGAGCCCCAGATTTTGCTTCTGTGACATTACTGTGTGCACCCAAAAAACTGTGTGCAACAGACATCCTTACCCAAATAATACTCGGGGGTTTCTCAAGGTAGGAAGCAGAAAAGAATGGTTTAATATGATCTCGAGAAAGAGCCACTCTCCTGACAAATGGTCAGGGAGGAGAAGCAATTTACAAAAGCAAATGGTGAAGTTATAAAGCCCTAATGCATAATTCTCCCCCACACCGCTCCTGACCCTTTTCTTCCATTGGCTGGAAGTTAGGTTTACAATCTAAGCCCTGCGATCTACGTCAAATACCAGAACAAGGAAACAGTAGATCACCCAATGTACATTTGAGAAAGCACTCCTGTCCTTATTTGGCATATTTTGTGCTGAGGTGACACTAGAGAGGGTCTCCATTGCTCTAAGTCCCAGATTCCTGCAAGGTCAGATGACTTTTAAACTTAGGCCTAGTGGATGCTGAAGCCACTCTAGATTTAATTTTTCAGAATGGGGAAACTTCACTGCAAATTATCCCTCACATTATCCATCCAACTACCTTGTTTCAAAGAAATATTGGATCCAGAATGACTAAGTTAGACAGACTAACCTCTCTATGCAGGGCAGAAAGTTCTCTTTAGAGAAAACATTGTCATATATCTTTGACACTACATCTTGGAGCACATCCTGTATGGTCCTTGTAGGGTCAGGCTCAGTACAATATTATGTCAACCTTCCCTAGTAAAAGTGTCCTGAGTTTAAATTCTTTCCAATCAGAGACTAAATTCTTTTGATAGCCATTAAAATTATATGAGCAACTTCATGCAATTTTAATGTCTTCTTCCACAGGATTCCACTGGAGAAATCCTCCCCTGGAGGGCATCATTGATCATCCTAAGTAGATACAACAAAGCATTTCAAGACACAAGTTTAACCAGAAAGAAAACGAAATGAATATTTCATTAATGTTAGGTCACCTGGTGGGAATTTTTTTTAATGGTTTAAAAAAACAGCCCACTATATCCTGTCCTTGTAAGTAGCACTGACCAAATGATAATCACTTAGATTTTTTCAGGCAGTTTTCTCAAAAAGATGCTGGATAGCCTCTTTATAAATCAATGACCTCAAGATACATTCCAGTTCCAGGGTGACTGTTAAGGTCAGTGGTTCTATTATCTTAAAAATCTTCCTTTAAGCCTCAAAAATTCCTATCAAAGAATAGTCAAATGATAAAGGCCCTGAGGCTAATTGAGGTATAATTAAACAATCAGCAAGTAAGCAAGCATTTAGGCAGGTAGGTAGCATAGTGGATAAAGCAATGGACCTAGAGTCCAGAAGATTTGTGTTCAAATCCTACCTTAAACACTAATTAGGTGGTGAAGTTGATAGAGCACTAGGTTTGGAATCAGGAAGACTCATCTTCATGATTTTAAATCTGGCCTCAGACACTTACTAGCTGTGTGTCCTTGGCCAAGTCACTTAATTCTGTTTGCCTCAGTTCCTCATCAGTAAAATGGGCTGAAGAAGGAAACAGCATATCAGTCTGGTATCTTTCCCCAAAAAATCCCAAATGAAGTCACAAAAAGTCAGAGTGTTTTAGCAATGATAGTATAATTCTTCACAAATTTCCTGGAATAACTACAAAATCCGAAAAGTCTTTAGTTATAAAGGAAGTCCTTTGATGTGGCCAGCTATTGAGTGCTTCTCTCTTCACTGAATCAATCAATCAGTACTGACTTTCTCTGAGGCAGGTAGGTGGCACAGTGAATAAAGTACTGGGCCTGACATTAGGGAAACATGAGTTCAAATCCAGTCTCAGGTGGTTACTAGTTGTATGTGCTTGGGCAAGTCACTTAACCTTTGCTTGCTTCAGTTCCCTCACTTTTAAGATGGGGATAATAATAGCACCAACCTCCCATGGTTGTTGTGAGGTTCCAATGAGATAATCAAGGTAGAGCACTCAGCACAGTGTCTGGTATATAATAAGCACTATATGAATGTTAGCTATGGATTGTTACAGAGATCCTATATGACTATCCTTGACAAAGACTGAAAATTGGTAATGGTCAATTGACAGCTTCAGAATAGCTTCTTTTCGCTTTGATTAATCTTTCCTCACGGAATAGAAAAATAGTTATTAACTGCTTATTATGTGCCAAGCACCATGCTAGGGATAAAAATAGAAAACTGAGCCAGTGGCTTCCATTTTAATTGAGACAGGGAGCATGTAAATTAGGGTTCAGTTCATGGTACATGTAAGCGGGGGGAGGGAGGTGCGCTTAGGCTCTGGCAGGGAAATTTCAGTGTAGATAGCCAGGCTCTGAGGACCTTGAGAAGCCCATTGGTTGGGTAGATGGGGAATGGAAAGGCCCTCTTCAGTTGAATATGGCAAGGTCCCTGGGCCTGGCTGGGGCTTGTTTTCCCTTATTAAAATGTAAAGTTGTGGGCATCAAAAACTGACTTCCTTTTTATATTTTTATCCCAAGCATTAGTAGAATACCTGGCACATATTACACACTTTATAAATGCTTTTTTTTACTTGTTCATTCATTCATATCTAAGTCATTTAACCTTGTCAAGAGTACACAATGAGTTTGGACACAGATGAAAAGAAGGCACAGTAAGTAAGAAAGAGATTTTTCTGGCTCCAAATAGCAATGACTGTCTGTAAGAAGAATGAAACTTGTGTATGATGTGTTCAAAGAAAAGTGTTACAAAATCATGCTACATATCTGAGAAGTATAAACACCAGTAAATTGTTGGAACTTATGTATATAGATTTTTTGTCTCTCAGAAAGGATAAATGGGGAGTGCATGCAGCATCCTAGGAATGACTCTCCATTTCATCCAGGATACATGAGTTTAAGCACCCACTATGTTCTAGGTAGGACAGCTAAGTGGCACAGTAGACAAAATGCTGTGCCTGAATTCAGGAAGATTCATCTTCTCAAGTTCAAATCTAGCCTCGGACACTTATTAACCGTGTGACCCTGGACAAGTCACTTAACCCCATTTGCCTCAGTTCCTCACCTGTAAAATGAACTGGAAAGGGAAATGGCAAACCACTCCAGTGTCTTTGTCAAGAAAATTCTCAAAGAGAGATCACAAACAATCGGACATAGTAGTGGAACAAGTACACAACAACAGCATGTTCTAGGGGCATGGGACAGGAAGGAAGGAGGGAAATGAGGGAAGGAGGGAGGGAAGGAAGGAAGGGAGGAAAGAAGGAGAAAGGGATGGAGGAAGGAACAATCTCTTCTCTCAAGGAGTCCACATTCTATATCTAACTAGGAATCAGAAATCTTCTATGGTTGTCAAAGTTCATCAGGACAAGAGTTTCTCTGTTTATTGCTTCCTTGACTGAGTCCACTCCAGGCTCTCTGGGATTTTGAATGTCAACTAGTAAAGAGATTTTGGCTTTGGCAGGAGTAAGGAAGTCTAGAACCTAGCACTCTCTCCTGAGAGTCATCCTAGACTCATAATCTGAATTTTTCCAGTCTAACATTACTGAATGTAGTGGGTATCCTGAAGGTTGAACAGAAGACTCAGTGGCATTTCTAAGTATATGCCTATAATATACAAGGAATGAGGTCACAGACTTTACCCAATATCTCTGCTTTGGGGATAAGACCACTTTTGTCTATCAATTTGACCTGTTGAGTCTGAGGATACAGAGAAGACATTCAGAGACCCACAACCACTGAAACAATCAGTATATCTCTTGGCTATAAGATTAGCTAAAAGAGACCTTCTGCCAGGTCGTGGGCCAGCTCAAGAGAACCAATTGTTAAATTTTCAATGTGAGCACTTACACCTCAGAAATCAGCAAACACTATAATTAGGGCTTGACATATTGTTTTGTTGATTGCCTAGACTTAAGAAAGTGATAGAGAAAATGTTAATGATGCACATTAAATTTAAAGTGTGCAGTGGGTGCTTTGGTTTTTTTTAGAGAATAAAATTTTACCAGCATGCCACTTCCTACTACCCAGCTGTGATCTTAGCTTAGAAAAGCTCTGATAGAGCTGGATACTCAAAGTTCATTGCTGAGATTTTCAGTGAGTTGATAGGATTCTGTAAAAGAAAAAAAAATCTCAGTGTGGAACAAACACAAGGTAAGCAGGAGGATGGAAAGCAATCCCCTATCAAGCAGCTGAAAGAATCTTGACAGCCTGCCAGTTTACAAGATAGCCCCAGAGAATGGCCAGGGTTCTGTAAAGATAATGCATCAAAATCACCTATTGTCTGTTGGAAAGTTAGTCCAACTCCCTCATGAGCAGGAACAAAGGAGTGATGGACAGTCAGCAAAGCAGGCCTTGAGATGAAAAGCTGTCTCACTGATTGCAGAGAAATTATCAGAACTAGATAATAGCTCAGGAGATGACTCAGATGAGCTACGAACTAGGTGGTAGTACCCCTGAACCAAGTCTGACCAGGCTTCAGTCCTCGAGACGACGTCTGTTCCTACAAGAGAGAATGGTTGAACCCAGAGGAAGCCCTGATTTTGCCTGATAGTCAAATTATGGAGACATCTAAGGAACACAGGGAATCCATAGAGCCTGGCAACAATGACACTCAGACTTCCAGGTTCCAGGCTGACCAACAAGCTGGAAGATTCAAAATTTTCATCAGTTATCACTAGATCTCAAGAAAAAAAAAGAATAATTATGCAAGTGAGGTAGATCAATCAGAGCTGACTGCATGCAGATGGGGGAAAGTAAGAAATCTAATATGATAACAGCATTATGAACTAATAGGAGAGAACATTAATCCTTAATGTGAAACCTCATTACATTGGCCCCTCCCTGTGCTTCCACAGGGAGCCCAAACTGACCCATGTTAGTCAGTGCTTTTGGAATCATACAAGGATTCACCCCACATTGCAGACACTCTGTCCGCATACTTCCCTACAGGACCCTGACCTTAGAGCAACAAGAAACAGATACTGACTGCCAACTCAAGAAAAGAAATCAGTGTTCTTTCTGCCTGAGGTACCACCAGGATAGTAAACCCAAGGCTGCAGAAACTCTTACTCAGCTCAGTCGAGAGGGAACGAAGTTGAATGGGCAGCATATGTGATTGTACCAAAGCCTGAAGAAAGGGGGATGGAAATTCATGTGGGCCCAGTCCTGTGCTCCTAAAAGCTTCTCTGGGCAAGAACCAGGCTAGTGAAAAGCACCTCCTCAAGTAGCTTTCAAAATCAGAGAGGAATTTTTCAGGGAAGCAAAGTATAGAGAAACACCTCTCCCACAGCTCTTTAGCAGTCATAAACCTTTCTGGTTCCTGGTTAGGTATAAAATGTAGACTCCTTGAGAGCAGACTCTGTTTCTTTTTTATTTTTCTCTTTTCTTTCTTTTTTATTTTTTTACTTTGTATTCACAGTACCTGGACAGAGTAGGCACTTAGTGATTGAAAAATCTTATACATCCCCCAGTGTGGGAAGAGGCTGAGGTCACTTTACAATAAAGCCCCAAAGGAATATCTCCATCAAGAGAGGAGCAGTCAGAAAGTGAGAGACAGGGGAATATTAAAAAAAAATGTAAGTCTCCAATGATCTCAGAAATAAAAAAAAAACAATTAAAGTCCTAGAGCACAAGTGACAAATCAGCAAAGAAGATACTAAAATTAAAAGTAAGGTCAAATACGAGGGAAAGGACACTTGAATAACACAAGACTATTCCATACATACTATAAAAAACAGGAGGGAATGGAATGATGTGCTCTGAAGACCAATGGAACTCAGGATGCAGAACACTGTTGTCTACCTTGCAAATCTGAGCTTAACCATGCAGGGGAAAGATAGATTTCAATAATATAGAAGAATTTGAAATGTTTTTTAGAAAGAAAATCAAAACTGAAGAGATTATTTGCTTCTCAAACACCCCAAACAACAAAAATACAGGAGAAATATATAAATGAGAAGAAACAGAGAGCAACAGAATGGATAAAATATTTTTTTTTCTAAATGTACACAAGGAAACAGAGGTGAAGGCAGGTATCTGGTAAAGGTAACAATGAAGAGATAGACAATGGGTATTATTCAACACCCTGACTAGGTGAAGCATTGTTGTTGTTTTTAGTGGGACTACATTACAATGGAAGGGTCCATGAAAGGAGACAAGGGAGATGGAGTAGTATGTGGTATGCCAGAATCAAATCAAGGGCTAACAATGAGGGGAAGGTGGCATCTGTTGTCTCAGAAAGAGTCTGGAGTAGGGTGGTGAGGAGTGGGGAAAGACTAAAAAGGAAAAAGAAAGGAAGGAAGTCTTACTTTGTCAGTAGCAGGAAATTCCACTTGTCAATATTTCTATAATTGAAGAAGGATGGTCTTTGTAAAGAGATGAGGACCTTATACTGGGTGTGGCCTAGGGAATTTGATTCTTGAAAAGTTGGCATGTCCTACTTTGGGAGAGAAGGAGTTGGAACCCCTGGGGTCAACTAGAATCTAAAAGAGTGAGAAAGAAATAAAGGGGAAAAGGTAACCAAGAGAGGGTATAGATCAGTGATATGGGATACATAATCAGGAATGTAGGGGAGGCAGGAGAAAAAAAGAAACTATTAAATAAATAAATAAATAAAATGTTAATAAAAATAATTTTAAAAATTCTTCCCCAAGGAAAAGAGGTAACAAATGAAAAGAAGGATCAGGAGTGGGGGGACAAGAGATGGTGGGAACAGAGGTCTCCTAAAAAATTTTTTAAAAAATGAAATTAAAGTAACTACAGAAACACAATACTGTGTTTAGAGCAGAAGGGGGAATCATAAACTCAAAAAACTTAATTTTAGAGACAGAAGAAAATATAAGCCTAATTCATAACGTTAAGTGTGAATGGATTAAATAATCCAATAAAAAAAGAGGGAAAGACTGGATTTTTAAAATCTATATTCTGTTGCTTACAAAACACATATTTTTAAAACAAAGACATAAAATTGAGAAAATAGAAAAATTACTATGTATATAGTGAATACAAAAATGTAAGAGTATGTTGACATCTGACAATGCAAAAATACACATTTAAAATATAAAAAAGGAAAGTATATTATGTTGAAAGAAACCATAAACAATAAAATATCAATAAACTTATATGCTCCAAATGCCTTAGCATCAAAATTTACAAAGGAAACTTTATCTAAGCTTCAAGAAAACACAGACAGTAATACAATAGTGATAAGAGACTTCAATACCCCTCTCTCCGTTTTGGATAAACCTAATAAAAGGATAAACAAAAGGAAAAATATAAAACTGAATAAATTTATGGAGAGATGATTGTTTAAAAACTGATTATTATAGATTTCTATGAACTAATGCAAATCAAAAAAGTAGAACAAGGAAATACCATGCACAGTGTCTAAAATCTGTAATTGGAAAAAATAATGAAACAAAAGCCTACCATGTAGCTAAAACAACAATAAAAAAGTCTTCTAAATGGGACATCAAAAGATTATACATATTTCTCAACACCACATGAAACTTTTACAAAATTTGACCATGTACTAGGGCACAGAGAGATTACAAACAACTGAAGTCAGTGGCTGCACAAGCTTCAAAGGCTTACTCTTAAAACCAAGAAAACCAAATAAATCTCTACCAAAGGTGACCAGGATCCTTCCTTCTGCTGAGGAACCCAGCACATAAACAGGGATTGAGGATTTTTTGGTTCTGTTGGGTTCTATTAAAAAGCATTATTTGTAGAAGAAATAGTCTGGAATCAAAAGATCTCATTTCTAAATTTGACTTACAAGCTAAAGGGAAGGACCTCAGTTTCTTCACTTGTAATACTGCATTGACCCAGAAGACCTCTATGTTCCATTCCAACTCTCAATTTATGAATATTTAATTCCTGGATACTTTGAATTCTAAGCTTATACTAAGGAGTGAAGACAAATGGGAGAAAAGTTAGATTCAGCCTCAGAGAGGCTTATATTCATGGCCCCTCTTACTAAAACATTTCAGACCATTAATATATTCCCTTCCCTCCCTCAACCCATATATCCAGTCAAAATTCTACCCATCCTTCAACATTCCAGTTCAAATTCCTCCTCCTCTGAGCCATTTCTCTTTGTCCTAGGCCAAAATGCTCTCACTACCTTTAAATTCAGAGAGCAATCCCTAGCTACAGCACATCTGACACTTTCTATAGACTGAATATTTACCCAGTAATTTAACTGTGAACTAAATTTTCATGTGTTAATGGTTGTCTAATTAAATAAATGTTGTGGGTGTTACACTAACAAAACAAATATTTATTTTGGAATGATTAAACAAAACATGGTAACTTAATATAATAGAATATTAGTGCATCATAAGAATCAATAAATTAGAAGAATTCTGAGTCTTAGGAAGACTTCTACGAACTAATGCAAAACAAAGAAATGGAACAAGGAAATACCATACACGGTGTCTAAAATGTGTAATTGGAAAGAATAATGAAACAAAACAGCCTACCGTATAGTTATAATAATTATCAAGTTTGGCCCTGGAGAAAAGTTCAGAAAATAGAAGTTCTTTCTTTCTTTCTTGAAGTGGGAATATTTTATACACTATTAAGACATGATAGATGTGATGGCTCATTCTATATCATTGTTGTTCAGTCATGTCCAACTCTTCATGACCCCATCTGGGATTTCTTGTCAAAGATATTAGAGTGGTTTGCCATTTCCTTTTCCAGTTCATTTTTACAGATTAGGAAACCAAGGCAAATAGAGTTAAGTGACTTGCCCAGGATCACACAGCTATTAAGGTCTGAAGCCAGATTTGAATTCAGGAAGTTGAGTCTTCCTGACTTCAGGCCTGGCACTTTATCCACTGTACCAGCGAGCTGCCCTGATGGCTCATTTTGCTGAACTGCTTTTTCTTTCTTTGCAAGGGATGGCTCACTGGAGGGGAAAGAAAGTAAATATATAGTTAGAAATAAATATGATATAAAACTAGAATAAATATTTTTATAATAATAAAAGAATTATCTTATCTCCTCTAGTAGATTATAAAATAAATGAGAGCAGTCTCCCATCATCAGCTCTTGTGAGTGGTCAGACACAAACCACGAATAAATGAAGCCCTCAGTGATAAGCAGAGTCTCCAGCTGCTTTGAAGTGAAAGTCACAGGGATATGTGTCGATGGCCTCCAGGGAAGGTGTCAGCAAATCTTCCTCAGCATTTCAAGGAGGGGGCTCAGGAGTTTAGCTCTTTAATACTCTTAATGCTCATACTAGCCCAAGTCTCCAGGCATCCACAATTGTCTTCAAAAGTCATTGGGCAACTCTGGAAAATTAGATAATTGTATCTCATATTATTTGTGTTCATTGGTCTTCTAATTATTACATCTTGTCTGTTTTGGTCTGTTAATAAATTAAACTTGTCCATCCCCAGTAAAGCAAAGAGCCCAATAATAAGCAAAGCAGAAGAAATTATATAGAGCTCAGCAGTTTAAATAAATGAAGTAGATTGCCTTCATTAGTCAACTGGGATGTCATTTTGTGTCATAAGGCTGTACTTGTTTATATGTCTAGTCTGTTTTTGCCTGCTAAATAAAACCGGTAATGTTGTATACCAGAGTCTTGCCTAGATCTAAATCCCAACTGACACTTACTACCTTGACCCAGTCACTTAACTTCCCAGGACTCAGTTTCCTCATCTATAAAATGGACTTGGAATTAGATGAGTTCCAAAGTCACATCTAGTTCCCAGTCTATGAGCAAGTTATTTTTCAAATGCCTTTTATGAAACCAGTAGAGAACACAAGAGCAAGAGAGTTCATGTCCTCTGCCTTCAAGGGCCTCATTTTAATGATATCAATAAGTTGGGGAGAGTCTAAAAGATGTCAACCAGGATGATGAAAGAGTTTGAGTCTGTTTCATATAAGGGTTAGTGGAGGGAACTGGGAAGTTTGTCACAAAGAAAAGGAAAATCACAAGGGACATAATACCTGTCTTCTAATATTTTCCCCCCATTGGAGCATTTTATTTGTATGTATGTTTTACATCCTTAGAAAAAGAATCCCAGGATTTTTCCTCCTGTGTGTTTTTGTCTTGATTCCTCATGTTCCATGATGCCAGCTGAGGCTGTAAGCACAATACACAAACTGACAGGATGATAGCAGATTATTCTGCCACTTTTCCAGATCTTTTATTTGAACATCAAATCTAGGGTTGATTACACTGCACTTGTTTAATCGGCCCTTGAGATTCACAACAATTTTTCCTGTTCTGTGATCATCAATGATCTCAAATTCGCCAATGTACCCATGCTTCATCAACACAGTTTAGAACCAGACAATTACCTTAGAGCACAGCCCAATGAGAACCTGGCGTTTTCCTCACTTTTCTGCATTGTTGATGCATTTGAGAGCATCTTCCAAGACATTCATGCGCACCATGGTGGCAGTGCTGCAAGATGGCAGAAAATGTCTTCTAATATTGTAATGACTATAAAGTAGAAGAAAAATTAAACTTGTTCTATTTGGACCCAGAGGAGAAAACCAGTAGGTAGACATTGCAAAGAGGTGAATTTAGGCTTGAAGAACAGAAAAAATCCGACAAATTGAGCTGTCTCACTCACAGTGGAGTGGGCTGCCTCAAGTGTCCCTTGCTGGAGGTCTTCACCCGGAGGCTGGCTGACCACTGCATGATATGATACAGGATACACTACATGATATGATACACTGCACTGTATGATACAGGAGGGATTCCTTCCATGTAAGATTAGACCAGCTGGCTGCTGAGCTTCCCAGCCGCTCTGAAATCCGAGGATTCTTGATCCGTCCTGCACATGATGTTTCAAGACATGAATTTGTTCTGGGCCCAACTTTGGCCAACTATATATGAAAAAAAAATCCTAAATAACCTTTGAGTTCCCAACCCACATTTTCCCTCCTTCTCGAAAAAGTCTTCCCTGACAATATCAACTCACTATATATCATACTCTCTCCTCCACCTAGAAAGGGTTTACTGTAGATACTGCACATGATACCACCTGTTTCCTTATGACATCTCATTCTGTTCAGCTATGTCATTGCTGGTCTCATTTACTGTTCTGTTTCTGTCTTACTGAAATGAACAAATAAATACTGGGTGTGATATGCTCAAGAGAAGGATAAAGCATATTTGTGCAAACTGTCTTATTTTCCCTGCTAACTATAAGCTCAATGAAGGTAGGTTCCCATCATCAACTCTTATAACTAGCCCTTAAGATGCCTTAGATTACTAAGGTATCCAAGAGAGTAGGCTGGTCTCTTTTCAAGCTAATTTTTGCAGAGATAGTAATTAATGTTAATGGCTTAATTACCTCAATGCCAGATAAAATATTCTGCTTTGAATAAAGGTCCTCAAGTTGATTGGAAAGATATTTGAGGATACAGAGACTTTTCTTAGCATCCTTTAAATAATATATAAAGGGGTGAAACTTTGGACTGGAGTCTTTAAGACCTCATTCTGACACATTAACTATATGATCTCCATTTTATTTTGCTGGGATTCAGGCTTCTCATCTGTAAAAGGAAAATAACATTTTCATCATTACTTGCCTCAGTGTTGTATCTTATTTATCACATTTGCTCCATAGTCAATCCTTGCTAGTCTCTACGTTTTCCTATAGGTCCCAAGTTCACATCCCAGGTTTGATTTTACCTCCGCACTTTTATAGAGAGACCTTGGGAAGAAATGACCCTGCTCTGAAGGGAATATTAAGGTGTGTCACATCTCACTCAGTCTCTAGGTTCCAGGACCTGCTCAGAGGGAGTCCACAAGTCATCTTAGATGCTGAGCCTCAGGACATATTATAAGGTAATGGTATTCCATCTATATCTGGTGACTCAGCAATCAAGAGCTCAGTGTCTGATCTTTTCAATATGTCTCATCTGCCATGATCTTGCCCCCATGGACCAAATCATCATTTTCTCTTTCTTCTATCACCTGGATCTCAAAATGATTAAGAGAAGCTGGCCTTTCAAGAATCAGAAATGATGAAGGCCTAAATTGACTCCATGCTTAAGTACCCCATTATCAATAGGCACAGTGTCAGCAGTCCCTATGCTTGAGAGTCAGCACCTGCCAAGGTAGAAATCCTGCCCCACCTTTCTGTATACTCCTATTTTCTTATCCCTATCCTCATTAGCTCCACCCCACCACAATCTATATCCTCCTCTGAATTCTCATCCCCCTCATTGTGCCTTCTGGAATTTTCAGTCTACAGTTATACCAAACCCCCCTTCAAACTAGATTTGTTCAATTCAAATTCTATCTTTTCTGTTAATAGAAATATAGGTCTGTCCAGAAGGTACTGAATCCCTGGCCACCCCTCTGGAAATGGGTGTCTCTAATATCACTGAAATTAAAGGTCAGGAGGTGTCAAGTCAAGTAAATAAGCATCTATTGGGCACCTACTACACACCAAACGCCATTTTTCTCACTGGGGTTACAAAGAAAGGGGGAGAAAATTGGTGCCTGCTCTCAAGGAGTTGGGAGTCTAGTGAGGGAGACAACATGCAAACAACTATCTATAAATAATAGCCAGCTAGGAAAAGTTAGAGATAATTAATAGAGTAAAAGCATGAGCAGGGGATTGGGAGGGGCTTCTTGTAGAGGGTGGGACTTTAGCTGGGACTTAAAAGAAGCTGGGGAACCCAAGAAACAGAGGTAAGTTCATTTAGAATTCTTTCTAAACATATAAGGATTGGGAAGGCTAGGTGGCACAGTGAGTAAGAGCATGGGCCCCAGAGTCGGGAGGACCCAGGATCGGGTTCCAGCTTCAGTTACTTAGCACCCACATATAAAATAACTAGCCATGTAACCTTGAGCAAGTTACTTAACCCCAACTGCTTTAAAAAAAAAAAAACATATAAGAACCAATCAATGGAAATGCACGGTCGGGAGATGGAAGGTCTTCTTCAAAGAAGAGCAAGAATACCAAGGTCACAGGATTACAGAGTATCTGGGAGCGTGTAATGTATAAGAAGTCTGGAAGTTGGAAGGTGGCCAAGTCATGAAGGGCTTTGGATACCAAATGAGATATTACATTTGATCTAGGAGGTAATAAGGAGTTTCCAGAGTTTACTTAAGACCTGCACCTTGTGGAAGAAAGAGAGTGAGTCTAGTTTTATACGTGTTAAGATGACCATGAGACATGGTGTTCAAGGAATCTACTAAGTCCTGGAGGTGTGAGATTGGAGGTTAGAAGGAGTCTCACTCCTTTCCTTCACTCCCAAAGTTTCAGACCATCCCTTTGCCACTGTCATTCAGTAGCCTCTCTCTCCCTTTCAGGTTTAATCCTTCCATCTTTATGAGTCAGTGAAAGCTCTTTATCCAAGTCTTCTAATGGCCTCTAATCATTCTCTCTTTTTTCCAGGAATCCTGTTATAATTCTGTCTCTAAGAGAATCCAGGAAGCCTGACAACAAAGGGATCACATTTTACAGTGAGCAAGTGTCCCATGCACATTTCTTCATTGAAATTGATGAATCCCCCTTAATGACCCCTCAACTGGCCCAGTCCTGAGAAGACAAATCCATGAAGCTCCAAGGTTCAGCACAGTGCCTCATTGCTTTAAAGTGGAGGTCTTAGAGTTTCAGGCTGAATGATCACCAGGGAAGTTATCATCAACACATTCCTTGTTATCTCCAGCAAAACACTATAGAGATCAGCCCTGTGGATTTTATCACAAATCTCTGAATAGAGAGAGGATGACCAAAATGTAGTTTGAAAGGACCTTACTAATGAAGAATCAGGAGTCAGGTTTCTTGTCTTAGCTGTACCACGAATGCTACATGATGGTGAGCAAACAGTTTCCCTTTTTGAACCTCATTTTTCTCATCTGTCAAATGATTAGGATAAACTAGATAGTCCCTAAAGACCCTTGTGGCTGTAACATTCAAGAATCAGGGTAAATATTGACATGTGTCACATTCATTACAAAATAGGAAGAGTGTAAAATAATGCAGTTCACCTTTAACCCGGAGGTTTCCCCTTCCCCCTGCCCATCATCTTCCTTAGATGTATCACTGAAATAGATAGTTCCTTTTTCTCTGCTGCCATAATCTAAGTCTAGGGTACTTAGTGAGGAGGCATAAATTGTTCTTGGCATCATGAAGCACACTGGAGAGCAATTTGGGAAAACAAACCTAAGTTATTTTCTCAACTACCATTGAAAAGTGTTATCTTGGCTCGACTTTGCGGATTTTCACCTTTCAGTCTGAGCACCCAAGGGGAATTTCCTGAATGTGGAGAATGGGTCCGTTAGTTTCCCCAACAATGGGCATAGTACTTGTCACTATCTCAACACCTCCTCCTGTCATCTTACCCTCTTCTAAACTGTAGTGAGATAAACTACATGATTTCAACTCAAGAGGGAAAAACCCACACCCAATTATATGGGGAAAATTCCATCAACTTCTATCTCCTTCCTTCCCCTGACTACCACTGAGATGTGGCACTTTGTTTCCCTTTGATCCTCCCAGGCCTTCATCCTGGCATCTAAGCACCAAAAGGTAATTGTCAAGCACTATAAAAGAATCAATATACCTTCCCATAAGACCAACATCATCGCCTTATCTCCTAGTGAGGTTTTTGGTGACCAAAGAACAAGTCTGTTCTTGGTCCTCGCCAAGTACTCCACAATCTTATCTAAAATAACTCATGTTTATATAGTACTTCAAGGTTTAGAAGAAGCTTTCCTCATAACAACCCTGTGAAACAGCTGCTGTGGGGACTTGCCTAATGTCTTACAGCTGGTGTCAGAGATGGGGTTAGACAATTCCAAGACCAACTCTCCTAATAGTCAATCAATACACTTACTGTGTCACAAACTGCCTTTGTTAGTTAAGCTTAATTATAAGTTATGCTCTAGAATTGTGCCAGGAAGCAAAGTTAGGCACAGTGGCCTCTACAGTTTGCAGACTTCACTCTCCTTTTGTCCTCCTCTCCTGCAGCACATCTTCTAATCTTTTTTTGTTGTTGTTTATTACCTTTTTCACTCAATGAGCATTTGTTTCCTCTTTCACTAATCTCCATTGTAAAAGAAAAAGAGAAAAGCTCCTGCAACCAACATGTATAGTCAAGCAATACAAACCCCCACTGGCCATGTCCGAAGACCGTGGTCTCATTCTGTATTTTGAAGCCATTTCTACTTTGTCAAGAGGTGAATAGTATACTTCCTCCTCAGTCCTCTGGAATTGTTGGTCATGGCATCAATCAAAAAATGTAAGCCTTTTAGAAGTGGTTTATCTTTATAATATTGTTTTTACTGTATGTCTCATGTCCATTGGCTCTGCTTATTTCACTCTGCATCAATTCATATAAATCTTAACCCATCCCTTAGGTGACCTCAAGGCCATATAAGGCCCTCTAGGTTCTCAAGTGCAAACCATTGACTGAATCCAAACTTCACAGACTAAACCCCCTTAATAAAAAGATTTGCTCTGTAAAACTTGGACTCAGTCAAAGGCACACTTGGAGCAGCTTGATGGTACAGTCATAGAGCACCAGCCCTGGAGTCAGGAAGACCTGAGTTCAAATCCTGCCTCAGGCACTTAACACTTACTAACTATATGACCTATATGACTATATAACGCCAATTGCCCTGCCTTCCCCTGCTCCAAAAAAAAAAAAAAAATTACATATATATATATATATATAGGCCACACTTGAAGACCTAGAAGGCCACATGTGTCCTCAAAGCCACAGGTTCCTTACCCCTGCCACAGGTCATTTCTTATGATATAATAATATTCTATTAAATTGACATATATTTCTCCAATTGATATTCTTAAAGATCACTGTCATTTATCAATTATATTCACCAGTTATTTCAGGATCCTGGACCATAATTCATTCAACCTGGTGACAAACTCACTGAGGACAACTAGCTCTTCTATTATCTCTTTGCTTTAATTTCAACTTAGCTCTTTTTGTTTATTGTTCTTTCCAATCCAATGATTGTTAGAGAAATAAAAAAGAAAAGAGTTGAGAAAGTCTACCTTTTTTCCATGTTATCATCATTCTATCTACTCCGGTGATTTCTGTCTTTACTCCAACACACACAAAAAAAGTCCTTCTAATTTATACTTCCTAGTGCTCTCCACCAACCTGCTCTGTAATTGCTTTAACACTCTTGGGCACCATTCTTACACTCTCATACTATACTTTTGAATTCACCTTCCATTACCTGCATTTGCTTCCATCTTGTATATATGCCTTTATTAAATCTAAGTTAATCAAAGAATTTTCTTTGTAAGTACAAAGATCTTTTGAAATAACTCCCAGGGCGGCTAGGTGGTACAGTGAGTAAGAGCACTGGCCCCTGAGTCACAGTCAGGAAGACCTGGGATGGGTTCCAGCCTCAGTACTTCACACCCACACATAAATAACTAGCCGTGTAGCCTTCAGCAAGTTTCTTAACACCAATCGCTAGAAAGAAAGAAAGAAAGAAAGAAAGAAAGAAAGAAAGAAAGAAAGGAAGGAAGGAAGGAAGGAAGGAAGGAAGGAAGGAAGGAAGGAAGGAAGGAAGGAAGGAAGAAAGAAAGAAAGAAAGAAAGAAAGAAAGAAAGAAAGAAAGAAAGAAAGAAAGAACTCCCCTATTTCTCCCTCACTAAAAATGTTTCTTAGGGGTGGCTAGGTCATGCAGTGAATAGAGCACCGGCCCTGGAGTCAGGAGGAACTGAGTTCAAATCTCGCCTCAGACACTTAACACAAAAACTAGCCATGTGACCTTGGGCAAGTCACTTGACCCCAATTGCCCTAAAAAATGTTTCCTTTGGGGGCTCCAGAATTTCATTCATGAGGATTATCCATTCCATGCTGGCTTTGGACATGGAGTTGGTGGAACTAATATTATATAGGAACTAAGTTACATTGTGAGCAAAATTTCTCTCCCTCCCACAGGTGGTACAGGAGAGACTATACCCCCAACTTACAGAAAAAAAAAATACTTATGCATGTGCTTTGCCATAATATCTTTGAAATAAATATACCTTTGGAAAAGATAATCATTTTTAACCTGTTAAAGAAAACTGAAATGCTACTCGCTGGGGTACTAAAATTGGGCCAACACAACCAGTCAGGGTTAATGGCAGAAAAAAGAGACTCCTCAATCTCCCCAGAGTACCTGAGTACACTGAGTACAAGAAGTACGTAGGGTTGGCTCTGAGAGATTGGGCCAGAGTTATCCACATTACACTAGTTGTGGTTCCATACAGCACAAAGCTATCTGGGGAGAGATATTCTCAGACCTACAATGGCAAAGAAAAAGAATCCACCAACAATTAGTTTGAAAAATGTAAAGGTATATTTGCTGAGAATGATGCGGTTTGATTTTTGGCAGTATCAACACTTACCCGGATCTAGTGGGAATGTGCTGGTGGGTGATATACTAGCTAATTAAAAACCCATTAGTCACCAAAAAAAATTGTTAGTCACTCCTTTCCAAAATTGTGTTCCTCAACCTGCTGTCTCTGCCCTCTCCAAAGAACCACATAGCTACAAAAATAATCTTGCCTTAGTATAAGTCTGAATATATCACTCCCCTGCTCAAAAAAATCTTTTGTGGCTCCCCATTGCTTTTGAAGTATAATATAAACTCATTTACCAGACATTTAAGGCCCTCTAGAGTCTAGTTCCCACCTACCTTCCCAGACTTATTTCATACTACTCTCCACTTCACTAGCTTTACTTTCATTATATATGAGTAACTATTCCTCCAATTTGACACTATCTCATAACCTCTATCTCTTAATTACATGCAATGTGATTCTTCATCCCAACCTCTTAGAATGCTTGTGTGAAAGAGTGACTTTTGACAGTTGATTTATTTGGAGCACGTCTTCTGAGAAATACAGTTGCTTACTTACATTTGCCTTGACTGTTCAGTTGTATGTGGTATATGTCTGCTCAGAATTCTAATGATTTTAGTTACTGAAGTTAAGTTGACATATGACAAGCTTTGGTAACTGAAATATATGGAAAACAAACTATTCTCCAGTGATTGGGATAGGAAGAATTTAATAACATTGAGGTTAATAACCTGGAAAATATGAATATAAAATGGTTCAATGATTATGAGATAAATGCAGTTTACATGATTATAGATTGAAGATGAAAACTAAAATATTAACCATAAACTAAGGTGGAGTCATTCCTAGAGACAACTCTGAACCCAGAAAGATAAGAGGTGTGAAAGAACAGATTTCCAAACTCCATCAAGTCAGCCTGAAGCTGGACATGATGAATGTACAAAGTTGCTGTTGAGGATTAAGTTCAACTGAGCAAAGGAATGGCTTGGAAGCAGAGAATCAGAGAAGTCACCTATCAGACTGACTCATTTGGCTGAGGCATCACACTCAGTAAGTTATTAGTCAAGTACAGAATGGATCAAATTAGGTTAGCAGGAGAAACATCCATTCAACACAGAAGCTATGTTCATCAAAGAACTTTTCTTGAAAAAGAACAGTCCAATCAGATTTCAATTTCTATCAAGAAAGAAGACAACCAAATATATACCTCCAGAGTTGTAAGGACCTAGATTTTCCTAACACATATGCTTCCCTGCCAGGTTTCTATGTGATCTCACTCTTCCCCACAGATTCTAAATGCATTGATTGTGATTCAAGTGTATGTGTGGACTATAATATATTTCTTATTTTTATATTTATTTTAATATGAGCAGTTGGGACGCTATTGTTTCTTTTGTTTTATTGCTAAGTAAATGGTTATGTTTAAGACTTATATGTGCTGTCATCATGAGTAGCCAGTTTGTATAAATGGAAACATGTCTGAGGGAACTCAAGAACTATAGTCATAAATAGGGGGAGTGTATTCCCCTGCAACAAGGGTAAATAGGACTCTGAGAGATTTTGACCATAAAGATGTGGTGGCAGGCTTTATCTTTTGTTTTTTAATGAAATTTTTATTTCATTGCAATAACAAATGGTTGCATTTAAAATTTCTGCTTTTCTGCATTTGTTTGTGAGGTTTTTATGCCCTAACAAACCTTAAATGCATTTCACCCTGGAGCTCAGAGATTGGATGACAATATGTCCCTGCCCAAAATCCACTTATTGGTTATATTTTGGGTCATCCTGGCTCAGAGTAAATGCTATAGTAATCCTTTCTCTTTTGACCACCAACCCTGAGGGTCTTCCCCTCCCAGTCTGATATTTTCTTTTTTTTTTCTATTAAAGGGGCATCCCTTGACTCACTTTTTTTTTTCTAAAGCAATTGGGGTTAAGTAACTTGCTCAAGGTTACACAGCTAATTTTTTATGTGTGGGTGCTAATTTTCTGAGGTCGGAACTGATCCCAGATCCTCCAGACTCCAGGGCTGGCACTCTTACTCACTGCACCACCTAGCCACCCCCGCTTGACTCACTTCTTAAAGAGGTCTAGTCACTGAATGGGCATTTCCTCACTGGAAGTGATAACCTGAAAAGGCCTTAGCCTAAAAGAGTCAAGGTCTCCCATTACATCCTGGGCCATCTCCAGTTGTCCTGATGAATATCTGGTCATTGGACCCAGATGGCTCTGAGGAAAAAGTGAGACTGGTGACCTTGCACAGCCCTTCCTCACTCAAATCAAAGGCAACTGCAAGTCATGTCATCATTTTCCTGATGTCATGGTCCTCTTCAAAAACGAAGGACAAACACAACCATTTCCCTCATAGTTCTATCTTATAAAACCTTTTTAAAATTCCATTTGTCTCCTTAATTTCTTTCTCATTTGTTTATAGTTAGATTACTCTATTTCTGAGAGGGGTAATTCGAGGTCCCCATTAGTGTAATTTTACTATTCTCTTTGTAATTCATTTAATTTTTCCTTTAAGAATTTAGATACTATGCCATTTGGCACATATTTTAGTATTTTTATTATTTTATTGACCGTACTGACTTTTAGCAACAAGGTTGTTTCCCTGATGATTTCTTTTCATTTTTTTCTTCGATATTTTTGCTTTTGCTTTGTCTGAAATCACGATTGCTACTTCTACTTTTTTAACTTAAGCTGAAGCATAATAGATTCTGTTCCAGCCTTTTATTTTAACTCTGTGTGTGTCTGTTTCAAGTGTGTCTTTTTGTAAACAACATATTGCTGGATTCTGGTTACTAATTGATTCTACTACCTGCTTTCATTTTATAGGTGAGCTCTCCCCATCATACTCATAGTTATTTTTGCTGTGTATTTCACTCCATCCTATTTTCTTCTGTTTATTCTTCTCTCTTTTTTATCTTGTCAATCCTCAAAAGTTTGTTTTGTTCCAGATCACTTACCCCCTTAATCTGCACCCCTCCACCCTTTCTTTTAGCCATTTTCCTCCTACTTCCCTATTGGTTAATATGGATTTCTATACTCAACTGAGTGTGTATATACATTCTTCCCCCTTTGAACCAGTTCAGCTGAGAGTGAGGTTCAAGCATTGCTCATTCCCCCTCATTTTCCCCTCCATTGCAAAACCTCTTCCTTGTGTGTCTCTTTTATATGAGATAATTTTTCACATCCTTCTTCCTCCTTCCCCCTTCCTCCAGTCCTTCCCTCCTTCTCAGTCTATATTTGTTTTTTGAGATCATCCCAATATATAGGATCATATCCATTCCCTCTGTCTAAGTAAACTCCTTCTAAGTGTCCTAGTGATGATAAAGTTCTTATGGGTTATTAGCATCTTACCATGTGGGAATATAAAGTTTCTATTTATTAAGTCCCTTATGATTTCTCACTCATGTTTACCATTTTATGCCTCTCTAGAGTCTTGTGTTTAACTATCAAATTTTTTATTCAGCTATGGTCTTTTCATCAGGAATTCCTGGAAGTTCTCTATTTCATTAAATGCCCATTTCTCCCCCATAGGATTATGCTTTGTTTTGCTGGGTAGGTTATTGTTGGTTGTAATCTTAACTACTTTGCCTTCCAGAATATCATATTCTAAACCCTCCACTCCTTTACAGTGGTAGCTCCTGTGATCCTGACTGTGGCTCTATAAATTTTGAATAGTTTCTTTCTGGCTACTTTTAGTATTTTCTCCTGGACCTGAGAGCTCTGAATTTTGACTATATTCTTAGAAGTTTTCATTTCGGGATCTCTTTCAGGATGTGATAAATGAATTCTTTCTGTTTCTATTTTGCTCTCTGGTTCTAAGATATATGGGCAATTTTCCTTTATAATTTCTTGAAATATGATGCCTGGACTCTTTTTTGATTATTGCTTCCCAGTAGTCCAATAATCCTGGAATTGTTTCTCCCTGATCAATTTTCTAGGTCAGTTGTTTTTTTTTTCCTGTTGAGATGTTTCACATTTTCTTCTATTTTTTTTCATTCTTTTGACTTTGTTTTATTGTTTCTTGATGTGTTGTGGCTTCCACTTCACAATTCTAATTTGTCCCAAGCTTCAGGCTTTTTTTTTTTTAAGAAATGCTTTATTAACTTCTGTTTTACATCATTCATTTCTGCCAGATTTTGAGTTACAATCATTTTCTCCCCCTGTTTTTCCCCTACCCACCCTCCCAGAATAGCAGTCCCACAAGATATCGCTTCCTCCAATCTGCTCTCTCCCATATCTTCTCCCATACCCCCTTTGACTTTTCCATTAGAGGAAGGTGAATCTTTGTGTCCCAATGCCTGCACATCTTATCTCCCAATTACAAGCAAAAGAGTACTAATAATAGTATTTATATATATTTGAAACATTTAATGTTAAGACCTTGAATTTCAGATCCATTTCCTTCCTCCCTTGTCACCCATTCCCTCTGGGAAGATATGTAATTCAGTATATGTTGTACATGTCTAGCTATGCAAAACATTATCATAGTAGATATATTGTACAAGGCTGCTTATAATTCCCTCCCACTCATCCCACCCCCCACCTGGTCCATTCCCTACATGATCCTGTCCCTCTTCTATAGTGGGTACTTCCAACCTCCCCTCCCCCCAAGGATGCCCTCCCATCCATCATCCCTCCTCTCATCCTCCTTCCCCCTATCCTGCTGCAGGTTGAGATATCCCATTTAGTATGTATGTCATTCTCTCCCTGAACCAAATTCAATGAGAATGTGGTTTTGCCTTTTTGCCTTCCTATTCTCCCCCTCCCTTGCAACCACTTCCCCTTGCTTCTTCTACATGAGATAGTTTACCCTACCCTGTCTCTCCCCATCTCCTCTTGCCACTTTCCTCTCTCACCTCATAATTTCATCCCTTGAGTATTCTCCCTTCCCAACAAATTCAACCTATGCCCTCTATCCATATATAACTGTAACCATATACACACATTCACATATGTATTCATATGACCACACACCCTTCTTCCATTATTTTCATAGTGAGAAAGATTTCATCAGTCACATTTATTGTTTTTCCATATATGAATGTAAATAGTTCAACTTTGATAAGTTCCTTTTGATTTCTTTTCCCTGATTACCTTCTCAGGCATCTCTTGCTTCTTGTGTCTGGATGTCAAATTTTCTATTCAATTCTGGTTTTTTCCTCAAGAATGCTTGAAAGTCCTCTATTCCACTGAATGACCATATTTTCCCCTGAAACAAAATACTCAGTTTTGCTGGGTAGGTGACCCTTGGGTTCATTCCCAGTTCTTTTGCCCTCTGGAATATCATATTCCATGCCCTTTGATCCCTCAGTGTAGAAGCTGCCAGGTCCTGGGCTATTCTGATTGTGTTTTCACAATATTGAAATTGTTTCTTCCTGGCTGCTTGTAGTATTTTCTCTTTGATCTGGGGATTCTGGAACCTGGCTATAATATTCCTGGGAGTTTTCTTTTTGGGATCTTTTTCAGGAGGTGATCAGTGAATTCTTTCAACCTCTATTTTGCCCTCTGGCTCTAAAACATCAGGGCAATTCTCCTTGAGAATTTCTTGAAGGGTGATTTCTAGCTTTCTTTGATCATGGCTTTCAGGTAGTCCAATAATCTTTAAATTGCCTCTCCTGGATCTATTTTCCAGGTCAGTGGTTTTTCCCATGAGATATTTCACATTGCCTTCTAATCTTTCATTTGTTTGGATCTGCTTAATAGCATCTTGATTTCTCATAAAGTCATTAGCTTCCATTTGCTCCAGTCTAACTCTGAAGGAATGAATCTCCTCAGTGAACTTTTGAGAATCTTTTTCCATCTGGCAAATTCGACTTTTTAAGGCATTCTTATCCTCATTGCCCTTTTGGGCCTCCTTTGCCATTTGAGTTAGTCTATTTTTTAAGGTGTTGTTTTCTTCAGTCAGTTGTTGACCCTCATTTCATACTTTTCCTGCATCCTTCTCATTTCTTTTTCCAATTTTTCCTCCACTTCTCTTATTTGATTTTTAAAGTCCTTCTTAAGGTCCTCTATGGCCTGCAACCCACTCATGTTTTCCCCTGGGGCTTTTGGAGCAAGACTTCTGACCTCACAGTCCTTTTCCTGCTCTATGCCCCCAAAATAGGAGTCTAGTTTTGTATTTTTCTGTTTCCTTTGCCTTGGCATGTTGCCACTTAATTACTTGACTTTTGGGCTTGTTGCCACAATATGTCTTTGGGACAGATAGGGGAATTTTCATCCCGAACGTGTGGTAGGGCAACTTCTGTTTCTGGCAAGCTGTAAACCCACCCACTACTTCCACCCCAGGTCACAATCCAGATCCAGGGAGGTTAAAGCAAGAGTGATTACCCCCCAAGACTGATTGCTGGATCTCCCTACAGTTCGCAGGCCAGGAGCTGGAGCTGCCTCTGAAAACTACAAAATGGCATGTGTCCTCAGGGGCTTCTAGCCCCCAGGGGAGGAAGCCAACGCATTCCCCAAATACTGGTCCCAAAGTCCATAGGGCACTAACCTCTCACTTTGTCCTAGGCATGTCTATGTTGATAATTCTGGAGTCGCCACAGATGCTGGTATTCTGGGGTCTCTCCAGCTGGCTGCTGGCCCTGCCGCCCTGGGGCTAAAACCTCGGCTCACGGGGACCTGGGCTCTGCCCAGCTCGGCTCCCCACGTGCTGCGCACTGCTGGCTCCCAGAGTACTGCGCTGTTCCTTCCTGCAGGGCTGCTGGGCTGTCCTCAGCGGGAGGTTAGCTTCTCTGTGTTGTTCTGTGGGTGCTGGGGCTCCAGAAGTTGTTCAGAGTCCCCTTTTACATAGTTTGGGGGGAATCTCGCTTCAGGGTTTTTTTGCTGTGCTGTTTTCACAGCTAGGTCTGGGAGTCTATAAGTTTTCAGTGCCTCTAAGTTGGTATTATTTAAAAAAAGAGGCATGGTCACTGCTCTCTTGATCTTCATTCTAGTGAATGCCCCAGAGTCCCATGAAGGGCCCCTGCTTCTTTGTAACCACAAGTTCTAGACCTCCTCTCTGCCCTGGAACTGCAACCCAGAACCAGATAATGGGCAACAGAATGGCCAAACAATGCTCAGCATTGTGCCCAGTGCTAGAATAGGAATCCTCTATAATCTCTGATGAGTCCCCTCATGGTCTTTGGACAGTGAGAGCTCCTGGTACTGCTATTATTGCAGCAGCTGCCTCCAACACCCACACCTAATGTTACCAGTACTCTGTGCTCCCAGTCAGTCCCCACCCCAGCACCACAGACCTCTCCTTCTAACTTCTTAAGTTATCTTGGACTGGAAAAATGTTTCATCTTATGCTGATGCAGAATTCCATTTGATGCATTTTTTAAAAGTTGTTTGGAGGGGAATGTTGTGAGATTTCAGCTAGAATTCTCCCTCTACTCCACCATCCTGGATCCACCTTGGTAGTCTACCACCTTGGTCGTCTTGGTAGATCCACATGAGATCCTAGACTTTCCAATTAGAGGGCAAGTTAGAATATGGAGACAAACCAAAGAGAGATATCTATCCTCTTTATATGAAAAGTTCAAGGTGTATGACCACATATAGAGTGTGGGTGGCCACCCCAAATATCCATTATACTTGTCTTTAGATATCCCTAGTCGCTAATGCTCTCTTCTTCAATTTTCCTTACAGTATAGTTATTTGTGTCATGTGCTATATTTCTCCAGTAGAATGTAAGTTAGAGAGTTGGTCTGTTTTTGTCTTTTTATCCCCTGCCTAACACAGTGCTTTGCATGTAGTGGTCATTAATAAATCTTTGTTCAGCTGAACCGAAATATATCTTTAGCTCAGAATCTTCACCCAATATCCTGAGAAAATGTATACCCAATAGTTCAATTTTAGCCTTCTGAACGTCTGACCCCAAAGCATCACAGGGAACCTCATTATGCAAACATCGAAAGAAGAACAAAGAAAACCTCTAAATGACTTCTGCAACATCTGAGTTCAGCTCAGCAAATGAACATCTCAGTATCTCAGTGGTGCCACTACCCTGGGTCTAGTTCTAGCTGAGGACATCAACACTTGGGATAAGTTGTGAATTACTTTGGGCACTTAGATTTTCCTTTCTTGTATGTTTCCCTGCCAGGAAACTTTCTTCCCCACAAATTTTGAGTATGCACTCAAATGATGGAAAAGTGATTCAGATTTATGTGTGAACTATAATATATTCACATTTACTTTTATGGTTCCAGATTATCAATTTAGAGCTAGAAAGGACCTTAAATGTCATCAAATCCAACCTTCTCATTTTATAGATGAGGAAACTGAGTCTTGGAGAAGATAAGTGATTTGTCTATGTAGGGATTAAGTGGAGACTGGTCACTGGAATCCAGATTCTCTGACTCCAGGGGCAATGTTCAAATTTCCCCTGCACAATGCTGTCTGGGTCTCACATCAAGACTTTGTGTTTGCATTTATAAGAATGGCAGCCTCCAACTTCCAGATATGGAAATTCACTTTTTAAATATTTAGAAGTTAAAGAAGACTCCAACAATTCTAATTAAATTTTCCAACAGCCAAGTCAATTTGAACTAGTTGGAAAATGGTTAATGTCATAAAATTTTTTAAAGTATGTTAAAACTTGAAAAAATTTTAAACCATATTTCCCAGGGTTTTTCCCTGATATAGCTCTTCTCTGACCCTGTCTATGGAACAATAATTCTCCACTGAAAGTCTAGAATTTATTTTTTGAGAGAGTAGAGGGCTTATCTTTGAGATAGACTCTGGCAAGAGCTCCAAGGTTTAGAGTTCAGTTTCATGGGTTAACCTTTACTCTTCTTATGTGAAAGGTTCATTCTTGGGGTGTCTAGGTGGCACAGTGAATAGAGCACTGGCTCTGGAGTCAGGAAGACCTGGGTTCAATCCAGCCTCAGACATTTAATACTTACTAGCCCTGTGACCTTGGGCAAGTCACTTAACCCCAATTGTCTTGCCTTCCCCCCTCCAAAAAAAAAAAAAAGAGAGATAGCAATCCATGTAATTTCTGCCATTTTCAAACAACACAACATTTTGCACAAGTGGACTGGCAATTCTCAAGCAAGAAAAAATTCACAAGATTATTAGAGCTGAATAAACCTTAGGGGTCAGTACAATACTCCTCCCTCAAAGAAGGAAAAAGAGCCTCAGAGAGGGGAAGTAAATCATCCAAGATTATATGACCAATAAATTGTAGAACTGAGCCACAAACAGGTCTTTTGGCTTTGTGCCCAGTGTTCTTCTCTGCCACACCTCTGCCCTATTAGTTTAAGGAGGGCTAGAATAAAACTCCTAAGACCCACCTTCTGTTGGTTTTTCAGTTGTCTGACTTTTCTTGATCCTATTCGGAGTTTTCTTTGCTAAGATACTAAGATCCACCTATTCAGTAGCAACTTGGCGAATATGCAAAATTGTTTGGAATATTCTCATTTGGACTCCCATAGTTCATTACAAAAACAAAAGCATCAACTGAGGCTAAGGTAAATGATTTCTCAGCTCTTCCAGGTCCTTGATCATCTATTGAAAACTGTCTTCTTGCAGGAGAGTTGGAAAGCAGCCTTGTCTTCAGTTAGAGTAACCACAGCTCAGGGACCTCAGAAGCCAACCTGTTCATTTTACACATGAGAAAATTTACTCGACCAAGGTCGGAGACAGTAACTGGCAGAGCTGGCATTAGAACCCAGCTTTTCCTATTCCAGAGCACAGTCACAGGATATAAAGATGGGAGTAACCTTAGAAATTACCTATTCTAATTCCTCATTTTGTCCTCTTTTTATAACTTCCTCTAACTATCCTCTAAGTGACTACTCAGAATTTGTACCTGTTCTTCTCTTCAGCTTTTGAACACTAAAACAGGGAACACCAGGAATCATTTGGGAAGCAGTCCTTTGTAGCTCTTCCTACTGGGGCAGCCTGGGAAAATCACTTCACTGGTTCATTATTTGATACCAAAAGTGTCCCATATAGACATCGAAGCCTCACCAGGGTATCCAGTGGGCTCCTGGGACTCTGCTCTCTCACCTTTCAGTTTTTATGCGAACTTGGCTATTCCTCCTGCAGGGAACTCTAGGTGTTGTGGGAGCTGAGATTAGAAAATCAAGGTGAAGGGGGATAGTAATACCAGATCCTACAGTTCCCACGTTCAAAAGAGCTGGAAGGGACCTTAGAATTCAGTCAGTTTATAAGCAAGCAGTTGTTTATTAAGAACTTTACTATGTGTCAGGCACTGTGCCAAGCCCCAGGGATACCAAGAAAGGCAAAAATTATAAGACTGCAGTGTAGTTGGATGTAAACTTCCTACAGCAATGCTCCACGCACTCATTGTGGCAGCCTAATTGATCTATCTGCTCTCTGCTCCCTCCCACCAGGTGCCCAAGCACCCTGACCACTCTCTCCCTCTTCAGCTGCTGAATTCTCATTCATGGAGGGACTATCTCCACTGTCAGCTCTTCTAGGAAGGCTTCTGCGCCATCTTCATTTGCTAAGAACTCCCCCCTTAGTCTTCATTTAGCACTTGGTGATGTAGCTCTCCAGTGAACTTATCCTATGATATCATGTATCATAATTGTCTAAGGCTATAGCTCTTACCAGACTATTAGGGAAGGGAGGGAGGAAGGGAGGGAGAAGGAAGGAAGGAAGGAAGGGAGGAAGGAAGGAAGGAAGGAAGGAAGGGAGGAAGGAAGAGTGGGAGGGATGGAAGGAAGGAAGGAAGGAAGGAAGGAAGGAAGGAAGGAAGGAAGGAAGGAAGGAAGGAAAGAAGGAAGGAAGGAAAGAAAGAAGGAAGGGAAGGAGAGAGGGAGGGAGAAAGACCTGTAGCATGGGCTCAAACCCATTTGGACACCCAATTACCTGGACTCTTCGAACTTGGCCTTAAATAACACTTGTCAATCTTGCCCTTTAGATACTGGCACCTTTGCGCTACTAAACTGTAGTTCAGGTCCTTGATGTGCCACTCATTTCTGGTCCCTGTTGTGTGTTTACCTTGTAATAACTGACCTTGTGCCTCAAACAACTCACCCACTCTTTGTTTTTATTCTCTTACTAACATAACTATTATACTCTACAGACAACTGTGCCCAGATCCTGATGTCATATCAGAGATAGCTCTGGGTCACCAACCATGACAGAGTTTGTCTCTGCCTCACTCTCAAGGGAAGAGCAATGGCCAAAGTAAAATCATCCACACTCATTTGGGACTCTATCTTCTCATAAGGGAAGCCAATACATTCATCATTTCATTCTACCACAAGGCAATATTGAATCATCACACAGTTTTTCAACATTAGCTTTATAAATCTCATGGGGTTTTTTGTTTGTTTTGATTGTACCCTCTGAAAAGCTAAGCCTCCCCCAGATGAACTCTCTAATAAATTCCATTGCTATTTGGTTTACTTCTTACCTTTAGCACTTCCCCATAAGCCTGAGTGATAAACAGGACCCATCACAAGAATAATAATTCACTTTTTTATATAATTTTATATAATTCACTTTTTATATAATTTTATATATATACAAATTTTATATAATTTATATAAATTCACTTTTTATATAATTTTATCATTTACAAAATTTACATTTATATGACAAATAGTAGTATAAGTATTACTTTCCACCTCAAAGGAGGAAACTGAGGCTCAGAAAGGTACTTAAGTGATTTTTCTCTAGTCACATAGTTCCAGAACTGCAGCATGGACCCAGGTCTTCTGACACTAAGTCCATTGCTTCTCCTACTGTACCGTATACCTCCTAAAAGTAACATTTCTCCTGTTCCATTCCCCTTCAGCAAAGGTGTCGAATCATTGCTTAGCTAGCAAAACAAGTGAGGCCAGAACTACATTAAAATGTAATTGAGAAATGTTTAACAAAATAAACAAATATAAATGCATAGATGGTGTCAATTTGTGGTTTTCTAAGTCAATATACTATGAGAAGGGATTAATTTCTTTTTGAGTTTGATATCACTGCTCTACAGAGTAGGGAGGCAAAGGGCACATGCTAGAAATTATTAGATGATTAAGAGGGTGAAGCAGCCATAAGAAAATGAAGCAGACATGGTAGGAGGACTCGATTCATTTAGCACGAAACGTGGCACAATTAACATCTGTTGAAAATCTTTTTTCCCTCAACCATAGTAGTCACTAAAAACTTTAAATTTGGATTTGGATTCTAAAGCTATAAAAAAAATAAGTCAGGCCAGTACAGAGGCTTTTTATATGGGAGAGTGTAGCAGAATAAATATTTCTTTTCACAGAGATTCTACCTGTACCTATCCCCTGATATAGGTGTGAAAACAGCAGCCAATAATCTCAACAGTGTCAGACATTTGCCATCATGGTCTGAATCGAAGAACAATGGATCCCAAGTCAAGGAGCTTAGGCACAGATCAGTGACAAGAGAAAAACATGGAGGCTTGAAACAAGAATCAGCCTGAGGTTTGTGGTGGCAGACAGTAAACTAATCATCCCCTTCCCACCCCTTCTGCTTAGCTCTAGAAGCCATAGGCTCTGACAATTAAGAGCCAATTCTCTCATACTTAAGCATGCTATAATGCTGGATTATTGCCACTAAAATGTTTCTGTACTACCTCATTTTTATGGCTTCCCTTCCCAAGGCAAGACCACAATGTGATGAATTGGGGGACTAGAGGAAAACTAAGTTGTAAAAGGATTGGTCCCAATCTGTTTGTGTAGGGAGTGCCTTCATCATGAAATGAAGGATGAATGAATGAATGAGAATTTATTAAGGGCTTACTACCTGTTAAGGCACTGTGCTAAGCAGTGAGAACAGAAAAACAAAAGACCAGTCCCTGCCCTCAAGTTGCTTATGTTCTAATGAGGGAGAAAAGATAACTATGATATAGTAGATGCTATATGTGCTGAAATTAAGAAAAATTAAACCATTCCTCAATAAATTGTGCTTATAGAATCATAGAGTTGGAACCAATCTTGGTAGCCAGCTACTCCAGCCCCTCATTTAGCATATGAATTAACTGAGACCAAGAAAGGTTAAATAACTTTCCCAAGGTCACATGAAGAATAAGCATAAGAGATATTATTTTAACTCAGCTCCTGACACCAGAGCCAATGTTCTGCATATCTAATAAATCTATATACATGCTGACCCCTATCCTGGATCAATTTGTTCTGGTATGAGAGTGCCATGATCTTGAGATCCAAGGTAAAGACTGCATTGGGCCTTCTCATGTTGCTCTAATTCAGATGTTGATTTGGAACCCCTTGGAAAAGTGAACATTGATTTTAGGTAAAGTGAGGCAGGACCAGAGAAATGAGTAAACCTCCCTGGGTTTGCCAAAAGGAAATGCTCATTACATTTGAAAGAAAAAAAATTAAAAATCACATCAATAGGCTGTTACATAGCCCTAGCCAACTTTATAGAGACAGATTAATCTCTATTTAAGTAGGTACAAGTAAATTTTAAATTAACTCAAACTAATACTAGAAGGTGCCAAATTTTCCTTCTAAATAGTTTTCAGTGACTTTTGCATGAATCTCATGGTAAAGGCACCAGAGAGAAAGCCAAACTGTCCCTACACAGTGCCTACCCTCTGCCACAACTTGATCAATCTATCAACCCATCTACTATCCTACTCTTCCTCTCTTCTATCCTAAATCCTTCTAGTCTTAATCTACCCCCCAAGTATTTGAACCCATGATCTCACACTCCT
Source organism: Gymnobelideus leadbeateri (assembly GCA_011680675.1). Taxonomy (NCBI): domain Eukaryota; kingdom Metazoa; phylum Chordata; class Mammalia; order Diprotodontia; family Petauridae; genus Gymnobelideus; species Gymnobelideus leadbeateri. Next base: position 5,676 of record WOXC01003540.1, on the reverse strand, counting down.
TTTATTCCTTCGGCTTTTGCTGGGCCCAGCAAGAGAACCTGGTATCTAAGAAGGCAAATACTCAGGTTCCAGGTAGAATGTCATGAGAGGTGATTGTCAAGGTCACAGAAGGGCATTGGCCTGATTGGTGTTGCTTCTTCTGATGTTCTTTCTTTTTTTTAGCTCCCTCTTTCCTTCCTTAGGAGATGGTTCTTGCCTTCGATGCTGGCCGGACCTGCACCCCCTGGTGCAATATGACTTAGAGGTACTCTGGGGCTCCCGTCAGCCACCCCTGTATCTTTCTTCCTGCCTTCGAATCCTACTCTTCAAGAAGAATGTCCCCATCAATCCCCAATTCCTTGGTGAGAGAGGGTGAAGAAAAATTGTTCCCTGCCCCAAATCCTTTCTATCTTTGGACCTTGAAGGTCCCTTGACTCAACACCCTTCACAATCTTTCCCTCAGATCGTGCCCATCTAGAAGAGGAAGCTGCTATTTTCTTCAATCACCTAGATGTTGCAATTAAGGAATGGCGATCTGGTGAGAGGAATCTGATGCTTGGGTTTCCTAGAGTTGGAGTAGGGGGTGAGCAGGCAAGATCTGGAGCTTAAGAGGAAAGAACTTGAGCATTATTCATGTGGAGAAGAGATAGAAGGCAGGGATGGCCTGGGGCCAACTCAAACCTGCTCACCAACTAATAAATTTTCAATGAGTATTTCTTTTTTTTCTCTTTCTTTTTTTTATTTTTATTTTTTCAGAATTTATTTATTTTTAGTTTTTAACATTCATTTCTACAAGATGTTGAGTTCCAAATTTTCTCAATGAGTATTTCTACCACAGAACTCTGTAGATGCTATAAATTAGAGCTTGATGTATTGTTTTGTTGATTGTCTAGACTTATGAAAATGATGGAGAAATGTTAATAATGCAGAGTTACCTTAAAAGTATCAAAAGTACTTTTATTTTCAGTGAGTTGGTTGGAAAACATTTACCAACTCACAACTGATATATGTGCCTTTCTTTCCCAAACTCTTCTCCACCCAGATAAGATCAAGCTCTTGAACAAAATCCAGGTCCACGGGAAAGGATTTCTTCAGGGGCTACAGAAGGCAGCTCAGGAGCTGAAGCACAAGGGTGAGGGGTCAGAACCAACACTCTGGCCCCATATCCAGCCTCCCACTCTTCTCAGAGACACAGAAATCAAGAGCCTAAATCACACATCTCTCTTGCCCCTTTTCTCTGCCCTCTCACATACCTCCTCAGCATCTCCAACTCAGTCCTCTTCCCTTCTTCATATTCCTAGGTATAGAAATTTGATTTAACAATCATTTAAGGGCCTACATACAGAAATAACTATAGTCCAAGGAAAATTGAAGACAAACAGGGCACTAACAATTGGGAGGATCAGGGAAAGCTAACTAGAAGAAAAATAGCATTTGAACTGCACTTTAAGGAACACAAGCATTCTGAGGGACAGAGATAAGAAGAATGCGTATTCCAGGCCTTGGAGATGGGCTGATAGGAATGCAAACAGGTGGGATTTATTGTATAAGTCTGGAAAACAGCAATTTCCAGTGGGGCTGGAGTTTCTTAGGGGAAAAGTATAAAATAAGGCTGAAAATCAGATAGTAGAGAGCCTTAAATACCAAGCTGAAGAGTTTATGTTTTATCATATAAGAACATATAAGAACAATGGAGAATCCCTAAAGGTTTGGGTGCAGGGAAGTGCATAGTCAAATTTCTTTCTCTGAAAAATGCTGGCAGCTGTGTGGAGGAGGATGTATCAGATAATGGAGAGGCTGAGATCAGACAGAACAACTAAAAAGCTGTAACAGTTGTCTAAGAGAGGTGATAAGAGTCTGAAGAAGGTTGGAACAGATGGGAAGAAAAGAAGGCAGATGCTAGAGATGCTATGGAGCAGAAACAGCAAGACTTGGCAACTGACTGGATAATAGAGGGAGTGAGAGAGTGGGGAGATATTAAGATGACTTTAAGAAGGTAGTCTGTCTGCCTAGTAGGTGTCTGGGATTGTGGTGCCCAGGGGTGTGCTGGTAAATGCTTAACCAGATCTCAAATAAATAAAGACATAGAGTTGAATCTACAATTCAGTGTATTAAATGGAAATGAAACCACAAATTAACATTATCTATGTTATATTTTCATTTATTTTGTTAAACATTCCCCATTATCTGCAAGATTTGTAATGTGTCAGACACCTCTGATTCTGCATTATTAACATTTTCTCCATCACACTCTTAAGTCGAGACAATCGACAAAACAATAAATCAATTTATGATTTGTGGTATTTGCCGATTTATTCAGACTGAAAATTTAACAATCAGTAAGAATTGACTCCAGCACACTCCTACTGGTACCCTGAACAGAAACAGGAAACTTTGAGGGAAAAACTTGCGGGGGAAGATAATGAATTCTAACCATTTATCTAGGAAATATTTGGCAAACAGTTGTAAATCATGATTAAAGTACAGAATTAGAGTGAGATACAGAGAGAGATGATGATGATGATGATGATGATGATGATGATGATGATGATGATGATAAAGAGGAAGGAAGGAAGGAAGGAAGGAAGGAAGGAAGGAAGGAAGGAAGGAAGGAAGGAAGGAAAGATAGATAGATAGATATAGTAGTAATAATAATAGTGGGGGGTTCACTTTAGGAAGAGTTGTGTGATTTGGCCAGATGAGACTCTGGACAGCCGTTGAGAGCCCCCTGGCTTTGAAAACCCAGATACTGCTGCTTCCCTCTCTGGTAACTAACTAGAAATATGTCTTGGCGGAGCCAAGATGGCGGAGTAGAAACAGCATTTCCAATGTGCTCTGCCCCACACAAATTTCAAACAATGTGAAAGGGAGCTCCGAACAACTTATGGAGCCACAGCACCCACAGAACAGCACAGAAAAGCTAACCTCCTGCTGAGGACAGCCCAGCAACCCTGCAGGGAGCGGCCAGAGCAGCACTCTGAGAGCAGGCAGCACAGCACCCTGGGAACCAACAGCGCAGCCCGCAGAGCCGAGCCCAGGTCCGAGGCTTTAGCCCCAGGGTGGCCGGGCTTTCAGCCTGCTGGAGGGACTCAAGAACACCAGCAATAGTGGCGATTCCAGAATTATCAGCACAGATATGCCTAGGACAAAGTGAGAGGTTAGTGCCCTATGGACTTTGGGACCAGTATTTGGGGAACACGTGGCTTCCTCCCCTGGGGGCAAAAAGCTGCTGAAGAAACAGCTGCACAGAAGCCATTTTGCAGCGTCAGTAGTGGCTCTAGCTCCTGGTCTGCGAACTGTAGGAAGATCCAGCAATCAGTCTGGGGGTTAATCGCTTTTGCTTTAAACTGCCTGGATCTGGATTGTGGTCTGGGGGGGAAGTTTGGGGTGGGTATCCAACTTGCCAGAGTGGGTGGAGGCTTTACAGAGGCCACCCAACTGGCAGAAGTTGTGAAGACCCCACGTTTGGGCGGAAGCTCCCCTGTCTGGTGGCAGAGTCCTACTGTGGCAACAAGCCCAAAAATCAAGTAATTAAGTGGCAATATGCCTAGGCAAACGAAACAAAATAAACAGAAAAGTTCAACATTGGACTCCTATTTTAGGGGCAAAGAGGTTCAAAGCATGGAGGAGGACTGTGAGGTCAGAACTCCTGCACCAAAAGCCCCAAATGAAAATACAAGCTGGCTACAGGCCATAGAGGACCTTAAGAAGCAGATAAGAGAAGTGGGGGAAAATTTGGGAAGAGAAATGAAAAAGATGCAAGAAAAGTATGAAATGACAGTCAACAGCCTGACTGAGGAAAATAACACCTTAAAAAATAGACTAACTCAAATGGCAAAAGAGGTTCAGAAAGGCAATGAGGAGAAGAATGCCTTAAAAAGTCGAATTTGCCAGATGGAAAAAGAATCTCAAAAGCTCACTGAGGAGATTCATTCCTTCAGAGTTAGACTGGAGCAAATGGAAGCTAATGACTTTATGAGAAATCAAGATGCTGTTAAGCAGATCCAAACAAATGAAAGATTAGAAGGCAATGTGAAATATCTCATGGGAAAAACCACTGACCTGGAAAATAGATCCAGGAGAGACAATTTAAAAATTATTGGACTACCTGAAAGCCATGATCAAAGAAAGAACCTAGAAATCACCCTTCAAGAAATTCTCAAGGAAAATTGCCCTGATGTTTTAGATCCAGAGGGCAAAATAGAGGTTGAAAGAATCCACAGATCACCTCCTGAAAAAGATCCCAAAAAGAAAACTCCCAGGAATATTATAGCCAGGTTCCAGAATCCCCAGATCAAGGAGAAAATACTACAAGCAGCCAGGAAGAAACAATTTCAATATTGTGGAAACACAATCAGAATAGCACAGGACCTGGCAGCTTCTACACTGAGGGATAGAAGGGCATGGAATATGATATTCCAGAGGGCAAAAGAGCTGGGAATGAACCCAAGGGTCACCTACCCAGCAAAACTGAGTATCTTGTTTCAGGGGAAAATATGGTCATTCATTGGAATAGAGGACTTTCAAGCATTCTTGATGAAAAAACCAGAGCTGAATAGAAAATTTGACATTCAGACACAAGAAGCAAGAGATACTTGAGAAGGCAATCAAGGAAAAAAAATCAAAAGGAACTTATCAAAGTTGAACTATTTCCAGTCCTACATGGAAAAACAATAACTGTGTTTGATGAAACCTTTCTCATTATGAAAATAATTGAAGAAGGGTACATGGCATATGTTCACAGGTATACACGGATAGAGGGCACAGGTTGAATTTGATGGGAAGGGATCATTATTATTTTTTTTTGGAGGGCAATTGGGGTTGGGTGACTTGCCCAGGTTCACGTGGCTGGCTTTTTGTTTGTGTGTTGGGTGTCTGGGGCCGGATCCGAGCTCGGGTCCTTCTGGCTCCCTGCTCGCTTCGCCACCTAGCCGCCCCAAGGAAGGGATGACTCTTAAGGGGTGAAGTCAAGAGGTGAGGGAGGAAAGTGGCAAGAGGAGATGGAGAGAGACAGGGTAGGGCAAACTATATCATGTAGAAGAGGCAAGGGGAAGTAGTTGCAGGGGAGGGGAAGAACAGGAAGGCAAAAAGGCAAAAGCATTTTCTCATTGAAGTTGGCTCAAGGAGAGAATCACATACATACTAAATGGAATATCTTACCCTCACTCACTCTTCTGAGTATGGGAAAGGGAGATGAGAGGGGGGATGATGGAGGGGAGGGCATTCTGGAGGGGAGGTTAGAAGTACCCACTATCAAAGAGGGACAGGATCAAAGTAGGGAATGGACCAGGTGGAAGGTGAGACAGGTGGGAGGGAAATATAAGCAGTCTTTTACAATATATCTACTATGGTAATGTTTTGCATAGATATAATGTACAACACATACTGAATTGCTTATCTTCTCAGAGGGAGTGGGTGACAAGGGAGAAAGGGAATGGATCTGAAAATCGAAGTTTTAAAATTAAATGTTTCATAAGATGTCCAGGCAGTGGGGCTCAGAGATTCACCTTGCCCTAATGGCAAAGTCGAAGGGGGTATGGGAGAAGATATGGGAGAGAGCAGATTGGATGAGGGGATATCTGGTGGGACTGCTATTCTGGGGTGGTGGGTAGGGAAAGAACGGGGGAAAAATGTAACTCATAATCTGGTGGAAATGAATGATGTAAACCAGAAGTTAATAAAGCATTTGTTTAAAAA